>CM034470.1:2463745-2499449 GCA_019925255.1 Litchi chinensis | reverse complement strand
CGTAAAATATTCCATCAATCTAAAATACGAAAATACGTACTAGTATACATTATATAATATTTAATTCCTTTACTGCTTAGAAGGATAAAACAGACTTTTCACGTTGACTTGTACATTTACAACTAGACAAACTACTATACCGACCAGTCGTAGCTTTTTTTTTTTACGTTAGTCAAACCAGTTTCCGTGAAGAGAAGATCTTGATCCTCCATTAACTACTGCTACTTCTTCTTCTTTAAACGTCCCTTCAACTGGTACGGACCCATATCATGTCTTTTATGTTTCTGATGTTGTTTATTTTCGAATCAACCGTTTTCTTCAATCCGTGCTTCATATGTCATATGCAGAATTTTGGTGATCGAAATAATTTGGTTCATGTTGTTATCCGTGAATATTGTGTTGATTTGATTTGATTAGGTTCATTGAATATAAGCTTATTCAATTTAGTTCATGGTTTGTTGTTGTGGCTTTTTTATACTTCTGCTTTTCGTGTGAATCCTTCTTTTTGGTTGTTGAAAGGTTAAAAGGGAGGGGTCTTTTTAGAGAGTTTACTGGGGAATTATGAGTTTGATTCATCAACTTTTGGTCTTTTTTAGATCTTATGTGGTTGGATATCAAAGCTTTTGAAAAGGGTGTGAAGGGAAATATGTGATTTGTTGTTTGAAGATTAAATCTGTTGAAAATTATTCTTAATTTTATGCAATTTTTATGGACCATGGTAGCTTGAAGTTAGGAGCTACTGAGCTTTATCAGAGTGTCATTCGCTATGCGTTAACTTTTACTGGATTTGGCATTAGAACAAGATGTTGAATAAGATTAGGTTGAGAAAAAAGGATAAATTTTGCTGAAATCTGGAAAGAGGACAAGAATTTATGGAGTTGTATTTTACCCTTCTGCATTGACATAAATTCAAATGATTGGTTTGCTAATGATTAGGTTGGATCGTAGAATCCCTTTGAATATTTTGGTAATTAAATTCTAGAATCTGTTTTCTCTGATTCTGATTCTTGTTCAGACTAGAGGACCATCATCTAGGGATAAGGAATTGATTATTCTTGAAGTATCAAAGAGTAAGCGTACCTTCTTCTTTGATCTGTCACCAGGTTTTAGACAACTATTTTCTGGCAATTCATTGTTACAAGCGAACATGAAACTACGATTCTTATATTGATACCCCATTGCTTGACCCTTCACCATCTTAGCTGAGCTGAACTCGTCTGTTTCACAATGTTTTCCAAAGTTTTCACATGCATTGGTTTATTATCAACTGGATGAAAACAGTTAATTCTGATTTTGGAAATTGTCTAGTTAAGATGAATCTGTTCGCTGTCCATCCCTCTTTGTTTTGGTGTATAGTGTTGAGGATACACAGTATAGTTATGAGGAGCAAGTATCATAAGACTAAATTTTAAAAATGGTGGAGGTTGATGTTCCCTTCTGTTCTTATGCTGATGAGAAAAATGAATGCTGAGTTTGAATTGGAATTCAATATCTTTTCTTTTGGTCAGGTCATAGGTGTGCTCTTCCTTTTTCTGGTGAATATTGCTTCATGGATGATAGTCTTGGGAGAATAAAGGTTTTCCAGGATCATTTTCAAGTTCCAACCACCAGTGTGGACTCTCCTCAAAGCAATAGTCCATCCAGTTCACAACCAAGAAGTGACAATTCTTTGAGGTATTTCTTTTCATAGGGAAATTTAAAGGAGAAAATAAATTTAAAAGAGGAGAGGGTTAAGATCCCTTGAATTGATTTCAGTTTAGTTTTTTTTATTCTGGTTTAGCATAGGTCAATAAGTCGATCAAGGACTCGAAGAAAAGTCAAAAGTGCTGCATTAATGTTGAATTTATTTGGTCTACGTGGGCTGCCCTGGGTCACGAGCCCTGATGGACAGGAAAAGGTTTGTTGAAGTATTATTCTCTGGCTTGGCAATTAACATTGGTGATGCTACTGTGTTTTCTAATCCAACAATGCTTTTGACATACAGGTTGAGTTAAGTGCCACAGAATTAGAATCACTTCGAGCAGAACTTGCTGATTTAGAAGAGAGGGAAGCTCACTTGAAAGCTCGGTAAGATCAGAATTTGCTGATTTTATATCTGTTAGGTCACTTGAAAGCTCAGTGATGGTGTGCTTTCAAAAATTTAGTTAAAAGGATTGTTTTTCTTTTTGTTTTATGTAGGTTAGAACATGTTGATGAAATTTTGAGGTCTGCTCGTTTATCTGGATACTTGTACATCCGAACTGTAATGACATCTTCGTCTCATTTATTTTACATAGTATCAAATTATAGTTCATTGGTTTGTGCGTATTAATTTTAGTCTGTGGCCTTTTTGTTTGTGATCTTTTATAGAGGTGGAAGCCTTTACCTGGAGAACCTCCTCCTATAGATGATACGGAAGTTGATGACTGGCTTCCCCGATTTGTTGTACTTCATGGATCCTGTATTTTCTTCTATTTGCAATCAACAGGTAGTTGATTTTCATTGGTTTGCTTAAATAGGATTGTCATCATATGTGTCACACCCAGCTTTTCTGTTGATTTAGCTTCAGTCTCATTGGTTTCTTATAAACCTGATATAAACTATAATGCAGATTTGAGTCCTCAGGACTCCACCCTGTTATCCGACATTGTTGAAGTAGAATCTTTGCCTAGCTTTACACGGGAAGATGGAGAGACGCGGCATTGTTTCTATGTCTTAACTCGTCATGGACTACGGATTGAGTGCTCAAATATTTCTAAGATACTGGTAGCAGTGTCTCTTAAATGCTTTTCAAATGATTTAAGTCTAAATTGAATATGTGTTAATATTTACACGGTTTTGTGGTTTTGAACCTAATATATGTTGTCTCTTGAATTTCCAAATTATTTGACAAAACAAAGAACCTCTTCTTCACTGTCCTCTTCTTCATCTTCAAAAAATATGTTCTTCAATAGGTGATCATCAAGATTGTCAGAACTTAGAAAAATTGTGTTCTTGGTGATAGTACGTGATATATAATTTAAATGGAGGGAAGAAGGATCCCTCAATAACTACAGAAAATTATTTGTGGTTTTAATTTTGGGAATCGACTCTGGACACTATCATAAGATGATATGTTAGTACTATCTACCTTTTCTTTGGGGAAATTGATTGTCATAATTCATAATATCTGTGTTTTTTCTCTCCTCAGGTGAACTCTTGGATGTTGGCTTTGCAAACAGATTGCAAGTTGGGTTCTGATGCAAAAACTCCCAATGGATCGACTGTAATATAACACCATTAGATTATGGTACACTAACTTATTCTTTTATGTTTTTGTACATAATATAGTGTTCTAATTGAATAAAAATCAATCATGTTTTTGTGGATAATATATTGTTCTGATTGAATAAAAATCAATCTTTTATCATTCATCCAGTGTTATAATAGTTCATCTGTTTTGACTAACAAGTTCATCAGCCTTGCAACCGGCAGATCTTTGAAATGCCCTTCATGTTTGGGAATAAAAAGATGTGAAGTGTTGGTGACAAATTAGGTAGATGTGTATTCATAGAGTGTGCTAATGCAGCAACTTGGTTGATTCAGGATTTGAAACTCACTGTAAAACTGACTGACAAGTGACAACTCACCAAAGACCGTCATTATGTAGGTAGATCGAAACAATGATCTTGAAGTTCAAGTTTATAAGGAATCCAACTCTTGTCATATATTATTTTATGACTAGCAAGTCTGGTGATAAAATAAATTGGCTAAAGCAAGAATGTGATTCCTTTTTATCCTTTTAAAGGGATAATAATCATGTTACAAACATTCCCCTAACAAATGCGGCTCTGGCAGCCCATTAAAATTTAGAAATAATCTCACTTTCCCCCTTATAGTTTGATCTAATTATTAATTATTATTTATAGTTTAAGAGAATCTTATTTTATCCTTGTTATTCTTGAAAAATCGAAATAACAAATTGTCTTTATAATTTTTCTTTTTCACATTAACGGTTAAACTTTGATTTTTAATATTAATTTTAATGATAATGAATTTTTTTTGGACATTTTTATACATTATAGGGGTATTTGATATTTCTTAAATTGGTGAGAGGACATTAATAATTTTTAAAAGTATTGAGAGATTTTGATATTATATCAAACTATTGGAGAAAAGTGGGGTTATCCCCAAACTATATGTTATTATGGACCAATGGACACAATACAAACAAGGCACTCCACCTTCCAACAAATTATTATTTTATCGGCCACGTGAAACAAAACCGCGAATCCAGAATATTTTATTGGTAAATAAAGCTGGTCTCACACTGGCAAGAACCAACCTTTCTTTCTATTTACAAGAGTGTAATAAGAGACTAAAGAGAGTGTGTTTAGCATTATTCTTCAGGACATATCACTAAATGAAAAATAGGAATTCCTTGCAGTTCTCTCTTTCCTCTTTAACATCTCTTTTCACTCCCACTTATAGGATTTTCTCACGAGACTTCACTAGAGCAAATCAATAACATTGATTGTTAAAAAAAAGGTTGGTGGTCTCACCCTTTGGTAAGTACCTATCTTTCTGTCTATCAATAAAGCTAATAATCATATAAAAATTCTTTATAATGTAATAGCTATTTAGCTTTTTAGTGTACTTAATCAACAAAAGAAAAGCTCAATCACCAATAATCATCATAATCTCTTCTCCGGGCCATATTAGGGCCCCAATGAAAGTGGGTTTTTTATAATTTATTGCACTTTTCTCTCCTACTTTCTACTGTTTTTTCCTCCAGAGGGCAAGAATAGGTGCTCTTTGTCTCCATCAAGTATTGACAAAACTAGAAGTTTCCCTGTAACTTTACATTCAAAAAAGGGCCAAAGACCAAAGAAACTTCTCCCTTTTATAAAAATATACTTTATCAAAGAGACTCCCCATGAGTCATGATCTAACAAAATGAAACACTCCTGCAGCCCCAAATTTCTATTCTCAGTAGAAAAAAAAAAAAAAAAAACTCGAACCTAAATTACAAATGTGAAAAAAAAACACTAACTATTTGAAATACAAATGGATATGGATATATAATCATTCACCTACATCAGTTGAATCTGAATAGTTTAATTTTAAACTTTTAACTTTATTTGAAATATTTAAACATGCGTTAAAGAGTCTTTATAAACATAAACGGCATGCTGGTTACTGCATGAATTGTGAAACCATAACCAGAGAGGACACCATGGCAAACCGGTTATAGTTAGTTAAAACGAATCGTTTTCACTTACGAAATTCAATTCCAAACAAATCGGGTGGGGTTTGACTGGATACAAATCAATGACAATGGGATAGTCCACCCACCCGATCAAATCATCACACGCTTTTCACACTCGTGCATATAAATATATACATTCTTCATTTCACGCTTACCACTCTTCTCAGCTCACGGTCTCAATTGTCGTTCTCGCGAGCTCGTTTTCTTCACCACCAGCTCAGTTTTTGACTCACTAGACTTCAAAAAAATGAGCTCTCTCATTCGCAGATCTGCTTCCAGAGCCGCAAGGTCTCTCCTTTCAGCTTCCAAGAACTCGCGTTTCTGCTCCGGTAATATCTTCTCGTTTCCCGTTTCACTTCAGTGCTGATTTTTACGGTTTTGGTTTGATTTTGAATCGTTTGCTATAGATCGACGATCTGTTGCTGCCGACATGTTCTCGTTTTGTAGGAAATGAATAGAAGAAAACTTGGTTTTTTCGTTAGTTTGTTAAATGGATTCCGGAGAGGATTCTGTGAAATGTATGTTTTATTTGCTTTTATTCATTGATATGTTGTTGTGTTTTTTGTGTGATAGCTGACTTGAATCTTTGGTTTATCAGTTTCAGCTGTGAAATTTTCATGTTTGAGGTCTGTTTGTTTGTTGTTATGCGGTCAGTTGTACCTGTCGTCTATGATGCTCGATTTGGTATTATGTTGATTGTTTGTGATTAAATGAGACATTAGGATGATATAAAAGTTTGAATTGTTTGCGAAATATAGTGACTTGTCATGTTTGCAGAGGGACGAGCTGTAGCTTCGGCTGCCGCAGTTACTTTGAGTGGGAAGGTGCCTCTTCTAGTTTCGAGTTTTGGGAGAACTGGTTCGACTCAAGGATGGCTTTCGGGAGCCCTTGCCCTTCCTGCTGCAGGTTTGGGCAATATATTCCATCTAAGACTTTGAATGTTCGATGTATTTGATTTAGTATAGTTCAAAGCTTTCTATGATTTGGATTTGTGTTGAATGTGGGTTTTTTCTTTCTGTGTTACAAGTAAATGTTGTTTTCTCTATATCTTTTTGAGTGAGAGAAAGGCAGTTTAGCGGGTAAATGCAGGAAGAGGAGCCTTGTCTTGTGCAGTGCTTGAGTATGAGTATTTTGACTTCCAGGACCTTTTTCACGATAATCATACTGTGCTCAAGCACTGTAACGGCCAAATAATTGGACTTGGTTGCATTCTGGACTGGACTCATTCCTTATATTTCTCCCAACATTCAACTGAATCCCCAAACTCTGAACATGTGTCAGTTACCTGCACAGATCTGCAGTGATCAAATTTATCTCTGATATTTTCTGCTGTATCGCATATAAGCTGTCTGTGACTAACTTTATTTACCAACATGGTTGGAGAAATGCTTGTAAGATTTTATCATCAGCTTAATAAAAATGTCCTCTATTTTGCCATGGAAGTTTGATCTCAAAAAGTAAAGTATTTTCTTAACAGCTTTTTGCACCATCAATCTTGTTTTTATTTCGTCAAGAGAAAATTAACATGAAATATTTTGAGTGGCTTTATAACAGAAAATCTATAAATATGCATCATAACGTAGATATTTATTTTCCCAAATTCTAATCTCGATTGCTTTTCTTTTATATTGCAGTTTACATGCTTCAGGAGCAGGAGGCTCATGCTGCAGAGGTAATTTACTAATTTATTCAATCCATCCTTAATATTATTGTTATATTACTTGTTTTTAACATCCTTTTCTTTTCTTTTCTTTTTTTAAAAAAATCTGTTTATATACTTTTTACTTTCCTATTCTATTAATATGTCCCTTTTCCATCCAGATGGAGCGCACTTTCATTGCTATCAAGCCTGATGGAGTGCAAAGAGGGCTGGTAATATAAACATTAGACTTGTATTGATTTCTGTATAAGTATTTTACCTTCCCTAGCTCTTTATCTTGTATCTTGACTAGCAACTTAAACAATCCATTTTCATTACCTCTGCTGGTCCAGAGTTCCTTCTGATGAAAAATGTTCCTTTTGCACTTCAGATTTCAGAAATCATATCTCGTTTTGAGCGCAAAGGTTTTAAGCTTGTGGCCATCAAGATTGCGGTTCCTTCAAAGGATTTTGCCCAGATGCATTATCATGATCTGAAGGAAAGGCCCTTCTTCAGTGGTTTATGTGACTTCCTTAGCTCTGGCCCTGTGGTTGCTATGGTAAAGAAAACTGGGAACTCTTGATCTTTTATTGTTTGATGTCCAATCTTTAAGCTTGTCTGATTCATTCAACACCTAAAGGTTTGGGAAGGAGAAGGGGTTATAAAATATGGCCGGAAACTCATTGGAGCCACAGATCCTCAGAAATCTGAACCTGGAACAATCAGAGGCGATCTAGCCGTTGTTGTAGGAAGGTACATTTTCTCAACCAGACCATCAGCTTTTATCACCTTACAATATTGGCCTTTTGTCATTAGACCAGCGTTTCTTATTTCAAATTTTTATTCAATTTAAGTTCTAGATTTCCATTTCCGTATAATTGGTTCTCGCATATGAAATTATACAATCCAAGCCCTCATGTGACACTGAAGTTGCATTGCATTGACGGTTTTGCACTTGCCTTGTAGAAACATCATTCATGGAAGCGATGGCCCAGAGACGGCCAAGGATGAGATTAAATTGTGGTTCAAACCAGAGGAATTGGTTAGCTACACTAGCAATGCGGAGAAATGGATCTATGGAGTCAACTAATAAGAGATTTTTTTGTCTTACCATATTTTCCTTTCGGTCCCTCATGAAGATGGGAAGTAGGCAAGTAGCTGCAAAAATCGTTAGAATAAAGATGTTTCTGTTGAGGTGAGTGACAACATACTGCTATGCTACGAACAACTTATCAAGATTTGACTTTCAGCAATAATTTCTCACCCCACATGCTTATTATATGTTTTGATTCTTTAATAAACTTTTGATCCTTGCATATATTGTTTTGGATGATAGAAAACTATCCTGATTGTGATTATTGAACGCGGTATAAGCTATAATTATTCATAATTATATTTTGATAGGAAAATAGATGTGTACTTGATATAACTATCAATGATAGTATGAATTATTGGAAAGAGGTGATGTTATTTTTAATTTAAGTTAATGATAATGTTATTGCTTTTTATTATATTATTAAGTTTTTGCATTAAAAATATTATTCTTTCTATCAAGTAATTATTGAAATAATAAATTTTTATATACATTAAAAAATTTAGTTCGTTTTATATTAATATGTTATTTATAATATATATTCAAAAGATTTAAGCTATATTAAAATATATTCAATATTATATCAGTTTTAAAGATTTCAACCAAATATTTCAACAACATATACTTTTTATAACAATTTAATTTATATTTTAATTATTAATAAAATTATACAAACATATTACATGTATTAAAGCACACAAAGAGAATAAATATTAATCAAATAAAGAGGGACATTATTGAAATTTTAAGACAAGTAAAAAGCATGTGACATGGGAGCACACAAATCAAATCGACGTCAATTTTTTTTCTTTTTCGATGGCCGGTACAAGCTTGGGGTCAATCAGCAATATTAGATTTAGGGCACAACAGGAGAGTATCTCCCATACAGAGGGAGTACTCCACACATTGGTAGTGGAAGACTTACACAAGGTAGAGGAATAATCCATGAAATTATTTGGTGGAGAGGTTGTGAGGTATAGAACCATGCACTTACAGTATGTGATCAATGAGCTCTATCCACCTGAGCCACCGACTTGCTACAAACATTATCAAATTTTGGTGTTTAGTTAAAGTGCAACATCAAATTTGATGTAGCACTATAGTTCTAACACCTGGTGTTGGAGATTCTAAAACAGCACCAAATGGTGCTACATTGGAGTCGCTTAGCCTCCATACGACACATACATAAAGGTTTGCTCAGCACAATAAACGGCAATGCAAATTGATTAAATATGATACTTTCTGGATATTATAATATACTACACAGATATGATAATATCGATACTAGAACATTAATTAAAGAAAATTTCACTGCCTACCATACCATCCAACCATACCCAACTTGTACCACACTAACCTCATAAACGCATGCGGCTATAGAGGCACAAACTATTCGTACAATATATTCAAGTTAACTAGCAATTATCTAGGATGTCAAAAAGGAAATATCACCAACTGCGGATAATTGAGAGACTAAAGCTCTATAGATTGTTCGAATGAACCAAGTACACCTCGGAAATTACATGTCAAAATATTGAAACAAATGAAGTGACATTATCAGAAAGTGAAAAAGTAAAAAACTAATTTCAATGTGCGCATGTCGTTGTAACTTGCTTTAGCAAGATATTGAAAACAACGAACAGTCATGAGCACCACCATTCTCCCTTTAGCACTAAGAAAGCCAATTGGTTATCAAACATGTGCATTAGTTGCTAATTGTTTTCGGTTTTTCGGACCTCTGCTTAGTAACTGCATCCTTCTCCTCCTCCTCCTCCTCCTGCAACTGCACAGAACATACACTCATCAAGATTGCCGACCTTTTAATATCACAGTAGTCAAAACTCAGAAGTATCCATTGTTGATGCACCTCATTAATAATCAGGGGCAAACTCAGCTTAGGTCTCGACGTGACACGTTCCTCTCCTAGAATTTTATGAAAATTATTAAGTTTGTGATATTAGTCAATTGATTTTTAAATATACAAATAAATATTATATATAGTTTGCGAAGTGAATAATCTCACAAAATATTGATTGATTTTGGTGTTATAAGGCTTCTCTTTCTTTCCCTCACTACCATTGTTCCATCCTCACTTTTTTCTTTTTTTTTTCTCATTTTGTTTCAACTTTCCACCACTACCATGGTTCAGTATTTACATTTGCTTTTTCTCATTCTTTTTTAAAAAACAATGAAACCATATGCATAGGTGTTCGAATCATGATTCAGATAGAAATGACACAATTTCTTACCAACCAAACTACGTTTCAATTCGACATATTTTGATCTTGTATGGAAAATGTAGATGGGAAATGATTCAGTTAAGAGCGTGTGCCCAATGCCACTAATTGGTTAACCTTGGGGGTGGACTCAGCTTAGGCTCAAAAGGGGCATGTACCCGTTTCTAGAATTTTATGAAAATTTGTTTCTAGAATTTTATGAAAATTTGTTAAGTTTATGATATTAGTCATTGGATATTTAAATATATAAATAAATACTACATATATAGTTTGCAAAGCAAATAAATTAATAGAATGATGATTGACAGTGGTGGTATAGGGCCTTTTTTTTTGCCCCACTAATGCCATTGTCCGATTCTTAAATTTGTTTTATTTATTTATTTTTTATAACTTCCCACCAGTACCATGGTCCGTTCCTCACATTTGCTTTTTCTCCACTACCATGGTTGGATCCTCACTTTTTTTTTTTTTTTAATTCTCATTTTTTTTTTCGACTTTCCACCATTGCCATGGTTTGGTTCTCGCATTTGTTTTTTCTTTTTTTTTTTTCCCAAAATAATGAAACCATGTGTGTGGGTGTTCGAACCATGATTTGGAAGTAGTTTTGATGTTATGACCTTTACGGTTCATCTCATAAATTGATGGTGGCAATCAAATTTTGAATTTATTTTTCTTAATTTTTTTAATCAAATCTTCACCATTCATTAGGTTTTATTGAAATAATGGTGAAATTTTTGTAATGAAATTAGTTTTTGTAAGGGTAAAATGATAGAGAAAAATGATCTCATTAATAATATTATTAGATTATATATGCAACATGACAAATAATTTAAAAAAAAAAATGTAAGAGAAAAACAAAATTGTAAGAGATAGTTACTACATACGAACAAAAAAACTTGAAAAAGGAATATACTATAATATGTTAGTTATAATTTATAATATAAAAAATATTTATAAGGAGTAAAATTTTTATGACTATCATAGGTTTGACGAAGTTCAAATATGAAAAAGAGAGCATAAGAAGTTTGAATTATTTCTCCTATCAAAAGTCTACAAAAGTTTTTGGAAACAATGGAAGAGAAATGATTTTTTTTTTTTTAATACACAAATATCAACAATAGTTATCAAAAGTAATTAATATTTTAAAATCAATGAAAGTCATTGACAATCTAAATACTCTTGACTTTTACAGACATTTTAAAATTTTTGATTGAATGTTTCGTGATTTTTATAAAATTTTTAAAAGTCCTTAAAAATTTTATATTAAATTACTTATGACTTTTTAAAGTCTTAAAAGTCTGAATTGATTATATCTAAGCTTTTGTGTTTAAAAAATACATATTCCAATTTTTTAATTGGAATATTATGAAAAGACTCACTAAAAAGTAAATTAATTAGGATTTATCTCCGGTTTTTTTTATTAAATGAAATGCCCCCCATCGGTTAAAAAATTTGGTTGGTGTTAAATTTGAAGGATATCACTATAATTGAATGAGTAATTTTAAATAATTTTAACTCTACCATTCTCTCTTCCACTCTTTCATATCTTTCTTTACCATTCTCTCTCTCACTCTACCATTTTCATCTCTCTCTGTCACTCCTCCATCTCTCTCTTTCTCTCTCACCCACTGCATCATCCTTTATCATCGATGACCAACCTATACCATTCTCCTTCATCTCAATTTTTTTTTTATCTGGATGGTTCAAGGTTGGGTGTGGTGGGTGGGTGGTTGAGGGATATTTTGGGTGGTTTTTTGTGGTGGTGAGTAGGTGGTTTAGGGTTGTTCTGTGTGGTGGGTGAGTGGTTTAGATTTGTTTTGGTGGTGGGTGGTGTGATGGGTGAGTGATTTAGGGTTATTCTGGATGGTTTGTGGTGGTGATAGGTAGAGAGGTGGCTCTTCCTCACTCTCCTCTCCTCTCTAGTGTTTTTGTGTGTTGCTGGAAATCCAAAAATTTGGATTTCCAATAACCAACAACCTAAAAAAATCATTTTTGGAAGTTGTAACAACTTGGAAACCCATTTCTTTGGGCTTTCAAGTTGCTAGAAAACTTAGAAGATTTAAAATCAATTAGTTTTTTTTTTTTAAATATTAATTAGTATTTTTTATTTTTTTTTAATAATATTATTAATCAATAATTTAAAAGGTATTTCAATCATTACATAAATTTAATGGTATGATAGACATTTTACATAATCTTAATAAGAATACTTTGGTCATTTCACGATTTTTTGATGAAAAATGTTGACATTTTAAGGTATGTTTGGTAAGTGGAATTTTAGATGGGATTGGGATTCAGGGTAGGATTGAAATTCATTTTCTCCCATTCTCCTACATCCTACGTTTGGAGTCATAAAAGGGAATGAATTTATCATTTCCAGATCCACCTCCATTCCCATTCTACTTGGGAAATGAAATCCCAACTTTACCTATGTGTTTGCCATTTCCCATGTTCATGGGATTCCGTTTATTATTTTTTTTTTATTTCATTTCTCTCTCTCTCCGCATACTATCTCTCTTTCATCTTCACCACGTCGAGTTGCCAACCCATTAAGTTACCACCACCACAAACTGCTCTTCGTCTCTCTTATCTCCTCCTTCATCCCTTTTATTATTTATTTATTTATTTTATAATTGTGAACCCAAACCCATAACCAATATAGTTTTGGGTTCGACTAGTTTTGGTTTCGTCGAACCTAGAACCATCGGTTTGTTGAACCCATCCTATTGTTCTGATTTTTTTGGTTTTTTTTTTTTTCATGTTTTAATGTTGTTGTTGATGATATTGTTGTGGAAGATGATGATATTGATGAATTAGATGGATTATATTAATGAACTATGTGTTGAATCGTGAGAGATGTTGATGAATTGAATTAATGATGAGATGATAAACTGTGGTTTTTGTTTTTTAAAGATTTTTTATAAGATTAATTTTATATAATAAAAAATTTAAATTAATTTTATTTCAATCCAATCATAATCTATTTTAAATATGATATGATATAAATTTTCAATCAAATTCTAGGTTCTACCAAATATAGGGCAAAAATTTTTCATTTCAATCAAATTCAATTCATTTCAATTAAATCTAATCTATTTCATTATATTTCAATTTCATGTACCAAATGAAGTTTTAGATAAAAAGTTAATAATAGGGAGTAGTTTATCTAATAAAAATAAAATTGGAGGTAAATTCCAATTAATTTACTTTAATTTCACGGAAATTTTGAAAAGTCTAAATTAAATGCAACTCTAATTGTGTAGGTATTCTCAGATCACAAGTTGAAAGACGTCAAAAGATGACGTCACAAGTTAATAACCTTTCAAGTAAAAAAACTCATCCAGCTGTAGAGGCGGACTTGAAATCCAAAGAGGATTTTTTAGTTTATACAATGAACTTAATCGTACACTTTGAAATCCGCCGGATTAAAAAGAGGACCTCTATAAATAATCAACGCCTCCTCTGTCTCTCGTCTGACTCACTTGTCCAGCTTGTCTCTTGTCGAGCGAAGCTGCGTATTTCTTTATATCGTATCAAAGTAGAAACCCTAACCCTACCGTCGACGAAGTTTTCGCGGATTTCTCTCTTTAGTTGGTGAGTTTTCTTGTTCGTGCGGGTTGATTTTCGTTAGCATATATCTTTGTTTGGTTCTGTGATTTGCGTTTTTGTTTTTTGCAAAGAGAGTTGTTGATCTTGTTGTAGTGATTGTCTAATTAATTTGTTTAGCTGATTAGCAATCGAACGAAGTTATTGTTATTATTTTTTGTGTTCTCTGTTTTTTCTTCTTTTTTTTGTGCGTGAAATTGATTGATTTCAGGCTTCTCGAGCTCTGCTGTATTAGGTTTAGCTTGAGTGGTGCTTTTTCTTTAATCGTAACTAATAAGTTCAAATTATTGATTGCTTCAAGCAAAAAGGGAAGCTACTTTCGTAGGTTTGACTTTATGTTTGGATTTTTGATGTAAATGTTCTTGCGAATCCAGTATGTTTGTTCTCTCGATTGTTGTAGTAATTGGTGCAATCTATTTTGAAATCGTTGCGGTTCTGTTTGTTTTTATTATAGTCTTCGCATTATATTTTTCTGTTAAGACTAGGATATAAAGGGACAACTTTATTTGCTTTTGAGAGAGTTAGTTGGTTATCTTCTTTGTGTTTTGTAGTTTCAAGCATGAGATAAGTGGAGTTTCATTGTTTCTTTTTATCTGCATAGTGTCGGCTCACATAGAAATAGCTTTCCTGTTGACATGGTTTTTGTGCTTTTTGTTCATAGGCATAGACATAGTGTTTTTGTACTTAATGGTTGTTTCATTAAGTTCTTTTGCTTTGTTTGCGCTGAAGACATTCTGTGTCCTGTATCAGATGGCGGCGAAACCTCTCACGAGTGAAGCAATTGCTCTTACAGAGAAGAAAATGGATATGACACTAGGTGTGCTATTGTTGCTATTTATGTTTTAAATTGTGCTTAATTGATTTTGTTCAATGTTGATTACTGATGAAATTCTTTTGTTGTGTTGTACGAGTGTAGATGACATCATTAAGATGTCTAAGAATCCTGCGACTAAAAGTAAGAAGCAGCATAGAGTTCCGGTAAGAAACTGTTCTTTTTGAAGCATGGTTAGCTGTAAGGTAGTAATAGTATATTTTATGATTAGTCTTTTATGTCCGGTTATTTTCGAACCCTGTATTTTATGATTGGGCAGAATAAAAGTCAGAAAGCTTTTGGTAATGCTGTTCAAGATAAGGCTTTTAAAGTGCGGCAATATATGGGATCAAGATCCTCTATTAGACAGGTGTGCAATTATTGCTGTTTAGCAATTTTAAGTTGTTGCATGTTAGAGCTATGTAAAAAGATTCTGATGTACTAGTTTGCTGATGGTGTGACCAGGGTGTTCTAGCTCAGAGAAGGTCGAATTTTCAGGGTAATCATTTTCCTATGACAACTGAGGTTGCACGGAAGGCCACATATGCTCCTGCTCGCAATAGAGCTTTCAATGGTAGCATGCTGCCTGATAAAATGAACAGAGCAAGGTATTGAGCCACTTTTGATTGTTTCTTATATTTTAAAAGTAGCAACTATAAATTTCGTACATTGTGTTGATGGTGGTAGCAGAGGTTAAATTAGTTTCCCATCTAATGGTAATATTTAATTGGAATTTTTGTAGGTAAATCATGGTTCTATAATGTTGATGGTGTCTACCAAACCCTTGGGTTTATTTATGTTGACTCGACTAATGTAGTAGCACTGTATATGATTGGTTCTTGTGGCAAGTGGCCCATTTGGGAGTTTTAAGTGTAGACCGTTGCTGTTTACATCCATAAACAAAATATTTTCTGCATAATAGACCTTAAAAATGTGGTATGAGAAGTTCATCAGTTAGGCTAAGCAGCACATGCCTTATGGCTAATGGTATCCCCTTTGGAAGATGATCTGTTTGAAATTAGTTTGGAGATAACAGCTTTGTGTTTTAGCGATGAGCAAGAAGATTCGATTTCAAAGGATATGGGTTAAAACATAAAATAAGTTTGATCTGTGGATGTAATGTAATGCAAGCATTTTGTATTGAAGAGAGCTATCATTTGTACATTGAACAAATTATTGTTGTGCATGTTAGGTGGTTGATTGCTTTGATATATCAATTTCTCCTTCTTTCTTCCTGTGGTCAAGGGGTTAGTTTGTGGTTACACTTATCAGCGTGACATTTGTAATTTAAGCATCTTGGTTATGCATTGTTGTTCTTCTGAGGAGTTTTGCTCATGTTGTCTTCGCTTGCATTAGTAAAATTCTATAGGGTAGGGTGAATAGCGCTGCTGTATTCCCTTGCAGTGATGTTACATATCCTGCTGTTTCATCCCTTTTGGTTTAGCCTCTTTTCATCAAGTTACTTGGCTTTTGGAACATTTTTACTGACTTTGGGGATGATAAATGAGGTTGTGTGCTCTTCTGCAAGTGATACTTGTGATAACTTTGCTGACACCCTGTATTTTGGGATTTACCTTGTTTTTCTAGTCAGTTGACTGATGCATCTTTCAAAATGTTTCGAGTTTTATTTACAAGCTACATAGATGACTGGATAATTGTCATCTGCTTGAAGGATTATGGGATGGTTCTGACATAATTGATAAGGAGTTTAGGTGAATGATGTTCGGTGAAAATGTGATCCGCTTTTTGGGAAAGCTGAAATTTTTGTGCTTTAAAGAACCACACGCCAAATGCGAAGAATTTTTTTTTCTTGTGACTATTAAAAGGGGGCATTCTAGTTTAAACATGGCAGAATCCATAGGTTCTGTGACTTCTGTGGCCACTCGGTTTTGTTCTTGGTTTTCATGATGGAATTGGAAGTTGCACAGCAGGAAGTCTCCTGTTCCTTGGATATCATGGAGTAATGTTGTTCCGTTTGTCTCGTGCTGCTTGGAGGTCCTTCTTTCTGTTTTTGGGATGTTGAAGGGGTTCAAAGTGAGGGGTTCCCTTCCCAGTTTCAGGCTTGAACTTCAGAGTGTGTTTGTGCAATTGGAGAACTTTTGTGGATTAAAAAGAACATATACTGTGGATAGTAGATCTTCACTCTTCTTCAAGCTCCTTTTCTTGTTCCAGAATGGTTTGTCTTGTCTTTCTGTTTTTATTTGGATATAATAAGAATCTATAGTGGGAAGATTCCCAAATCTCAACTAAATGGACCTGTTTGACTGGTTTAATTACTGATCAATGTGTTACTGGGCATCATGGATGATACTCGTGTCTCCTTTCGGAGTTGGCTCCTTGACTGTATGTTCCGTTTTGGTTCTCCAATCATTTTATTCATCTTTGTTTGCAGGGTTGGAGCTCTTCCAGTTCAGAGGAGGTCGAATGGGGGCTTTGCAAAGGTATAATTTCATCTCATTGCAGCATTTGAAGTAAAGGAAAATTCTCTTTACTGATGTACTATTACTAGTCTCATATTGAGCCGTTGAGTTAGTTTCAATGGGTAATAGTACCTAAACAATTTCATGACTTTTGACATGGGTCCTGGTTATATGGTAGTGAAGGGATGATAATGGATTCCAATTGGTATCTCTGATTATTCATTCACATGAACTACCTTATACCAAAATCCTAGGATGATCTTACCGTATTGCTGTTTAAGATTCACTTATTGTTTGTAAATCCATGATACTTCTTATCAAGTCCACCATGAAATTAAAGTTCGGCAGTCTTGATGAATGTATGTTCTGTGCAGTCGCAGCAGCAGCATGATAATGCAATTACTAAGCAGAGGCCTCAAACGCTAGACTCACTATTTGCCAATATGAAGGAGCAGAGGATGAAGGTCTTGTCAAGCCAAAACAACAATAATGGTGGTGTACAACGCAATGGTGGTGTACAACGCAATGGTGGTGTACAACGCAATGGTGTACAACGCAATGGGGGCGGTCGCCTGAGGCTACCTTGGGTGAGAGGCCGAGTGGGCAACTAATGCATATGCATGATACCAATTGGATTTCTTAGTGCTAAGGAAGAATGGTGGTGTTCATGGCTTTTCATTGTTTTTATTATCTGAGTTAAGGTATAAGTTAAAGCAAGTTACAACATTATTGAAGATGCCTACATCCAAATCAGTGTTTCCTGTTTTCCTTTTGATGAAGTCACGGCATTCTGTGTACAACATTTGGATATGCAATTTCTAAGGTGTACCTCTTATTTCATTTGAGCAATGTATAGTTTTTGTCATTGGTGATATTTGGTTTTTGATTTCCAGTAAATTGGCTAGTTAATTTGAATTCAATTGTATCTATAATTTGTGCTAGGACAGCTGCATGCATTTATGGGGATTGCTTCAATACAGGTTGGGTGTGTCAGTATGGCACAATAGGCAGTGAAAATTTCTTTAATTAACGTTCTAGTATTGACCTTATTATATCTCTGTAGCATGTTATTGCATCTGGAAAAGTACCATATTTGATCAATTTACATTGCTGCCTATAGTGTAGAGCAAATCTTCATGTATGTGTTGTATGGATGAACTAGATATATGCGGTTTTCTCGTATTCATGTAATCTCCGGGCAATATAGAGCTGTTTGTTGATGTGGTGTTATGAGAGTTGGGCTTCTTTATATCAAATACCCTTGAATTATAGAGTAGCTCTTGGTTGCTTCCGTTTTCAATTTAGTGATCCTCACTTTTGCAAATTTAATATCTCGTTGGCAATTGAGAAAGTATTGTGATTTCAAAAACATGTTAATGCCAGAAAGTTTTAGAACCTGTTTTGTATAAACTTGTGCGTAACAGCCCTAGTCGATGAGTTCTATGACCTTGGAGTGCGCATCGTATATTTGTATCAGACTGGGACTGCTATACCAAAGTCTTTTACATAGGAATGCAAGGATTCTTTACTTTATTTATTTATATTTGGATGACCTTTACCTTATTTACTTTAATCACCAATTAAAAATATTAATATTTTTCACACACACATATATATATTGAAGGATTTATTTTATTCTTTTAACAAACAAAGAGTTGTGTTGATACTTAAGGCAAAAAATATTATTTTTACATTCAGATTTTAGAAAACTACAAACAAAAAAAAAAAATACGCCCACAAAATATGTAAATCCTTGAGTTGCTTTAAAAGAAGAGCCAATGAAAACAAGTTTTAGATTTTTTTTTTTTT
The DNA here is from genome assembly GCA_019925255.1 of Litchi chinensis. Taxonomy (NCBI): domain Eukaryota; kingdom Viridiplantae; phylum Streptophyta; class Magnoliopsida; order Sapindales; family Sapindaceae; genus Litchi; species Litchi chinensis. The sequence goes on along the minus strand of CM034470.1, from coordinate 2,480,607 downwards.
TTTAAAAAAAGCTTCCAGTAAAATTGTTGAACGACTTTTAAGAAATTAAATTTGGAAACCAATCAGGTTGCAGAAAACTGCCATTATTTGTCGAAGTCAAATTAAAATATGCTCTTGCAGAACCATCAAAAGCAGTAATATGTGCGCGTGTCTATATATATATATATATATATATATATAAAATATGTTATAAAATATGGTATAAAAGTAATGAATATAGAATAATAATCAAATAAGAGGGAAAAAGCAAAAGTAAGAGAAAAAGAGAAAATAATTCAATTGATGTGTATTCCACTGATTACAATATAAACCTATTTAGAGATAAATTGGAGAATCATTTTCATAATGAAATAGTAATAAATAAGGTAAAAATATTATAAAAAAGGAAGTGATGTTAAAACCATATATTCATAACACTCCCTTTTAGGCATACACCATTTAATAATACTCTTCAAAATTTTTGAACATGCCCGTATATTGCTTCATTAAAAACGTTACCAGTAAAACCCAATGGAATAAAAACTTATCAAAAGGAAAAAAGAGTGTAAGATACAAAACTCCAAAAAGAAATAATATATTTTTTTGATGAAAGTAAAAGATATTTCATGATTTGTTAGATCAAAAATACAATAATCTTCTGAATTCAATACTATTTGAACATGTCCAAAGAGACTGTCTTATTAAAAACTTTGTCAGGAAAACCCAGCTGAATAAAACCTAATTGAAGGAAAAAAGAATGCAGTGTACATATATCCATACTGACTTAATATATTCTCCTAAAAAGTATACAACTATTACTTTTATAGTTCTTCGAAGATATTGAAAAATATGATTGATTTCATTCTAGTGTCTTCATGTTGATGAATTTGTATTCCCTCTAATTTGTACTCAATCTTTAGGCTGAGACAATATATTTTTTTCTCAAAATCTTACATCTCAAATTCTTTTTCAAATATTCAGCAGTTCTTAAGAGCTCTTCAGGAGTTCCAATTAAATTCATGTCATCGACATATATTACTACAATTATAAATCCAGATTTTGATTTCTTTATGAATGTATAAGGACATATAGATAATTAATATATCATTCCTTTGTGAGGTATTCATTAAAACGATTATATAATATTTATTCGGATTGCTTTAAGCTATATAAAGATCATTGTAACTTTATTGAATACAAGTTATGAGAATTTGAATTATATGCTTCTGACATTTTAAATCCTTAACAGATTTTCATGTATATATTGGTATCTAATGACCTATATAAATATGTCGTTACCACATCCATAAGACATATTTAAAGTCTTTTGGAAACTGCTAAACTAATTAAAAATCGAAATGTAATCGAATCCATCACAAATGAAAATGTTTCATCTCATTATATTTTCGAACAAATACCTATTTATATCCAACAGTTTTATGTCTTCAGACGTTTGAACTATTGGTCTAAATACATCATGTTTGATAATGAATTCAATTCTGCTTGAATTGTTTTATTCCACTTAACTCAATCATGTCTTTTTCAACACTCATTGATACCATGTGGTTCATGATCATCATTTATAATCTTAATAACTACTGCATATGTAAATAAATTGTCAATAATTATTTTATCATGACTTCACAGTTCTCCAAGGAAATTTTTGTATTTCCAAGATTTTGTATATTTTCAGAAGATTGTACCGCTTCTGAAACACTAGCCTCTATAGAGACTATTAATTCTCATAATATGAATAATTATGAGACAATTTATATTCACATTATCAATAATGAGTTTCTATAGTAAACCTTTAAGATATAATTATATCTCACTATCTCAATATTCATATGAGTAATTATTTTATCAAAACATTTGATGTCTTCAAGCGTTCACATGACAAGTTCAATGCAACTACATAAATATAATTCTGTTTTGTTTTGATAAAAAAAATTTATGTCAACATTTATCCACAGTATCTTATTCAATATCCTTATCATTTTTCTATAATATGTAGAATATAAAATATAAGATCTTAATTTTCTTTAAGTTTTCGGTACAGATGTCTCTTTAGGGGCTATTATAGATTTCATATATTCTTAGAGCAAACTATTCATAGTTTGAGCATATGTACTTTTTCAGATACATTAAGATCTCTTTTGTGAGTTTCATAGGGGCAGATTATATAGAAGAGTTCTATTTATTCAAAAACATTTAACTCTTTAGGAGTCATATGATAAGAATTATATATAGCTCAAATGTGATATTTAAAATGATTATGATATTTCATTATTCACTTTAAGAAATAATAATTTTAAAAGCAAATTTACTTTTCACACTTTTGTGTGTAACGAATGATTTATTTATTGTCATTTACATAAATTATCCTTCATAAAAAATCACCCGAGTTAATATATTGGCAATGAGTATAAAATCATTTGGGTATACAATTTTCAAGTAAATGATTCTTTGAATTTTAGATTTATATGATTTATACAATAATCATCATAATGAATGATACATGCTAATTGTAATTTCAAATTAAGTTTTCTAATTTTATTTTTATTCTCTCCCTAACGACGAGAAAATTTATTCATTAGCATTATTTTGTTATCCTTCATAAACTTATTTGCATCATCATAATGTCCTTCTGAAATTTGTTTATACTGTCTTACAATTATTCAGGGATATATTAGACTATCATATTATTCTTCAATGACTAAAATATCACATAGTGTCCTTAAATACCAAACACATAGTGTCCTTTTAGGGATCAAATTGTAATATCAATTATTGTCCTTCGTGGACATTTACTAGGTAAGAATCTTCAGATTCTATAATGGATATCTATATTACTTCCAATAATTTGATGCATCATTTTCTTTGTATTATTGGATTAAAAAAAAAAAAAAAACTTTTGATTCATCACAATCTTTGATCATATTATACTTATGATCATATGATAATCTCGATTATAAAATATGCTTCTGACATATGATGGTATAAATAATATAAATGTAATATATTTTTCTTAATATATATCTAAATAGATTCTTTAGGATTTATTAAAGTAACAAACTTTCACATATACAATATTGTTGTTTTTCACTTTGTAATATGCAATTTGCTTTCTGGAGACTTTATATATCGGTAAAAGATTAATATAATATTTATGTATACTTTAGGTATATACAATTATTAAAATTTCATATTCCACCAATAGTAAACATTTTGTTTACTTTGTTTTGATGTGAATTCCACTTTAACTGGTTAAAATTTATTATGATCACTGAGGCTTTATTGACCATAATCACCGCTATGACTATTAGATGATTTAACATTCACTTCAGGGAATGATATTAATTAATTTAGTCATGTGAGATAAATGATTTTTCACCCATAATTATTAACATTGCTACTTATGTAGCAAATTTGAAGTACAAATTGTCAATCATCTAACTTCATTTATTCGGTGATCAACTATATATATTTCTTTAAAAATATAAATTAATCTTTTTACCAAGATATATAAATAATAATTACAGTGAATTAATGAACAATTTCTCAAAATACAATTACAACGAATTGTAACGAATATTTAATAATCAATTAAGGTATAAGAAAATACATGTCATGTACCTTATTTTGTATCTTGCTCTGAGGAAAAAAGAAAAACAAAAAATAACATATCATTCACTAACAAAAATTTTTATGAGAAAAATAACAATAATGATATAATTTAATATAAAAAGAATAAAAATATTGTACATTTTCTTCTCAAAAACCCAAAACTTCAAGTTATGATGTGATTGTATATCATAATTACATGTTCAATATGATAGTAACTCAAAACTTCAAGTTTTGATAGAATTGAGAATGAAATTTTTTTTCAAATCATATCAATCACTGTAATTAGTTTTAGAACTTCATATTCTAATAAATTATAATCATACTTTAATTTTATGATATATTATAAAAGATCCCAAACAAAATCGCTATCAAAAAATCCTAACCATCGCCATAACCAAGTTTTCACATCTAACAGCTTATGCCACTATCAGACTCATGCTGTCGCTGTAAAGGTAACGACTTAACCATAATACCAATAGATTTTAATCGTATAACATAAGGCACGAGATTGTTATATATATATATATATATACTTGATCAAATAATTCGTATTAAATACATAAGTATGAAAATACATACCTCGATACATTAAAATTATAAATAGAAAATAGAATACATTAACGTATTTACAAACCTAAATTTCACGATCTATATATCCTGAAATCATGAACAAAAGTTAGTATAAAAGATCTTTAAGTCTCTACTCAACGAGAAGATATGTTTTCAAATCTACATACTTGGGTTAGAGACGGGTGCATTTCATATCAAATTCAAATTAATTCAATTTTTTTTTTTTTCATTTGTAATTTTGAAACTTCTGGTTCCAAAATCACAAGATCAAATCTGTTCGATCTTTATTTAATTTTTCATAACCGAAAGAGCCATATTGCTTTCTGTGTATATGTATATGCAAAACATTAGCTTCATACACAAAACACAAACTTATATATTTTGTTGTCTTTTGTGTTTAGATCGATGATCTAAGACACACTCTTTCTATAAAATAGGCAAGGGTTGATTATGTTGCTTCAGGTAACTATAATTTATTTGACATATGCAATTGCCCACATTGAGCGTGAAAACCAACAAAATTTAATTAGAATTTAATTAGAATTTCTAGTTTCAAATAAATTTGTACTATAGAACTTCTTGTTCTAATAGATAAATATATCAAAATTTATAATTCTAATTTAATTGAAAGTGTAAAACTTTTAGTTCTAAACAAATTTAGAAGTAGATCTCCTAGTTCTAGTGAAACTGAAAATTTAAAACTTTTGATTCTAATTAAATTGAGATTATAGAATTTTTGGTTCTATTTGAAAACTAAAACTTTTAGTTTTAATTTTCATTTGCAAACTTCAGATTGCAAATTAGAAAGCTAGAAAGAATATCATATTAAATAAAATATCAAAACATAAGTTTAATGATATTAAACTTAGTTTCAAATGCAGAAAATCCAAAAATAGTAATTCTCATATAACAATATTCATAACATTGTTTAAACAAACATCAAGAATATGAATATCTCACAAAGATCAAATATATATATATATATACACTTTATATATTTTCCGCATAGTATATAAATATAGAAAAGAACTGTTTTTTTTCCTCTCCATACATGGAATAAAGAAAAAATTCATATAAAATTTTCTTTTCTCTCTTTTTGCATCAATCAAACTAAATAAAATAAATTTTTCAATTCAATCTTTGCTCATTATACGATTAATCAAATCATATAAACCGTATATGAATTTGAAACTCTTAATATATGCTTTCAAATAAAATCCATATTACATATGTTTAAATAAATATATAAATCAGAATAGCATTGTTGACGTTCGGAAACGGTCAACCCAGAGATTCTGGGGCCCAGACGGCGAACAAGGTAATTAAGGAACAGTTACGGTGTTGGGTAGGTGATAAATGAGGTTTAAATGAAATTTTAAGGTTGGTGGAGTTTAATTAAGGCGAGAGAATGTTGGTCGTGGCGGTTGAGTAAATGCAATCAGATAAACAATGAAGATAGGAGGAAGAAGGATGCAACACACAAGGATTTTTACGTGGTTCGGCGACTACGCCTACATCCACGCCACTCTCAGGTCAAAATCCGGCAGAGTGACAGTTCTCTAGTGTTTTCAGCTTGTGTCCTCTACAGTAATGATCTCTCCTGCTTATATATGGAGGGGAGAGATACAAAGAAAGCAATAAAATATATTAGAAATAAAGTACAGTTGATGGTTATTTCAACTAATCTTGACCCTGCCATGCTATCTTAAATGTGAAACTATCATTCCTTCTTGCATACACACGTCTGCATTTAATGCTCCTGGAGAAGTCCTCTCTTCATTAAATGCAGAGCCGGCGCATTAAATGAGTTTGGCAATGGTGTAAACAGTCTCTGGCGGGAAATCATGGGAGCAGGTGAGTTTGTCAACTTGCTACACACGGTATCTCCTGAGTAAGCCCTCTAGTCAGTCTAGTGATGCACATTGGAGGGGATCCGACGTGACCAGGAGGAGAGGTTAGACGGTCTGGAGGTTCCGCGAGCTCGCGACCTGGGTACCTCGCGAGCTCCACGAGTTGAAGGTGCAGGCAGGAGGCATGCGCGGGAGATCTGGGAACTGTTGCTGGCTTGCGACCTGAACAGCCTCACGAGCTGGGTTTGCAACCGCTGGTTCCAATCTGGGCCTCCTGGGCCCTTGCTTCTGTTCAAGTTAATAAGGCCTGTACTGGCCCATTTAGGCCGAACGAGAAAATGGGTATAACAAGCATAAAGATAAAAATCAATTAAACTTGAAGAAAAATTTATTTTGAATCTAATATAATATTCATTAGCATAACATGATATCTATACGTAAACACATATATTAGTAGAGAGTAGATCACATGAATGAAATTTCTCATACTATATTCGTGCTAATAATGTGTTATAAAACAACAACAGAAAAGTAAGAGAAAAAATAATTCAATTGATGTGTATTCCAATGATTATAATATAGACCTATTTATAGGAAAATTGGAGAATCATTTTTATAACGAAATAACAATAAATAAGGTAAAAATATTATAAAAAATGAAGTGATGTTAAGATCATATATTCATAACAAATAATTTTTATAATTAGATATATCTAATTTTAAAAAGTAAGGATCAACCTCCTATAACAAATTCTCTCTCCTATTAATTCAAATATAATAGATGAATTTAATCGGTTGGTTCTTATCTTTTAAAATAAGATATATCTTATTATAAAAACATTATATATACGTGTTTCTATTATTAGTACTCCTAACTTTAAAATGTTACGACGAACTGATTAAATTCATCCATTGTATTCTCTCTCTTAAAACATATTCTTTTTATTTAATTTAAATATAATAAATGAATTTAATTGATTATTATATTTTGAAGTTAGAAGATATTGGTAATATAATTTATAATATTTGAAGTTAGAATACATTGGTAATATAATTTTTGTGTGTATATATATATATATATATGTATATATAAAACATCGACGTTTTGTCAGGCTTCCCAAAAAGTGTGACTCAAACAACCGCAATACATTCTCCTTCTTTTCCCACTTTCAACTTTCACCAGCCCACCAGGCCACCACCTCCAACTCCAACAATGGTCTCTCGCACTCTGACTCTTACTCCAATCTCCTCTTCTACTTTTCTCTCCTCAAAACCACTACCTGCCGCTTCGACATCGACGAGTCTCACCAAAAGACCCTTTTGTCCCAATACCACCCACCACCATGGCAACTTTAGCAGGGGTGTGTTGATATGCAGACCGTTTTATCACAACACCACCCACCACCATGGCAACTTTAGCAGGAATGTGTTGATATGCAGAGGTGGGTTGTCAGACGAAGCGCCGTTTGTTGTGGCGATTGGCACCTCCATGCTTAGCTCTTTGCTTCTCGCCACTCCTGCCACCAAAGAAGACGACGCCGACTCCCTCATTGATTCCACTGACACTAGATTTGGTGTCATGGGTATCATCTCTTTTATACCCTTCTTCAATTGGCTGGTCAGCTTCTCTTTTTTGAAACCAGTGTTGTGTTGAAATTGTGGGTTTGGTTGCTTCGGTTGTTTTGTTGGTTAAAGTTTTGATTTTTATACTTTAAGCTTTAGATTGTTGATTGGTTTATATGATTTGGTTTGTTAGAGTTGGGTTTTTGCGTGGCTTGATACTGGGAAAAGGCGCTATGCTGTGTATGCTTTTGTATACTTGCTACCTTATTTGAGGTATAAAATTTCTCACTTTCTATGCTTTTAATTATAATTCATCTGTGTTATCTGCGTTTTTTTTTTTCTTATGTATGTATCAAAGGATAGTATAATTTAAAATTAAGATATGAACTATTGTTCTGCAAAACAATATAGAGTCTGCTTATCCATTGAAAGCTTTCTTTTTGTGTTTGAGAAAGTTTTCAATGTGAGAAAGTTTTCAATGAAAGGAGTATACCATCTAAATTTTGCTATGCGTATGTCTGTTTTGAAAAATTCTCTTTCTAGGTGTAGTTCAGGCAAATAAGATAGAAAATTTTAAGTACAACTTCATATTTGATAGTATTATATCAAGGTGATATACAGACTGACATTGTAGGTTTGTCCTACTGAAGAATTAGGCATTCCAAATCTGTCTGTTTATCTTTTATTAGATGGGGTTGGATTGGGGTAGTTTTGATTGTCGGTTTTCACTAGATACGAGTTCTTGTGCTCCATGGTGAAAGTAATAAGATCATCGAAAAACAATATGTTCTCACATGAAACTGTAAAATAAATGTTCTTGTGCTATGTACAATGCATACAGGAATTATGTGACCGAAACTGATCTCCATTACTTGAACTGTAGCAATGGCTTCCTGTGATACATGGTGAATAGTCATAAGGGAAATCATCTCAAATAACAGTTTTTGGGATGAGATAATAGTATCTTGCACATTTTATAATACACTGAATCTTATATATGTTTTTTTTTTTGTTCTACATGATAGGTCGAATATTTCTCTATCTCCTGAGGAGAGTTGGCTGCCTATTGCTAGCTTTATTTTCTGCATTATCCATGTTCAGGTACATAAGTTTCTTATATTCTTAATTGCTTGATTATTGTGTAATATGCTTGGGTTTCAAAATTTGCACTTAGTTGTTGAAGATCTCCCCATGGAAATAGATGTGAGAGTCTATTTACATGATTGATCTTCTCACGGCATGTCCATATTTTGGTTTGAGACAAGTCATTTTGGTAATATACACTAACGTCAATCAGAGACTGACAAACTCCATTGTAATATAATGCTTTTATTAAGTGAGAGTAGGACGACCAAGATTTGTTCTTTAGTAGGATGACCAAGATTTGTTCTTTGAAGACATGTCTAAAGTAAGTGTTAGTAGATTTTTAAGTTTGTGAAATTGCATTGTTTTTCTGTTTGCAGCTAGAAACAAGTATTAGAAATGGAGATCTTCAAGGATTTCAATTATTTAACATGGCTGCAAAGGATCTTTCATTAATGACTAAACACAAAGCTAATCGTTTCGAGGGGCATCAAGAAATTTCTAAGGAGGTACTTGTCACTTCAGGTCCATGGTCAGTTTCATTTGATTCGAGTTTGTCTGTGTTAATCTCTGACATTGGTTTGAACTTCGGATAATAAGGAGAGAAAACGAGAGCACATGAATCTACCACATGCTGAAGAACAATGGAGGGTCCCTCAAAAGCCCTCTGAACATTCAGAAGACTTTAACGGAGATGGTGAGGATGATAAGAGGGAAAATTAGAAACTTGGCACCACATGTGAGGTGACTCAAGGATGAGAAACAAATGATGGCCTAGACAGTGTTTTGAGATGAGAGGATCACAATGTTGTAGCTGCCCCTTTCAAACAGGAAGGGCTCCAAATGTTGTGTTAAAGCCTCAAAGCATACAAAGACGTTTTTTCAGCTTAAATAGAGTAGTCCATATAAAATCTGTTTTTGAGTTCTGTGTCTGCTTCAGTTTTGAACTAAGATAATTTGATAAATACTTGTTTTGCTTTTTAATGTTATGTATCTATATATCAGCTATAATTTAGCTTCGTAGTTGAATCATAAATTAAACAACAAAAAAAATCAGTGAAATTTATCATAGTCTATTAATCTTGATTTTGTTCATATGAACAAAGTCTTAACAAAGGTATTGTTATTAGTGAATGAAATAAACAATATACTTTAAGTATCTTTAGAAGAAAATTTTGAAATATATTTATAAAACAAAAAATTATTGAAGAAAAGGTACTATTCTTATTTTATTAATCGTAGACATAGATCGCAACATTTTACGAATGTTTGGCTTGCATATACTATTCAAATATTTGGTTTGTACGGACCAGGCTCAGAGAGATGCATAGATTTCGGGTTTAGAGATAATATTTTGTCTTATGCTTAGGTACCAAACATTGTATCATGCTTTAGATGCCAAACAAAATTTAAGTAAAAAAAATATAATGATACCAGATTGTTCTTTCAAACTATTCTTCCTATTTCTCAATGAATATCGTTGCTACACACAATAGTGTAATCTATTTTGTATCTTGGCCATTTGTATCACTTTCTGGAGCCAATCTTGATCTCTTTTTCATGGGAAAGGGGCTTAACAGCCTCATCTTAAAGCAGAAATCCAGACCAACAGCAGCAAAGAGAAAGATTAGTAGATTCTCAGATACATACACTGCACCATTGAAAGCATGTGACAAGAAACTTTCACTATTAAGTTCCAATGGTGGTCCTCCTGATAGCATTCCTAGACCTACAACAAAAAATTCAAATTTCTCATTAACCCTTTCCGAATTCATGTCTCTTGTATATTTCCTTAGTTTCATAATTGACAAATCCAATTTTCATGTAAGAATTTACCTTTAACAAAGCCGAAAGCTGCAGCTGTCCCTGTCTTCAGTTGAAAGTTATCCAAGTCTCTTCTTATTGCATAGCGAAAGGTAACGCCGAATAATGCACAACTGACAAAGTTGATTGTCAGTGGGAGTAACAGCTGTGAAATGCCGGTCACCTGTGTGAAGGAGATGGGGAATCCTGTTACGGTACCAACTAGAGCAGCTATAGTAGCTGCTCTTATGGACTCCAATCTCTCTAAGTCTTTGTACATTCCTTCACTTTCTTTCTCCTCCAAGGCATCTCCATCATCAAATTCATCTGCATTTTGTGACAAGGAGCGTTCTGCTTCTTCAATTATGGCTCTTGCTTCCACGATCTCGCGTTGACATTCAGCAATCTTGAATTTACACAAAGCCATATATCATCAACAAATCTGTCTAAATGATTTACCAAGAGTCACAAGATCTAACATTTAAATGAAAAGACTGTATAACCAACATAAAAAACAGTTCTTTACAGACCCTTTAGGAGAATCACTCTAATTATCTGGTCAACATGCTTTCACTATCATTAACCAACTTCAATTCAAATTTAGAACATACTTGTAGCACAATAATGTATCTCTATAGAGCAACACATGCACTCAAATCTTCTCCAAACAAGCACCATCAGACATCAGTTAAGCTGCCTTTAGTACTCAGTTTCACTCAAATACAATTCAAGCTCGTAACAACAATCAAATATGACAAAAATACACACAAGGGCATTCCAGCAATAAGTTCCATACTTAAAAAAGGAAATTGAAAAACACATACCTCAAAAGCTCTGGTTTCAAGCTTGTTAATGTAATCCCTCATTTGCTTGGCTTCAAGCTCCTGTTTTTCAATCTCAGCAAGCTCTTTCCTTGCCATTTCCACTCTCAGTGAGGCCTTCTCCAAACCATCGAACAGTGCCTTGTTCTCTTCTTTGTTTAGGAGTCCCTCCACTTGTTGGTCCACCATGCCAGACAGCACATCCTTCAAGCTCTTGTTGCTTGTTTGCCCCTCCTCTGAGCTGCTGCTGCTGCTGCTGTTGCATGTAAAGATTGCAGGTCTATGACCACTGAAAAGGGGCCTTGGGAAAGTTGGATAGTTGATGAAAAGACTCCTTGTAGAGAGGATTTTGTGGTTTATACAAAGGTTGGTGGTAGAAGACATCATAATATCTTGTCTATGAAGTGGTTTTCAAGTGCTTTTAGTTTTATCACCTTTTTTGTTTCCTTTATTTAATTTTATTTTTTAACTTTTAAAAGCAGTATAAATATTTTTGTGGGATATTATTGTTGAAAAACAGCCTTAATTTTCTAAAAAAAAAAAAAAAGAATAAAAAAAAAATCAGCTTTAATTATACATCAAAAAGGGTTAATCTATTAATAATTTAAATTGAATATGCTTAAACATTGAAATTATAAATACTTTCTTTTATCTACAAATCTTATGAATATCTATTTGTAATTAAATGACTAAATCATTTTGTATTGTAATCTTTTTTTAAAAAAAAATTTTTTTTTAACTTATTTTATGGAAGTATACATCTTGTCAATATTCACCACAAAACTAATATCTAAAATCATATTAGCTTTTAATTATATAAAAAAACTCTAAATTTTATTGACATGTAATAGTAAAAATTTATATAATTTTTAGGAAATAACAACTTAATATTGTAACCAATAAAATTAATATTACAAAATAGGAAATGACTCAACTCATATTCAATCTTTTTTTAATAAAACAAACGATAATAATGATAAATGCGATTAAAAATTAATTAACATTACATGTTAATTAAACTAAAGGAAAATATATAGGGCATTTAAAAAGACCCAGTTGTTTTGTGTAAAATACTCGCCATTAGCATGTGTTGTAGAAGACATGTTGTCACTGCTTGCAACAAAAGGGCTTAACCAGAATCTCCTCTTCAACTTCAACTTGCACAAAATCCTCTTCACTTGCTCTCGCTCTCCTCTCCTCTCCAGCAGCAGCAGCAGCCATGGCTTCTCCAACAGTTTCCTCACCTGGGTTCTCCACTTCTTCTCCCAGCAACCCACCTCTGAAGCGCGTCGGCACCCACAACGGCTCCTTCCACTGCGACGAGGCTCTTGGCTGCTTCATGATTCGTCTCACTGATAAGTTCTCTAACGCACAAATCATCCGCACCCGCGACCAAAAGGTGCCTCCTTTTCTCTCTCCCTTTTATTGTTTGTTTTGTTGTTCGAGTTGTTTATGTATGTAAAAATGTTTTCTTTTTAGCTGGTAAAGGTGGAAGCTTTTTGAGCTGTTTATTGTGGGAATCTTCTTGTTGTTGAAGTGATTGACGTGGGTTTATGTTTGTTGGGGTGTTTTTGCATTGTGTTGTATCGTTTGTGATGGCTTTTTGTGGATCGATTATTGGTAATGCAGGTGTTGGATGAGCTTGATGCTGTGCTTGATGTTGGAGGTGTGTCTGATCCAAAGAATGACCGTTATGATCACCACCAAAAGGGGTTTGAGGAGATTTTTGGGCATGGTTTCTCGACAAAACTTAGTAGTGCTGGTCTTGTTTACAAGGTAGTAGTTCCAGTTTGTGTAAAATATTGTGTTTTTAGAGTTTTCAATACAGGTCATTGGTTTAATTTACATGTGATAATGTGATGGTTTATGTGTTATTTATTAATTTAAGTTCTTTTGTATCTAGCATTTTGGAAAGGAGATTATAGCTAAGGAACTTCAAGTTGATGAAGAGCACCCGGATGTGCAGCGGTTGTATTTGGCCGTTTACAAAAGTTTTATGGAGGTACTATTTTTGGGTTGTCTTTTATGCTATAGAAAGTTTTTTTTTTTCTTTTTCTTTTTTTTTTTTTTCAAAATATCTGTTTAGCTTTGTTACACTTTCAAGGACAGCGATGATGCCTAACATTTATAAGATGGTTCATGTTTGTATCAAAATTCTTGTGATACTTTTATATTGTGAATCCTCAGAACATGAGTGCTATAGTCAGAACATGTTTGTATCAACTTCTTGTGATACTTTTAGATTGTGATTTTGGCTGAATTGCAAATGTCTGGTACATGACCTTGTATGTGGTGTGGACCTTGTAGGAGTTGAGTACTAGGAAGTAAGTTGACAAATTAAAGCATGTTTGTTTGAACTATAATAAGAGGGTGGCCGGATGAGGGAGTGCTTTAGTTTCTGGTTGTGAAAAATTCCATGGAGGGGTCACCTTAACGCAGCTGTTTTGGAAGTTATAACATGTTGTTTCTTGTGTATTCGTTGGCTTACACAATTTGGACATGTAATGTTATTTTATCTAAATCATTCATTGTTTTTATAAAATCAAAATTGAAGCTCTTTTCCTTTTCATATTTATGTTTTATTTTCAAGTGTATCTATTCTGATTACAAAAAATCCAAAATTCATTATGACATGCAATGTGCGTGTTTGCAAGTGATTGTTTATGTACAAAATCTTTGTTGCCAATTAAAACTAAAACCATTACCGTTGTATTTTTGTAGTTTAGATGTGAATTCCTTTATTATCTATTTTTTTTTCGTAGAGGTGGAGTTGGACTTCAATTAAAAGAAATTGTCATAGAATTTGTTGATGTTAGGATTTAAGAGCATTTGCCATCAATGTTTAGTGTTATTAGCATCCTTGCTGTGTAGCTGTATAGCAACCCATCGTTTTAGCAATTTGTATCTGCATTTATTATTTATCTTTCCTCTTCAACATACTGAAGTTAGGCTAGAAGGTTTTTTTTTTTGGTGCTTTGTGTATTAGTTTATGCATAATACTGTAATAGTAATGTGCTTCTGCCATATTGCTATGGCTGTGCATTTACAAGGTTATTAACAGAAAGGTTTTAAATGTATTTTTGAGCAGCTAAACGTCTTTGACAAAAGATCTCCCCAAATTGGTGTATATTCTTGTATAACTAATTTTGTTTGGTATCGTTGCTGCTTTTACTATTTTGCACTTTTGTCAGGCAATTGATGCAGTTGACAATGGAATCAATCAGTTCGATACAGACAAGCCTCCAAGATATGTGAATAGCACACATTTGTCTGCCAGGGTGGGGAGATTAAACTTGGATTGGATAGAACCTGATCAATCTGCTGAGAGGGAGAACGAAGCATTTCAACAAGCAATGGCTCTGGCTGGCAGTGAGTTTTTGGAAGTGAGTTTCTTTGGAAGTTAGTAAATGTTTAAGTTTGTATAATTATTTAATTAATCTTTTTTGATAAATAGTCCACCTTTACAATCCTGAATATGAATGACCAAAGGGTTAAAGCCCTCTGATGTGTTTTTATATTGTTTATGTGCTAATGATATTTTTATATTTCCAGACTGTTAGGTTCTATGCAAAATCATGGTTACCAGCACGATCAATTGTAATGGAGTGTATTTCTGCAAGATATGATATCGACCCTAGTGGTGAAATTATGCTTTTGACAAGATTTTGCCCTGTAAGTACTAAGTAGAAATGCTTGTCTCTCTGCATTTCGCTATAATTTTTTTTAAGATGCAATTTAAGTTTTTAATGTAGCTCTATTGCTTGCCCTCACTTTTTATTAATTTCCACATGCATTTTGTTGCAATCAAATTCGTTTTTATGGATGGATTTGTGTAGCACTAAAAGCTCTCTTTAATTTTTTTTCCCCTTTTTGAGGCACAAAATACTGAAAATTAAAGGGAAACAGATGATAATCTGTTACTATTGTTAGTATCAAGAGTTTCCTCTGAAAATAGCAACTCATCTTAGGATACCAGATGATAATACTTTATTGTCAAGTGAAATAATTTAATTAACGGTTCAGTCTCATGTAACCATTGACAGCCATTGCTTATTTCTATTTCCTTTGATCATTTATCTGACAGTGGAAGCTTCACTTATTTGAGCTTGAGGAGGAGATGAAGATTGAGCCATCTATTAAATATGTACTCTATCAGGTATCACTCATATCTATCTCTTGCCTCAACTCCATCTCCTCACAGCTGTCTGAAAAAAAGTCACTTGTGTTGGATAATAAAAAAGTCTACCAAGAGAGTATATTTATCATGATATGATATGCAGGATGACAGGGGCAAACAATGGCGGGTGCAGGCCGTGGCAGTATCTCCTGATAGATTTGAGAGTCGGAAGCCTCTCCCTGCCCAATGGCGAGGTCTGAGAGATGATGAACTATCCAAGGAATCTGGAATCCCTGGTGGTGTATTTGTCCACATGAGTGGGTTTATAGGTGGAAATCAAACATATGAAGGTGCCCTGGCCATGGCACGAGCTGCATTGAAGATTTAAACGCAAAAGAGTTGTTCATTCCACCATTTTTATTTTTATTTTACTAATTGAGAGAATTCTTTACATATTGAATTGAAGTTATCAAGGATTCAGCATTGATTTTGTGATTTAGACCCAAATTTTTATATGCAAAGATAGATATGATTTATACCCTTCATTAAATTTGTGGCAGTTTTGTTTCTCAATACATCAAATTCAAACATGGTGTCGAAACTTCTGTGGGCACTTGTATTAGTTTCATGAATTTGGTCAATTAGTGAAGATGAGGATTTTGTTTTCAGTGCTCCATATAAATATATATCAACGAAAACAAAAGCAGTAGAAAGGAGAAGAAAAACTAAGAAATTCACATTACAATTACAATGGCCTAGTTACAATTTATTCACATTAATAAAAACAAGAAAACAAAGCAGAGCAGTAGAGCACTAGAGTGCTTGAAAAAAGCCTATGCTTAAACAAATTCAATTTCCTCTTCTCAATCAATAATCAATAACAAAAAGCCTAAACTGGATGGATACAGTCGCAGAATTGTTATGCCACCCCCTCAGGTTCTTCGTGAGGGGACAAAGAAATCTGTTTTAGTGAATTTCAAGGATTACTGCAAGACGTATGTTCCAGTCCTGACCTACCTTTTTCTTTTTTTTTTGGGTATGACATGCTAGTACTTATGGTTGTGCTTGTGTGTTTGTGTTTAATTTCTGATAATATTATTTGGATTCAACTCTTATCAAAAGTAGAAAATTGCGTACTTTATTGATATGTGCCTTGTTATGAAAATATAAAGTTCGCAGGGGCCATGGTATGCATTCTGGCTTGCTGAACTTGGGACAAGTGGATCACTTGATGGACAACAAAGATTCGTTGAAAAAACCCTTACTTAAACAAATTCAGTTTCCTCCTCAATCTATAATAGTAATAAAGTTATATAATAAATTTCAAAAATAATCAACTAGAGAAAGACTATTCTCTCTTATATCATTATAATGCAAAATTTACCATGATGCTAGATATACAAGTCATTTTTATTTTCATATTCCCAATGAACAATAAAGTGATTCTAT
>CM034470.1:1952463-2463245 GCA_019925255.1 Litchi chinensis | reverse complement strand
TAAATTTGATTATAAGTTTCATGAAATATTTATCAAAGCAAACCTACTATACTTAAACCTAATTTTTCCAATGTCAACAATTAGTAGCCATCAAGATTTTATGCTCCATCTTATAAATATATGAAAGGAAAATAGAAAGGGAAGATAAACCAACCCCATTGCGCCATTTGTTGTTTAATTTACTTTGATAAGAAGAAGAGAAAAAAAAATCATAGTATTTTTAATTCCATATATTTTTAAAAAAATATCAAATGTGAGTAAATATTAGATGACTTAAAATTTATATTAAAAAAATGTGAAACGTAAATTGTATATGATTATTTGACAGAAATTTTGTAATATTTAACATCACTTAAATCTATCTAGTATCTCAATTTATCATATAACTTCTAAGAATTCAAAAGCAGAATAAATTAAGATTTGACCAAAAGTTGCATGCATGCATTCCCACTGACATAATATTGCAGCTCAGTAGTGGAATGCTTGGGACCAGTACTGGAATCGCAACAAAACAACATACACTAATAGCCCATAGAGAACGATAGCTAGAGATATGATCAGTTGTATACGGAAAAAACAGGTTCACATATTTTAAACTAGAGAACAAAATATACAACAAAACATTCATCAAAACAACAAAAATTCGATGAATGTGTCCGAAAAATGATATAGTAAACTATATAATTTGTGAATGTTTAGGAATTGAGTAATGTTAGGCTTGTCTACAAATTACAAAATGATACGATAATTAATATGATATTAATAATTCACATATTATATCATTTAATGATGAATTTGTATAAAAAATTTGGGATGTCTAACATTACTCCTAGGAATTTATATCCTTACAATGCTCATTTCTTTTCTCAGCAAACACCTTACTGTGTCTCATTATCCAAAACCTCTCTATCTCATCTGCATTACGCCCCGGTATCCGCCCAGCAATCAAATCCCACCGGCCAATAAAATCATTTCTAGTTTTCATGCAGGAAATTCTTATTATAATAAATTGCCACTGAAATGCTCAAATAACTAACATTCACACAGATACACAGACAAACATATATATATATATATATATATTAGCCATTGTAAATTAAACTGTAAGACTTTTTCATGACAATCATCACTTCATATTTTTCACATGAACTCTGAAAAACTTGTGGGGCTAATATTTTTGGTAAGACTGATCATTCAGGCTCGGGACCGCTGCTTCAGTCACCTACTTTAATTAGACTAGTTATTCTTTCAATTATATTCTTTAATCGTTTTCTAATGTTGATTTTTATTAAAATTTAGACGTCCGATCTTATATACTTGATACATATATAAAGTAGCGAGAATTTTTTCTTTCGTTTATTTTTTATTACAGAGGACATCCAACAATAGTTACAATATATGAAAATTCAAGGTCCCAAATTAAACAAAATCCAAATGTCAGAATTTTTGTTCTTGTTTTTATATCACATTCAATTAATGTAAAGCGTTAGTAGTGATATTTTGAAGACCCTATTTGGGAAATCTAAATTCACCAAAGGTTGATCTTTTGTAAAGAAAGAAACTGCAAGGAATGACAACATCTCGCTTGTGATTTACATATCTCTAGCATGAACTCTTTGTTACATGATATGCTCATTTGAGAGCGTGCGACCATGCAATTATTATGTATCAAATCAATATTCCACTGGCTCTCCAATTCTTCATCATCATTTTTTCTCTTCAACACCTTTTTTTTTTTTTCCTGGTATCGTCTCTCTCTCTCTCTCATGCAAATACACAGAGGGGGTTTCTATGAATTCACGGTGTTTTATTTTATGCATGATTTAAAACATGATAATTAACCTAATATTTTACATGAAACTACAAATATATGTTCATGCTTTATGACAACATTACATATTAATTATATTCAATTCGAAAACCCCGTCGATTTATCTAGAGAAATTTAATTAAAACACTTGTTTTTCTTTTTAATTTTTACCTGTCTCCAATTAGTCTATACATTCTGTATATGAGGTCTTCTTCTTGTTCAGTCATCGTTATGAATTCCCACTCGTTACTGCTGACTTCTGCACCCAAGAAAAAAAATTCCCATAACAGAAAAGTAACACATATTAAAACGTATATTTTCTTAGCAACCAATTAATAAAGCTAGCCTTTTAGATGATGATGATGATGATGATGATGATGATATAGGAAGCAAAAGCAATATCATGGACAACAACAAAAAGATACTTCAAGACAGAAGAAGGAAACATAAAACCTTGAGAGTTGTCGTCACTCATGATATCTTGGTTTGTCTAGCTCTGTTGAAGAAATACTCGGAGAATATATAAGAATCACAGTTTCGGACTTTTAGTTATACGTTTTGAAAGTATAGAGAAGAAGAATCTAGTTAATCAGCCACCATGCATATGATATAGCGAGAGAAATAGTGGATAAAAGTTGTGACTAAAAAGGATGGATATGTAGGAGGACCCCTACGGGAATGGCGACTGACATGGGGGTTTTAAATATTTATAGATGGTGGAAAAACCAAAGTCTGGAAGCGCTAGCAGCTTTCATTGAAAATGTTGGAATGACTGGTGCACTTAACATTTGGTTGACTTGTAGTTACTGTCAGTCTCTTGGATGCTTTATAATGTTGAACTTACTTATCTGCTGTCATTCATATTCTCTTTGTTTTGTTGTGTGGTTGTGCAAATCACTCATTGCATTTGTAATGAAATTCAAATCTTAAATTGCTTACAAAAAAAGATAAGGCCTAAGAGTAGATTTTCTCACACTTCCAAGAGGTTAGTAAGAATGGCTAAACTTATATGGTCAAAAACCATAATTTCATACTTCTCAAAGATTGTACAGTTTGACGAGAAATCTAATTTCGAACTCGAATTCAATAAGTGAAATGAAGTTTTGCATCAAAAGAAACTTTACACATTTCAACTAGAACGTCATTTAACAAGTCTTTATACTAAACCTTCAATCGATTAATTTATTAATTAATAATTAAAAGAAAAAAAAAGAGAACATTAAAAAAAAAATTAGAAACCTAGCTAAAATGGAACTTGACATGAAATCCCTACTAGATTGGCATTTAACAAGCTTTCGAATCATATGTACGCAAACCATCAATCAATCAATTTATTAATAATAAAAAGAAATAAAATAAGAGGACATAAACAATATACGTACAATTAAATCTAAAAAGGTTTGCCAAAACAATTGTAAACTTATGGTATTAGTTAATTATTTGAATGGTTATAATCTTTGACTTGATGTTATTTTTTAACAAAAACCTTTCCTATCGTATGTATGTCTAAACATTTTGACATATGTGTGTATAGAAAGATTCTTACTTGTGGAATTTCACACTTTATTTCATGTATGTTTTTAATTTTGTATTGCTACAAAACTTATTATAGCTACAATAATTGATTTTATCATGATACAAAGACATAATCACATTTAAAATTAATTACGTGCATTTATATATATTTATGTATGTATATATGTATGTGTGTGTATATTTGAGAAGCTATCTCAAGACAATTCAGCTGAAATTTATACCCTGACCGCTGTTCATCATTTTCTGATACCTTCAGTTTCGTCCAAACAAAAGAAGAGATTGATTTATTTGTTTTTAAATAATCTGTTTGACCCTTATTTTCTTCTTAACCTAGATTAATTTTGTTTTTGTTTTTGCATTTTTTTTTCCTCTCCAAAGAGGCCTAGTGCTATAGATTGCTTCAAGATCCTTACATTGAAGCACGAAAACTAGAGTAGGCCCATTCACTGTCATTGCTAGTGTAACAAGCACACTACAGATCGATCCGACCATCAGTCTATCAGGTGATTATTAAATTTTCTTAACTCACATGATGTGTTGCTTATTTGTAATAGCTATAAATCCACAACAAGAACACATATATATCATGTGGTTTATAATTCAATTACAATATTACACTTGTCCTGAATTTCTTCCCCAAGGGACTAGTGATATTATGGTCGACTCTCTAAAAAGACAACTTAATGCATATGGATAATATTTGATTTCCAATTTCTTACTTAGAAAACGAAAATCGACTCCCATTTTAAAATTTAAATGTGCCAAGGACATATTTCTTTTGACCAAAAATTAAACATTAATGTGTGCCACTTGGACATTTTATTAGACGCGAAGGTACATGGAATTTTCTTGCAAATATTTTCAGATCACAAAGTTGGATACGCTTTTTTGTTCTGGTCGGGGGAATAAGTGCTTTTATCAATAATACAGACTTTAAAAGCAGATGCAAATGCTTAATTGATGTGATAAATCATAAAATATTCTGAAGTGAAACGGCCCTTCTCACTCACTGCCCTATAAATTTGCTACTAACACTGCCAACCAACACCAGGCAAGCACACAGAGAAGCCCTTAGAGAACCACAGGAGCCTTGTTGTGTCAATCACCATGGCCTCAATGCAATGCTACAAAACAACTCAGGAAACCTACAGCCCAGTCAACTACCCATCAATGGCCAACCCTGGTCAGACCCAATGTTATGGCCAGTCCCAGACGTACTACACTGACTACGGAATGGAGAAGACCCAGACCATTCAATGCTATACAACCCAAGCCCCAACTCCCACTGGATATGGGTCTGGCCTCGGCATGGGCTTGACTTATGGTATGGGCTCGACTCATGGTGCTCCTGGCTATAGCCACGGTCCAAGCCATGGTCATGGACATGGATATGGACATGGGCTGACCCACAATAATACATCCACTGGCTACGGCCATGGCCATGGCCTCGTGAGTTCGACTCAAGGCATGAACCAAACCACTCACGGTTCCAATGGCATGGCATGCTATGGAAAGGCCAACAAGAAGGGTCATCACTACCACAGGAATAGAGATGGTCACTGCAGTGATAGCTGCAGTGACAGCGACAGCGATAACGAGGGCTGCGGAAGGAGAATGGTAAGAGTTTTCATTATTTTTTGAACAGATTGTGTTTGATTTTTTCACTGAAAATTTTAATTAGGTGAAAAAAAAATCAAACAAGCTCTAGTTGACAATATTTTTTATTATTGTATGAAATACTTTCCATTTTTCAATCTGCTCAAGAGTTTAAGTTATTTGTTGTAATCAAAACAAAACAAGAGATTTTTTTGTTAATCATATTTCGATCATATTAATTTCTATTCTAATTTTCTCTTTAATTTCGTCTATAGTATTCACAGCACTGCTAAGAGGAGCAGGATATGGGAGATAAATCAAACGATGAAATGAAGCCTGGCAGCATATTATAAGTATGAAAGAAATAATGTACCCATGAGCATGTGTGACATGGCTATTATTGGGGAAAAAACGTGTGGTGCTGTGTACTAAATTAAAGCTTTCGAGTATCTAATAAATAATCATGGTTGGTTAAAAATCTGTGCTGCCCATCTTCTTTTATTTGATATAATCGATGTCCCTTGTCGTTTTAATATGCAAGAATTCCATTGAATTAGGGGCTGACTAGATGTGAAAAAATAAAAGGAAAGATAAATTGGCTCGGGGGCCGATCCCCTAAAAGGCAATAGCAAATCGAATCTGAGAATTTACTTCAAAAAAGAAAAAAAAAAAAATCGAATTTGAGAGTTGCTTTGATGAAAACAATTCATTTTACGTGGCAGTAAATTTGTTCCCCATATGAAAGTACTCGTGCATGGCTCGGTCCTGCGCTGCGCTCATCACCGACACTAGACTCGTTGCTGATCTTCGTTTCAAATAATTAATTAATTGTGATACTGAAATATTGTTGAGAAATGTTTGAATCATGACAATGAAAGTGAAATTGGATGGTTAAAAAATTTATTACAATTCAGAACACTACCATGTCAATCCCCAAGTATTTGAAAACTATATTAAAAAAAAAAAGTCGATTAAGACTCTTAACACTCGTTAATTCATAACATGATAAAAAACAACTGAATTTATTAATTCATTCCATTACTTATTTTTTAATCGACTTTAATTGGAGTTGAGATCTTCGTCTAACCTTATTTTTAACTTGATTTTTTATAAGAAAAGTTGGAGTTTGAATGATGTATGAAAGAGAAAAAAAAATGTAATAATCCTAGTCAATCATTATCTTTTATATTGCTATGTCATTGAATTATTAAAAATTTAGGAACAAACTAGTTAGAAAAGAATACTAGCTCAGTTAATTGTTTTTTTTTCTTTTAAAAACAATTGATTATAGATATATTGAAATCTGTCATATTTTACCACCTGATAATTCAAATATCAACTTTTATAACCAGAAGACAACTACTGAAATAAAACTTATAAAATAGCATGATGAAAATCGAATTCTTTCAATATGGAGCAATATTAAAACCTTCCACTTCCCTAAGCTTGTTCTAGCTCTTTCACTTTCTTTTCCATTATTTCTTTCAGGTTTTCAATCATCTAAGCATATTCTTTTTTTTTTTAATTTTTAATTTTTATATATTTATGATTAAAATGAGAAACAATTACAATATGTAAAGATTACTACAAATTATTGTTGTAATCACTTGTCGCATGAGGCTGATAATTTTGCGTGGTGGGCATGAGAGAATAAGAGATCTGATCAGATGGTGTCCTTTGCCTGCAATCTTATTGTGTCAAGTCTATATAAAATAGTACACCGTTTGTTAATCTTTTATATCATCAAAATGAGATCGGATCACCAATAATCTCGACTAAGAATTATAAACAAATTAATCCAAGAATAAACCAACTCATCATCTTCCTTATTCTCACTTTTTCTTTTCTTTTTTTTTTATAACTTTGTTTTTGTTATCCGAAATGTCTATTCGTCACTTTCTCGTAATGCGTGCCACCTTATTCACAAAAAAGGAAAAAACAAAACAAAACAATTTATTCTTTGGATATTTAATATTTATAATCGGAAGGAATATAACATTATTATTATTATTATTTTGTAATAGAAATATAACATTGTTTTGAACTTTATGCCTTAACATTTGTACATTGATCAATATTTAACCAATTATATACTT
The DNA here is from genome assembly GCA_019925255.1 of Litchi chinensis. NCBI lineage: Eukaryota > Viridiplantae > Streptophyta > Magnoliopsida > Sapindales > Sapindaceae > Litchi > Litchi chinensis. The sequence goes on along the minus strand of CM034470.1, from coordinate 2,456,207 downwards.
TTCATTAAGAGTTGGAGAGAAAAAAATAACATCAACTCAATTAATCTCTTAATATTTGGACTAAAAATACATCAATATTTGAATGTTACAAATTTAAATTTAAACCATAAGTTAAAATACGTTTCACTGGCCGAAGCCAATTAGAATGAGCACTAGACAGGGCTTGAGTCCAGCCCAAATGCCCAATATGTGTACCAAAATTCAAAAACCCAACCTATCGACCACAAAATCAAATGACACTCCTATCGACTGCACCTGTTTATTCTTGGTTCCTTACGTTTTAGGTTGGATTCTCTGAAGAGAAGGTGGAAGACACATTGATTTTTCAATACTTACGTAGAAAATGAAACACGATTCCCATTTAACGTTCTCAATGCGCCCAGAACATATTTCTTTGACACAGCTTCGAAGACGAGTGACTCTTCGACATTTTATTCGCCACAAATTATGATATATGGAATTTGCTTTGCAAGTAGTTAAGGTTATAAAAGGCAGAGATGCCCATTTTTTGGGACGAAGAATAAGTGCTTTTTTCAATAATCCATACTCAAAAAGCAGATTCAAAGGCTTATTTGATGTGACAAAAGGTTTAGAAGTGAACAAGTCCCACCCACTCCATGCCCTATATATTTGCTCCAAACACAGTCTTCTAGCACCAAGCCAACACAAGAAACCTCTAGTGATATCTCAAGTTTTTCGTTTTGCCTCAAATCGTCATGGCTTCAATGCAGTGCTACGAAACAGTTGAGAAAACATGCACCCAAGTCAGTTGCCCACCAATGACTAACCAGGGCCTGGCTTACAATGGCATGGGCCTTACTCATGCTAGCCACGGCTCAAACCACTTAGCGGACCAAAACAAGACTCATGGACATGGACATAGCCATGGGCATGCACATGAACATGCCCTCATTCACTCATCAAACGGCCACGGACATGGCTCGTCCATCAGTCATTGCACCAGCCAGAATTGTGCACCCAACAATGGCACCACATGCCATGGAAGGACCAAGAAGAAGGGTCTCCTCCAGAAGATCAAGGATAGTCTTGATGGTCATAGCAGTGACAGCAGTGACAGCGAGAGCGATGACGAGTGCCGCGGAAAGACAAGGACTATGAAGGCAAGTGCTTTTTAACAATTCTTTTTTGAGTTAATGCAAATAGTTGATTATTAGTACCATTTTAACACAATTCAAGTTTTGTTCTCGCCATTCCCATTGTTTTTTTTTTTTTTTTGGTTGTGTTCTGAATATGATTGTCTTTTGTGTATTGCAGAGGTGCTAAGTGGAGCAAACTCTATACATCGGAGGTCAAACGAAATGATCAACGTTCCTCGCTGTATGTTAAGCGTATAAAATAAGTATGAATAAATGTACCCATGTCATGATGACATGGCTGTTAAAAAAATGGTAAAAAAAAAAACGTGTGGTGTGTGCTAAATAAAAGTTTTAATTATCTGATTTATGTTTTAAAAAAATCTGTGCGCTGCAGTCTATTTACCACTTGCAATTACAATATTAATTTTAGACCTAGCTTCGTGATAAATAGCCGTTATTTGAGAGCCCGCAACGAGAATTATTGCAGAAATTAAGTTGAACAATCGAACATAAATAATATTGAAGGTAAATTAAAGATCAAATTTTATGTTATATGATTTTCGAAGGATATTGTTTGCAATCAGCCAGTTGAAAACTAGGACAATTATGGAAGTAATCTGATAAAACCACTCTGAGAAATTCTATTGAATGCAAAACTTCTGACTCCATTTGTTTTTTTTTTTATATAAAAAAAAAGACATAGAAGAATAAATAAGAAAAATGGGTTGAATTGAATATGAAAAAAATTTCTTTGTGTCCACGGGGAAATGATATTAATTATAGGCAAAGTGTACGCATGCATTGATATATATATATATATATATATATACATATATATATATATTTCAATGGAATTCCCAAGCAAGACCCATTAATAGAGACAAAACAACCCCATGTAAACATGTTAAACGGCTTTCACGATACAGTGAATTCATGTTTTATATACATCGACATTCTTAAGATCATCAACAATGAGGTGCATGTTAACTTTTAAAAAACAAGAAATGAGGTACATATCTCCTTTATATATCTGAGGGATATGAGAAAAACATATCAAGAAAGAACGAAAATTATTGATCATCTTTGTCACTAACAGGCTTTACTCGATGAACATGAACATGATGGATCTGAGATAGTATATTGTCCATGCATCATGCATGCACGGATGATCTTAGAGGCTGAATGCATCATAGTATATGTACCTATATTTTTCATTTAAATCATGTTATATGCACTTTAGTAAAATAAATTATTAACTCTTATATATTAAAAAAAAAAAATTAAAAGGACTATAAATCATTAAACAAACTAAGCCTTTTGTCATGTTGATTCACCTTCAGAAAATTGTCAAGGATGGTTGATATGATGACAACAGTTAAAATCTGCCACAAGAAATGCAAAACTAGTCCAAGCCAGAGGAATTTCTGTAATATAAAATTCTGTTAGTTAATAAAAATGATTTTGGACTTTAAAGAATTAAATTAGAGCCATAAGAAAAAAAGAATTTTACATTTTCAAATTTTTCCTCAGATACATTATTGTCATAGTTTAAATTAGTTGCAGACGTAGACATATACATTCTCAAATTCATATATGTGATCAAAATAAAATTAATAGGGAAAAAAAAAATCCTTCATGATCATAACACGTAGTAGCACAAAAGGGTCAGGAAAAAAGTTTCCGAGTTTCAAATTCTTTTCAAAAAAAGATGCAATGATCAGCTAAATTCTTTTCAAAACATGTCACTATATATTTTCAAAGCTAAGCATATATAACAGCTGCACCCAAATTAATCTGTATGAAAAATTCATATTCCTTAAAGTGACTCAAAAGCATGAGTTTTTTTCATTCTGTGGGAGACAACAATTATTCCTATCAATTATATCATTGTTTTTTTTCTTCCACCAAAGACAAATATATTTACGAACGAAAATTAATTGAAGACAAATAGACAATGGATATACACGTGACATATACGCAATATGGTGGACATGCCCATCTTGGAATTTATTCGATTAAGAAGTTGAGTTTTATTTATTCGAATAAGAAGTTAAATTTTGTTTCTTGATCAAACTATATAAAATTATTTGACGTGACAAAAGATTTTAAGTGGAGTACTCTCCCAGTCTCACTCACTCCATGCTACCTTCAAGCACCAAGCCAGCACAAAGAAACCCCAAGTGAATATTTAAGTTTATTGTCTCAAATCACCAGGGCTTCAATGCAATGCTGGAAAAGAATTGAGAGAACATGCAATCAAGTCAATTGCCCACCAATGGCCAACGAGGGTCAGAGCCAGTGCTAAGGTCAATCTCAGGTCTACTACACTGACCATGGAATGGTTAAGACCCAGACTTCTCAGTGCTATAGCCAAACACAGACCCCCATGACCACACCTTACATGGACCAGTTACCAGTACAAGGGCCATGGTTATGGTGCTAGCAACAATTTAAACTACTGCTTCGACAATAACATGACTCATGAACATGGCCATGCCCATGCACATGGACATGGTCAATATGGGCCTGGGATGAGCTACACCCATTCATCCAACGGCCACGGGCATGGCCAAATGACCCTCACTCACTCATCCAACGGCCACGGACATGGCCTGACCCATACTCACTGCAGTAGCCAAACTTGTGCACGCAACAATGACATGAAATGCCATGGAAAGACCAAGAAGAAGGGTCTCCTCCACAGGGGCAAAGATGTTGTTTCTGGTAACTGCAGTGAAAACAGTGATGGTGATGGTGATGGTGAGAACTGAGAAAGGACAATGTCTATGAAGGCAAGAGATTTTTAATAATTTTGATTTATGCAGAGTGTTCATTTGTACCATTTTAACGAAAGTCACATGATCTTATACTTACTATTTCCATTTCCTTTGTCATGATATTAATGATCTCTTGTGTATTGCAGAGCGCTAAAAGCAAGCTATGGGTGGTAAAGATTGAAATGACGCCTCCTCACATGATGAGCATATAACAAGTATATGGAGAAATAAATGCACCCATGTCCTTTTAAAAAAATAAAAAGGGTGTTGTGTGAACTAAATAAAAGTTTATATGATCTAATAAATAAATATGTTCTATTAAGAAAACTGAGATTTTTTCTAAATACTTTCTAGAAGTCAAAGTTTTTGTTAAATGTAATGATGACTTTTGTTATAAGGTAGTGTTGATCCATGTTTTCAGAAATTATGTTGTCATTGTTAGGTAGTTAAGTATGGCTTGATGTACTAAGCTGTCTATATAAATGACTGAGCTTGTATCTGTTGTAATTTTGAGTGTAGAAAAAGGAAAGTTTTCATTTCTATTTCTCTATAGTTATCATCTATCTCATTAACTAATAGAATTTTATCATCAGTGGTATCAGAGTCTTCTTCTTAAGGGAGTTGTGGAAGAAGAAAACTACAATAGAATGTGAAACCAGTGAAGATGTCAACAAATAATTTCCTGGGAACAAGTCCTCCTCAGTTCTCTGGGGAAAATTATCATATATGAGCCATTAAAATGAAGTCTTATTTGATGGCTCTCAGTCTATGGGAAGCTGTAGAAAATGAAGGAGAACCAGAGCCTCTAGGAGCTGATCCAACTTTGTCATAGATAAAGGCTTATGAAGAGAAAAAAACGAGGAAACCAAGGGCTTTAACGTGTCTTCATTCAGCATTATTTGAGGACATTTTCACCAAGATTATGGCATGCAAGACACCAAAGGAAGTATGAGAGAAATTAAAGGAAGAATTTGAAGGAAATGAAAGAGTGAAAGTTGTCAAACTCCTTACACTCAAAAGAGAGTTCGAAATGCTAAAAATGAAAGAAGAGGAGCTGGTTAAAGCGTATTCATCTAAACTCTTGGATCTAGTCAATAAGATCAGATTGATGGGAGAAGAATTTTCAGATGTTAAAGTAGGGCAGAAGATCTTGGTGACTCTACCAACAAAGTTTGAATCAAAGGTGTTAGCTATTAAAGAATCATGTGATCTTAAAGCCTTAACAGTTTTAGAACTCATTAGCAAGCTTCAAGCTCATGAACAATGGACTCTAATTCGTGATGATGAAACTGTTGAAGGAGCATTTCATGCAAAGCAAAAAGGAAAGCAAAGTAAGAATTATGTTAAAAAATCTATAAGAGAAAATTCTAACAAAGGCAAATATGGTTAGAATTCAAATGGGCAAGGGAGAAAGAGAAAATTTCCTACATGCAGTTATTGTCAAAGAACCAATCACAAGGAAGAGGATTGTTGGTTCAAAGGCAAGCCACCTATTCAATGCAGGTTCTGCAAAAAGATGGGTCATATTGAGAAGCATTGCAGGCATAAGCAAAAACAAAGCCAAAGAAAAACATTACAGCAAACCAACTTTACTGAAGAGGAGGAACCGAAAGTAAGTTTGTTTATGGTTATGCAAGAGACTCATGAAGTTGCTAAATATACTTGGTTTATTGATAGTGGTTGTACAAGTCACATGGCGAAAGATAAAACACTATTCAGCAATTTGGACAAAACCATCAAGATAAAGGAATGGGCAGGTTGTAGAGTCTCATGAACAAGGATTTGTAATAGTTCAAACTAAACAAGATACTAAAATTATCTATGATGTTCTGTTTGTACCTTCTCTTTCTCAAAATTTATTAAGTGTGGCTTAAATGCTGAAAAATAGTTATTCATTATTCTTCAAAAGTATGTCATATTTTATTTATGACTGTGAAAATGTGCTAGTTGCAAAATTATCAATGATAGATAAATGTTTTCATTTAAATTGGATATGTGTTGGTAAAAAAGTAAATTTTGCTAAAGAAGATGAATCAAGGTTGTGGCATTATAGATATGGTCATTGCAGTTATAATGCTTTGACTCAACTGTGGAAGCAAGATTTAGTAAGATTTATACTAGAAGTAAAAAAACCTGATGGTGTTTGTAGCTCATGTCAAATGGGGAAGCAATACAGGGAACCTTTTCCTATAAAGTCCACATGGAGAGTTAGTAAAAGGTTTCAACTAGTTCATAATGATGTTTATGGGCCTATGAGAATATAGTCCATAAACAAAAACAAGTATTTTGTGTTTTTTGTTGTTGACATGACAAGAATGACTTGGATTTATTTCATAAGAAATAAACCACAGGTCTTTGAAGTATTTGAGAAGTTCGAAAAACTGGCCGAGACTCAAAGTGAATGTAAGCTCAAGGTTTTAAGAACTAATAATGGGATGGAGTATAATTCTAAAAAGTTCAAAAAGTTTTGTAAAGATGTCGGTATTCATCATCAGCTTACTAATACATACACCCTTGAGCAAAATGGGGTAGTTGAGAGAAAGAATAGGACAGTAGTGGAAATGGTTAGAGCAATGTTGGATGGAAAGAACATGTCGAATCAGTTCTAGGCAGAGGCTGCACATACTACAATTTATCTATTGAATAGGTTGCCAACAACTGCAATAGAGGGAATAACACCAATAGAAGCATGGAGTCAAGTCAAGCCATCTGCCAAGCACATGAAAGTATTTGGTTCATGCTGCTATATACATGTTCCAACTGCTAGAAGAACCAAATTGGACAAGAAATCGGAAGTGGGAATTTTTTTGAGGTATGCTTCAATGACAAAGGGTTATAGAATTTATAATCTGAAGGAGAATAAAGTTATGATTAGTGGGGATGTTATAGTGGATGAGAAGTCATTCTGGAATTAGGATTCTAACAAGATTAAGAAGCAAGATGATGTGATTGCAATTGATAATTCAGTTGCATGTTTAGAAAGTCAACCTTTAGCTTCTTCAAAAAGCAGTAAAGATGAAGTGAATGTTGATGATAATAAACCGGTGAAAACAAGAACAAGAAGTCTTGCTGAAATATATGAAAGATGCAATTTAATATTGAAGGAACCTGTAAGCTTTGAGGAAGCTTGCAAAGATACTGGATGAGTTAATGCAATGTATGAGGAGTTAAAGATGATAAAGAAGAATGAGACTTGGGAATTAGTTCCTAGACCTAAAGACAAGAATGTGCTGGGGCTCAAATAGATTTATAGAGCCAAATTAAATCTAAATGGATCTCTTAACAAATTAAAAGCAAGATTGATGGTCAAAGGATATGCTCAGTAGCCAAGAACATATTACAATGAAGTCTTTGCACCGATGGCTAGACATGACACCATCAAATTTTTATTAGCTCTTGCAGCTCAATGCCGGTGGAAAGTCTATCATCTAGATGTAAAATTAGCATTTCTTAATGGTGAGCTAAAGGAGGAGATCTTTGTCAAATATCCCTAAGGTTATGAAGTTTCAAATGGAGATGACATGATGTGTAAATAGAATAAGGCCTTGTATGGTCTTAAACAGGCTCCAAGAGCCTGGTATAGTAAGGTTGATGCCTATTTTATTGAATGTGACTTCAGGAGGAGTATTACAGAAGTTACATTATATACAAAGAAGGAGAATAATGGCAAAATGTTGGTTGTTTCTTTATATGTTAATCATCTTATAATTACAGGAAACGATGAAGGCATAACTATGGAGTTAAAAAACAAAATGCAAGACATGTTTAAGATGTCTGACTTAGGAGAAATGAATTATTTCCTGGGAATGGAAATTATGCAATCACAGGATGGCATTTTTGTATCTCAGCATAAATATGCTTTGAATCTACTCAAAAGATTCAAAATGGACAAATGCAAAACAATGGCTACTTCTCTTGTATACAATGAAAAAATTACTGAAGAGGATGCTGGTGAGAAGATAGATCTGACAGTTTACAGAAATTTGATTGGAAGTCTTTTGTATCTGAAAAATACCAGGCCAAATTTGATGTATGTAGTAAGTGTGTTGTCTAGGTACATGCATTCTCCATGATAGTCTCATTTTGGCATTGGTAAAAGGGTTTTGAGGTATGTTAAAGGTACAACAGATTATGGTTTATAGTTTAAATCAGCTGAAAAAGGATGTTTACTGAGTTACTCTGATGGCGATTGGGCTAGCAGTATTGATGACTGCAGAAGTACCTCTTGTTATGTTTTTACACTTGGAAATGGAGCTTTCTCCTGGAGTTCAAGAAAGCAGGAGGTTGTTGCACAATCCTCTGCTGAAGCAGAGTAAATTGCAGCAACAGGTGCTGCTAATCATGTTGTATGGGTGAGAAAATTACTTACTGATCTAGAAATGGCTTCTACTAGTGCTACTATTATTAAAGTTGACAACAAGTCAGCTATTCATATGGCTCAAAATCCAGTGCTTCATGGTAAGACCAAGTGTATAAAGGTTAAATTTCATGTTTTAAGGCAACTAGAAGCTGACCAGAAAATTAAAGTGGAGTACTGCAAATCTGAAGATCAAATTGCAAACATCATGACTAAGGCACTTCAGATATCCAAGTTTGAGGAGCTAAGGGCATTGTTGGGAGTATTTGGAAAAAATCTCAAGGAGGAGTAATGTTAAGAAAACTGAGATTTTTTCTAAATACTTTCTAGAAATCAAAGTTTTTGTTAAATGTAATGATGACTTTTGTTATAAAGTAGTGTTGATCCATGTTTTCGGGGATTATGTTGTTAGTGTTAAATAGTTAAGTATGGTTTGATGTATTAAGTTGTCTATAAATGGCTGAGCTTATATCTGTTGTAATTTTGAGTGTAGAAAAAGGAAAGCTTTCATTTCTATTTCTCTATAATTATCATCTATCTCATTAACTAATAGAGTTTTATCATCATGTTCGATAGAAAAAAAAAAAAAAATACCGTGGTGCAGTATCTATTAATAACAGGGCAATATATATATATATATATATTTTTTTCGAAATCTTAACAGAGCATTTTTCACTCACAAAATTTGAACAAAAACAAAAACAGAGAGACAATAAGACGTCCTTTGTTTAAAATAGAGAAGTATTTTTACTCCTCTCCCTACATGACTACTCTTTCGACTTCTCTCCCTACATCATGATGATGATGGTAAAATAAGTATGAGACCTTCTTAGTTTTCTCTGTAAATCAGCTTCTTCACACATGAAATTGGTACTGAAATCAATTCGGTGCTAGAATTGGCACCGAATTGATCAATTCGGCGCCAAAACTGGTACCAAATTAAAGTGGGGAGCGCATTGCGGTTTCTGCCTTCATTTCTTCAGTTCTTGTCTTGGACAAAAATCAGAGCATTTTTCAACTTTGACAAGAGACCCAAAAAAGAGCATTCCAGTTCCAACTTCCACGGATTTAAACTTCTACAATACTTCCATTGATAATAATTTGTTTTACACACACATATATAACTTCTACGTCATAACTTTTAAATTATTAAAATCATTAATCTCAATCATTTATTGTATTTGAATTAAATAAAAAAATAAATATTTTAGGAGAAATAATGTCATAAATGAATGAGATTAGTGATCTTAATAATTTAAAAATTTGAACACACGGACTCTTATATATATATTTATATATATATATATATATATATATATAGATGTGATTGCAAGCATAATCTCACACCTTTTTTATGAAAATTCCAATAACCAATAATTTAAATCTAATTCTATATAAATTGATTTCCATTGTAATATATGTTTGATATTAAGCCAAATATATAGAACCTCACACGTTTTTTTTTAATTAAAATTCCAGTAACTGATAATTTAAATCTAATTCTATATAAATTGATTTTGATTGTACTATATGTTTGACATCAAGTCAAGTATATATATGGAACCGGAAGATACATTTCTTTATAGTGAATCAAAAGCACAGGTTTTTTCATTTTGTGGGAGAAAAATGATTTGCATCAATTATATCCATGATTTCTTTTGGCCACCAAGGACTAATATATTTACTAGTGACTTACTGACTCTTAACACATATAATTGTATGTCTCTTTCTCTTCTAGAGGTTAAGAGTTCAATTCCTAAACGTAAGTTTTTTTCATTTTATGGGAGATGACAATGATCCTCATCAATTATATCTTTGATTTCTTTTGTCTACCAAAGATTAATATATTTACTAATGACTCACTGCCTCATAGCATACATAGTCATATATCTCTTCATCCTCTTAGAGGTTAAAGATTCAATTCCCACCAACCATATATTATAAGTTGTGTAGGTAGTTGTCTTCCACATAAGAATAGATGTCCAACCGCACTAACAATGTTTGATATCTACAAATTCCGATAAATCTCTAACCCATTCAATATTAATTTTCAAAAAATATATAATTATATATACACACATGAGTGAAATTTGAAGACAATGGATATATATGATACACACTCAATAGTCAATATATATGGTGGAAGTGCCTATCTTGGAATTTATTTGGGTAAGATAAGACTCAAATTATTTTCATTTTTGGCCAAATATAAAAGTAGATTCCAATGACTGATGTTAAACCAGAAGAATTCCACCGAGTTACACTTAACACTCTTCGACTATATATATGTATATAATCAGTTTCTAAAATTGCCCATTGCATCCAAAGAAAAAGCCTAAAGAAAACCTACAATACCTAAAGTTAGTTGCTATGGCTTCATTGCAATGCACCAAGCCAGCTGAGACAATCTTTCACCAAGACAAAAGCCATGGTCATGTTCACCATGACCAGACCAAGACACAAGCTGCTTGTGTGGGCCATGAAATGACTAAAGATCATAGCCGCCAGGATGAGCACCATGCATCATCTCATGGTCCCAGCCATGGAAAGACTCAATAAAAAATGAAGGAAAAGAAGGAAAAGGAATAAAAGAAGGAGAAAAAAGAGAAGAAAGAGAAGAAATGTCATGATAAAGAAAAGAAATGCCATGATAAAGAAGAGAAATCTCATGAGCACAAGGAGGAGGACAAGAAGAAGTGCAAGGATAGTGATAGCCACTACCAGGACAAGACAGCCACGTAAATATTAATTATAAATCAAAATTAGACTATACATGTTAATTTATGTTTTTAATATTTTAAAAAAATATATTTGTTCTTTCGAATTGAATGAATATTTTTAATTTTTTTTAATATTTCTATTATCTGTCAAAAACATTTGAGTGAGAATTCATTTAAATTTAAATAGTGTTCCGTACTATTATGACCTTTTGATGAAGTCTTTTTTTTTCCCCTTTAATTCCCAAACATTCCTGACACTTAAATTGCTTTGTAATTGGCTATTTGCAGTAAGAGAAGTAGGAGATGAGATCAGATGAAGATGCTTCAATGACAGACCGAATAAAATAACTAACTAAATAAATAAATTTCTGGTCTGTCCTTGATATTTGCAAGCTAATGTAATATATGGTTAAGGAAGAATAAATCTATTTAGTGAAAAAAAAAAAAATTTTCCCTCTGTAATTTAATTTTTATATTTCCTATGCTCATTTATGGACAAGAATTTTCATTTTGTTAATTTGTTATAATGAATCATGCTACTATGCAAGTTCAATATACATGTTGATTAATCGTGGTTAGAATGTAATGCAAGGGTTGAAAAGTTAAAAAATAAAAATAATAGTGATCCTCTTTCATAATTACCCTGTAACTATACAATTACTGTATGGTAATTAAATCCTAGTAAATAATGTTATTTAGATATATAACTACAAAAATACACTCTTTGATTCCAAGGCATTCATGAGACTATGAAAATTAAGACTGTAAAAAAATATATGTAATGTATAATATTGAGATATAATGATAATTTCTTGAATAAAAAATAATGTTTACTTATCAGTATTCCTAATTTAGAAGAATTTGAATGAACATGTGTTATTAACGTATATAAAACTCTCGAGAGATCATTTTTACCTAGATTTATGTTATCTTTCAAGAAAAAGATCATGACATATTGATATTGTAAATAAGCCTTGCTTATATGGTCAATATATACATAGCAAAAGGCCAAAAGCAAATTCAAAAGGTCATCAATTGAAAGTGCCTGGAATCCTTTTTTGTCCCCCAACTAGTTTCTATTACCAAGCAACAACATACAAATTATAGATTACAAAATACGATTTTACGATAAAAGTTGGTGGTCAGTAGTAAAATCATACGAATGAAATTATAGGCTTAATCGTTGCGCGTATCTTTCTGTCTCTGGAAACCTGGAAATTGGCATTGTTAATGCAACACTCTAAGCCCATTAACAAGCCCCAAGGCCCAGTATCAAACTCACATATGCCCGAACAATTGCATGGACCAAAAGGAGGCCTATCGACTTGGCATAAACAGGTCGTAACACCATAGGCCCAAGTGATGCTAGGCACAGACTATAACCTATAATTACAATACTAACAACTGCCTGGCACAAAATATGACAATGACCTAACTCAGAAGTATATGTCCAATGGCCTAACTGACTGCTGCCATTAAATGTATTTTTAGAAGAGTGTCCTCAAAAACTGTTTATATATCAAAGTTTGATAAGTTCGCCCCATTAAGTCAGTCTTAATTATAATTTAGGATAAATTACATTAATTTCTTTGATTTTATATAAAATTACACTTCATCGTGAGGTATTGATTTAATTACTGTTATACCCATTTTCTTGTTGTGCCTAAATGGGTCAATATAAGTCTTATATATTCGAACAGGAGCAGGGGCCTAGAAGGCCCAAGATCGGATCAACAGTTACTAGTACAGCCCGTGAGGCTGTCCAGCCCGCGAGATCGCAACAGCTTTCGGACCTCCCAAGCATGCCTTCTGCCCACGTCGTCAGCTCGTCGAGCTTGCGAGGCCGTCCAGATCGCGAGCTCGCAGGAACCCCCAGACCGCTTAGCCTCCTCTCCCCGGCCACGTCGGTATCTCTCCAGCATGCACTACCTGTCTAACCAGAGAGCTCATTCAGGAGATATCGTGTGTAGCAAGTCCGCGAAGTCACCTGCTCCCATGATTTCCCGCCAGAGACTGTTTACACCATTACCAAGATGCATTTAATGCAACGACTCTGCATTTAATGAAGAGAAGACTTCTCCAGGAGCATTGAATGCAGACGTACGCATGTAAGAAGGAATGATGATCTCACATTTAAGACAGCATGGCTGTGTCAAGATTAGTTGAAATAACCATCACATGTACTTTAGTTTGATATTTTTTATACTTTCTTTGTATCTCTCCCCTCCTTATATAGATTTTTGGGTCCGTCATTGGTTGTTAGCAAGGAAGAAGTTGCTGTCTCAACTGTAATTTGCTTGGGATATCGCTTAAGTTTTGTTAATATTCATATACCATTTCTTGAAGGCTTGAAGAAGGGTGCACCGCATGCAGAATTTACTTCATAATTGTGTTATTACTTAAAAAGGAGCAATTTTTTTTTTGATCAATTTAGGTACGTATTATTTCAGGGAATGGATCGGAGCAGTTCGAGATGAGACATCGTTACAACTTACAGTCCTTGTAATGTTTGTATAGGTACCCTTTTTGCCTTCCTATAGATTACTTTTAAATAAAGTTTTGTTAGTAAATCGAACAATGATAAATAGAGAAGGAAAATAAATATTAAAGCAGAATAATTTTATTATGGAAATTATTTATACTACAATGAAATAATTATAAATAAAACAAAACAAAAATACTAATTGTTAAAACACAGGAAAGTAAAAAAAAAAAATACCAAGATGATAAAATTAAAATACAAAATAATAAAGTCTTGCAGAATTGCAATGACCTTAAGACAATAATTGCTCTATACTCTAGTGTTTATAGAACTTTGAGCAACTACCACCCAGAATCCTATGTTATATTCAGAAATCAAGCACTGGATATTTTGAATTCTGCAGAATTTTGATGTGTTTCTCAATTTTATAATGAATGTATAAAAAAAAAAAAAATCTCTTCAAATGATTGAAAATGATTTGCTATTTATAAATATTAAATAGATGTCTATGAACAGACATAACTTTACAAAATAGACACCTATGAACAGATATAACTTTACAGAATAGGTACCTATGAAATAACAAACACATTTTTACTAAAAGATACCTTTTTAGTTTAAATTCCAATTTTTAAAATTGAATTTTAAATTAAATTAACCTTTAACTTAGATAACATATTCTTTTACAAGAAGTTTATTGTCCATGCATAAATCGATGTACCTGTGAGCTTAATTATAAACCTCACAAGCCATGAGTTTGAAAGAAAGTGTGATTGGTTTTGAAGTTATCAGACCTTAGCTCTCACTTTCACGTTTGGTTAACTTGTTCGATAAAAATTTAATTGCTAGTAGTTGTGCTATCAGATAACTTACATGCCGGGGATCATCATTTGTTCTTATCTCAATTATATACAAGATGCTACTGTTAACGTTAACTTCTTATTATTATTATTATTTTTCCCTTCAATCATCATTCTTTCTGCTTTTATTTTGATTCAATCTCCTCTCTCTTGGGTGAAGGGTAGCAGAGATGGGCTCTGTCCTCTAGAGAAGCTGGAAACAGTTCGCAAAAAGATGAAGCCAATGAATGAGTTGCATGTAATTGATAGTGGAGACCACTCCTTCAAGATTACTAAGAAGCATCTGCAAATAGAGGGATCAACACAAGATGAAGCTGAAGATTTTGCTGTTCAAGCCATCGTAGAGTTTATTTCTGCGCCTCTTGAAGAAAGGCGATACCCTTTCTTCATGGAAGTTTTCTAAATGCACTATCAGGGGCTGTAACATTTTGTTTCATTAACACCAGTCGGATTGCATTTAGGTTGTGGTGATTTAGAAAAGGGGATTCTTAGGAATTATCTTGGGCTCTTTTTTGTGGCTTTGTACTTAAGACTTAGAGATAACAATCTAGTTAATGCATTTGGATGAGTTACATTTTATGATTATTAATTAAAATTATCTTTCAACCTGATCAGCAATGAGGGAAAATAGAGAATCTCCCTCGACAAAGGAAACAAAACAAATTGCCTCATGTGCATGCATTTTAATTAATTAATTAAGCTAGAAGGAACAAGAGATGAGTACTTGTCTGACTTGGAACCTTCTAGTCATTATATAAATATATTCATTATCTTTTAAGCACTTGAATGCACGTACATAAATGATATCCAAATGCACTTCTCACTGCAAATATATTTCAAAAAATGAAGTTAGGTTGCAAAATGTACAATTGATGATTTTCAAACCTTGTAATGCATGACCATCAAAGTAAGAAATTTCTTTGCATTATAATTTTAGTTGACTATAGTCAAAGTAAAAACAATATGTTACACATTATAAGTTTAGTTGACCATCACAGTAGGAAATTTTGTACATACACAAGCGATCACTTTGGATCCATTGATATGATCATATATGCAGATTTTTTATTTTCAATTACATATATGCAGAATTTTTGTTCAAAATTAATATGTATCATATTGTTTTTTCATAAAACTTATGTTATCGGAGCGATTTCAAAGAATCTGACTGATAATGTAAAAAAAAAAAAGAATGACTGGTAATGTAGAAAAAGAAAAAAAAGAGAGAGAGAGAGAGAGAATATAAAACATTTCCAGGAAACAGGGTCAAGGGCTTGGCCCAATGAGCCATACAATGAAAGGCCCAACAAAGAGAACAAGTGAAGCAAGAAAATGAACTTTAGAGCGGAAGGGACATATTTGTAGGAGTTGCTCGGTTATATAATGAGTTTGTCACATTACAATATTTTTCATCACATATCAATCTCCCTCATCACGTCAATTTCTCCCATCGTATGTTAGCATCTTTTATTAGTTATCACGTGTTAGCATCTTTTATTAGTTATCACATACTGTCATCTCCTTTTCTAGATCTAGTTGTCAATTTGTACATGTGAATTAATGACCTTTTTCTTGTCATTGCGTTAACCATCATATTTAATTTCCTTGCAGCTCATCAAATTGTTTAATAGATAAAATCATATTAAGAAAATAGAAAACATATATGATAAACAAATAGCACCTTTCAAATAAAGGTATGTATGATATAGCACCTTCTTTTTTCCTTTAAAAAAATAAACCCACAAGTAATTAAATCAGGAATTTATTAATGAGTAATGTTAGACTTCTTAAATTATTTATCTAAATATATATCCAAATCACATGACATTTGAGTTATCACTATCACATTAATTATTATATCATCTTATAATTTATAAAATATCGATAATTTAAATATTAGATATGGATTTAAGTAAAATATTTGGAAACTCTAGAATTACTTTTTATTAATAAAAGGAGAATACACAGATAATTGAAATAGAGAAAAATAGCACTAGTTTTTTTTCCACGAAATAGACATAAACACTACATATAGTTCCTTAAACATATGTTACATTATATCTTACGGATACAAAGGCCAAAGTTTTATTTAGTCGGTAATATTCGGCGTGCATGATTCACTGACGCATTTTCATTTGATATTATCCTTGCTTTTCTTACTGCAAAATCCGCCAAAAAAACAAAGCAGTACTCAATACGAAAAGAACATTTTGGACTTAAACAAAATGGCTTGAGATGCGAATGGTAAACATATTAAAATGGGACATAAACAATGTTCCGTCGAGTTCTCAACGAGAAATCGCTGATGCGCAGGGAATCCCCAGACCGGGGGTTCTGCTCAGACTGGGCGAGTATTCGGGCTAACTCAACCCAACTCGCCTGGTCCCGTTTCATTTGTGTGTGTGTGAAATTTGCGACACCAATCAACATACCAGTAGCGAACAGATGCCTGATGATTCGGAAGTTTGAGGAGATCGAGGAGGAGAAGGAGCAGCATGAACAGATTGAGGAGATCGAGGAGGAGAAGGAGCAGCATGAACAGATTGAGGAGATCGAGGAGGAGGAGAAGGAGCAGCATGAAGACATGGCTGCAGAGAATATAAGGTATTAATGTCTGGGATTCTAAATCTCATTAATTTACAAACACGATTTTAAATAGCGCATGTATTTTAAATGACTAAAATAACAAAAGAAAAGGATTAGATCGAAATAATAAAAATAACTAAATTTATATATATATTTTTCAATATTATGACACAGTAACATTTGCAATATAATATAATTTGAGAATACATGCCTCGGTGTCACTGTTGCTGCCGCTCTCGTTGCTGCTACAGTCGCTGTTGCTGCATTCACCGTCAATATTTTTAACCTCTTGTTTCCTGGGTTTCTTTGGTTTCTTTCCTTGATTCGATTTCGTAATTTCTTCCTTGACATCACCTTGAGGTGGATCCTGATGGTCAGCACCCCTATTATTATGAGGTAGAGGTGGAGGTGAAGGTTGATCAGGTGGATTAACTTGAGGATGATGATGATTTTGAACCTCATGAACGGCACTACCTACGAGGGCTACCCAGCAGGCGCCGATCACCCACGGGACCAATGCCACCAAAAAGGCCATTATAGAAACCAATTATGGCTATGTAAGTATAGTTGTCGGTTTTGTTTGAGTAGGGTGAGTGACAGTGAAAACCAATGCAAATATTTTTTATACATATATATATATATATATATATATAGGTGTTTGAGCACTGGAGACGGATATAGGTTCCTGGAAATTGCATGCCTTGGACGCACGTAATTAACATCAAAACTACTTCTGGAATCTGTTTTTTTTTTTTAACTTTATAAAGAATTTATGTCAAGAACGGGAATGGCAGTACTTATCCGATCAGATTGGGTGCCATTTTTTTAGGACAAATTGCATAGACGCCCTGAGGTTAGGCAAACTTACACAAAAATGATAATATTTGGATAACTTGTACTCTCATTATCTAAGATCCCAAAAACTCTGCGCAAATCTCCTCTGTCATTAGTTAATCTTTAGTCAATCTTGGTTAAATCAAAATTACGAAAGGTTAAATGATTAGTTAACAACTAGTAGATATTTTAATTAAAAACAATATTTTCAATTACTAAAATATTAATATAATATTTTTAAAAAAAATCCATTTCATTTTCTATCTCTCATCATCTTCCTCATCTCCAATTTCATTTTCTATGTTCACTAATATCATCATCCCCATAATTTTCATCAAACCAACATCACTCAAATTAAACACCAACATCAAACCAAACATCTTCCAATTAAAATAAAAAAAATGAAAGTTAATGCAATTTTTTTTTTTTAAATTGTCATCTCCAATCAATCTTCACTGTCAAAGACTGGTTTTCGATGGTGATCTTTGGTAATGGAGACCAATGCTGCTGGAGACCAAATTTTCGGTGATGGAGTCTTATTATGGGGCCTCCAACGATAAAGATCAATGTTGGCCTCCATAGCCGGAGACATGATGGAGACCAGTTTGTCTCTAACATAGAGACCAGTTATGGGAGACCCCTGCTCTCCCATGGTGATCAGTTTTTTATTTTATTTTTTCTTTTTAATTAACTTAAAAATACTTTTTTGACATATCAAATTAAAAATACATAAATATATATTATATTAATTTTTAATTTTTGTTTTTTAATTAAATTAAAAATGTATTATATTAATTTTAAATTTATAAAAAATAAAATATTGATTTTAAATTTGAGTTGAAGTTTATTTTAGTCTTTTTATTTCTTTAACAGTTGATCATGAGAATTTAATCGTAGTTAACTAATATCAAGGAAGGTTTGTGATGAGTTTTTTGAACCTCATGGGAGGTTAGTGTGAGTTACACAAATACTGTCATTCTATGTAATTTCGTCAAATCTAAGGGATAACTGTTATTTCAACTAACCTTGACACAGTCATGCTGTTTTAAATGTGAGATCATCATTCCTCCTTACATGCGCACGTCTGCATTCAATGCTCCTGGAGAAGTCTTCTCTTCATTAAATGCAGAGTCGTTGCATTAAATGCATCTTGGTAATGGTGTAAACAGTCTCTGGCGGGAAATCATGGGAGCAGGTGACTTCGCGGACTTGCTACACACGATATCTCCTGAATGAGCTCTCTGGTTAGACAGGTAATGCATGCTGGAGAGATACCGACGTGGCCGGGGAGAGGAGGCTAAGCAGTCTGGGGGTTCCTGGGAGCTCGCGACCTGGACGGCCTCGCGAGCTCGACGAGCTGACGACGTGGGCAGGAGGCATGCTTGGGAGGTCCGAAAGCTGTTGCGATCTCGCGGGCTGGACGGCCTCACGGGCTGGACCAGCAACTGTTGATCCGATCTTGGGCCTTCTGGGCCCCTGCTCCTGTTCGAATATATAAGGCTTATATTGGCCCATTTAGGCACAACGAGAAAATGGGTATAACAGTTGTTAAGTAACTTTATTTAATATGATATAAGCAATTACAATAAATTATTTAACAAATATTAAAACACTTATATATAATATTTTTATTCATAATTAAAATAAGATTAATTATTATAGTAGAGTTAATTAAATTTATATATTCAAATAAAAAAAAATGTCTTAAATTGAATTACTACTACAACAAAAATTGAAATTGTAAAGTAATATATATTTTCTATTATAATTAAACAAGAATAATTGAATATTTAAACAAATTGATTTTCAATTTGGTCTCTGAGTTGTTGCATAAACACTTGATCTAATCTTCTAAATCAATAAATATACCTACTGGAATTCGATTGGAGAAATATAGTAATCCAGATATAAAAAAATTTGATGTTAAGATGTTTAGGGTTTTTATTTTTCAATATTGTTTGTTAAAACATTAAAATAAATTTATATAATGTAAAACTATGATAAACTTGGAAATATGTTATTTTGGAAGGATAAACTTGGAATAATATATTTATAAAACATTCAGTGATTTTGTATTAAATGAAAAGTAAAAAAATGTAACTTTTTTTAAAGTGATTTTTGGGTTGTTTTAAGTGGTCAAATTTAGGTTGTTTTAAGTGGTTTGGCCACTTAAAAAAAAAACAAACAAAAATCCCTTAATTGATCTAATTCAACATCATTAAGTGTTAAGTGTAAAAACCAAACAACCCCTAAGTTTTTATGAAACAATTGACTAATAGTTAATCATTGTTAGTTATTTTAGATAGAGGGGTAATTTGGTCATTTTATTATTATCATCAAATTAATACAAAAGGGAAAAAATGTTACCCAATAAAATGGCAGGCCCAACATAAATAAATAAATAAATTATGTTATTAATTTAATTGAAAAAAAAAAATAATACAAATCTTCATTTCTTCACAACCATACTGTCAAACTTTTGGCGCTCTCCTTCAAAGCTCAATGAGACCTTCTTCTCTCGTCAGTGGATCTGGCCTCCTCTTACAATTTTACAAACTGGAGATGGTTTCTGCCGACAAGAGACCTCGCCACCCTCTCGGCCTTCCTTTGAACCCTCGAGTGTTTCATTGCTTCCAAATGTTAAAGCCTAGCTACTACAGATACCTCTCTAACCATGAAGCCATTGTCGATTCAATCACGCTCCCTACATGACAACTCTCTCACTGCCTCCAGCGATCAGCTCATAGCCGGTGGAGTCCCCTTATTATGTCATCTACCCTCTTGTAACTCTATGTCCTTGACATCTTGAGAGGAAGAGATCATCTCAAATTGGAAAATCTTTTATGGTTTCTTTCTCATCTAGTAAAGCAAAATGAAATTTGCTTCCTTCCTTTTTTTCTAAAAGAAAAAAATTAGTTTTTTTTTTTTTCAAAAAAATTAATTCAGCTAACTGTTTGTGAAATTGATTAATTTGTTTGTTTGAATTGAAAAATATTTGTTGTGACTTTGATTAAAAAAAATGGAATCTGGCTTTGCTTGTGTTTTCAGAGTCTGGTTTGGATCATTTTTAATTGATTAATTAATTGTCATTAAATTTGATTCAAGAGGATATCTATTAAAATAGGGATATGAAAAATGCCCAGATGAAAATTTCTTTGTTTAATCAATAAAATATATTTTAAAAAATATGGTTAATTAAAAATTTAAGAAATAATAAAATAAATATTAAATATAAATTCATCTTTGGGGCCAAAAACGTAATTGTATTCTAACGGTTAAGTTTAATTGTAGTCAATTGTTAGTGAATGGATTGATAAAGAGTTGGTATAATAAAATCAATATGTTAAAGTAGAGTGAAATTTCATATAAAGCCAGGAGAAGTCAACGCAATTTATCTAATAATTTATAATTTTTTAAATTAACTTTTAATGGGGTGTGTGTAAAAAGGAAAAGGAGTGTACATACAACTTTAGTGGGCCGGAAATATCTGTCACACCTTCCAGAATTCTGAAATTAATACTCGTATTCTCACTTGTTCACACCAACTCTGGTTTTTTATTCCGTCCCTAGTTATTCGATCGATTTGCAAGACATATAAATATACTGTTATTTGTACTGAAAAGCGAATCACTTTTCATTACGAATGGCCATTCCTGTTTATGATATAACCTACCCATTAAAAAAGGCAGATTCCAAGCGTATTTTTGATGTTAATTGCTTACCAACACATGCAACTTTTAGTAGCTCATCATCCCCACTCCACGCCCATATATTTGCATCTATGAGCCTGTTAACTTTCACCATTATCTCTACTAAACAAAATTAATAACCATACCTAGCTAGCCTTAGCTAGTTTCAAGAATGGCCTTTGTTATGCCCTTATTGATGCCGGTCGCCGGCGCTGTGGCCGCTGCTGTTGGTCTCGGCGCTGCTGCCGGGGTATTAGGCAACGTAGCTTCAGATATCATCGAAAACAAGAATAAAGATAAACAGAAGCCACAGACATGCAGCATGCCTCCTCGTCCTCCTCCTCCTCCTCGCCCTCCCACTCCCAGACTTCCTAAGAATCGAGGCGGCAGCGACAGTGAAAGTGACAATGAGGTAATGTTAAGAGTAACGCTAGATTACTGTTAAATAGAATTATATTATAATGTCATTCAGGTACTATTAAGAATGATACTAACGTTACTATCAAATATAATTATAATTATATTTTAATGTTAATCCATGTTCTAACAATGTAAAAATATTAAAATATATATATTTTGAAAATATTGAAATTATTCGTTGATATATTAAAAAATATACATATTTTAATTTTAGATTTTTATTATGTGTTCTTACCACATATAATAACAGAATTTAAATTAGCTCAGTTGAATTTGTTGCTATGACTCTGATTGACCATGTTTGAAAATCATCATTTTCCTTTTTGACATCTATCTGCATTAATTTTTAGCCACTTTGTTTTTGCAGTGAGAAGAGCACTTATAATATCAAATGAAGATGCATGGACAGATCACAATAGTAATTAGCTAGCTAAATAAAACTTTGGTCTGTCATCTGTAAGATACCATGTTTATACTTTATATATGTTTCAGGAATAATAAATCTATTTAGTGAAAAAGAAATCGTGCTACACCTTTTATTTTGACATCATGCGGCTTGTTTATCAACACGAATTTTAATTTTTTTTACATGATTATTTTTTCCTAAATTTAATAAAAAAACCTATATTTACTTTTAAAATATGTCTTTACGATGTATGTCTTTTATAAATTGCTCTTCCATGTAAAGGAAAAGATTTGAAATGATCTATTCACTATGCAGTACTCGATTTTTGCATAAATGTTAAACACAAAAATACAATAACGTTGCAACATATTTAGAATCAGAATGTTGCAACACATTCAATTCAACATGCATGTTACAACACAACAGAAAAATAAAGACAGTAAAATAAAGAAATAATACAATGATATTTTTAATGTTGTTCGATTTTACCCTACATCTACAACGTCTTGCCTAGAGATGTTAACTCATTAATGAACATTTTCAAAGTACAACCTAATTTTGTCTTACCCAATCTAAGATTCCTTCCTAGAATTGACGTAAGATGAGTACTCGTTCACTTCACGAATTGTACTAAGCTTCCCTTGTCTTCAATGGTTGACAGCACCTTGAACTCTCTTCAATTGCTGCAAACCTGTCTTCTCTCAAAGACTTAATTATTTATCATCTCGACAAGCATCTGGGTATAAACCTAGATCAATTCACTCAATCTCACAAAAATAATTTAGAGAACAAGCTCTCTAAGTTTTAAAAGCAAACACTTAATATTACTCTCTAATCACACCGTTTGCTTGCCCTTATTCCAAACTGATGTGTTCTGAATTTATAGCAAAAATGTGCAGCAGTTAGTTGCAAAAGAAACATATATAAATCAACTATAAATCAAATAATTATCAGCTGAAAAAATCATATATTTATCAAAAGATAAATATCTTAAATAAAAAAATAATAATATCTGCTAAAAAATAAAATCCTATTTTTTAGTAATGACTACATCTTTTTATTTTGCTTATCTGAACTTGGTCAAGAAGCTATTTAGATTCATTCTTCTGCACATCAGCTAATTAGCTTTACATCACACAGAAAATATTTAGAGATAATGATAATAAATTTCCTAAAAAATAAAAGATAAACACATTTATTTTTTTGGAGACTTAATCTCTTTAACAGTAAATCTAAAAGCATATAGATAATTTTATGAAAGATGACATAAAATATGATAAATACAACAGATAAAACTGGCAAAAAAATATATCTGAAAATAAACTACCCTGAGTTCCTAATCTGATATATCAATTTGTAATCTATCACGAGCAAAAATGTTATAATATTTTATCAAACCTAATATTATAAAATGTTATAATATTTTGTCAATCCAAGTGACACAAAATGTTACAACATTTTATCAAGTTTGTTAACACAAAAATTTTACAACATTTCAATAATCCATGTAATATGTTGAATTGTTTTAATAAGATGTCAATCCTTTATGTACAACAAGATTCATAAAAGTAATTTAACTAATTCAAGTGGAGAAATTTGCTTGATTTTTGTTGGCAATTCTTGTTACTTGTCATGCATATTGTTATGTATTTATCAATCCAGATATGGTATGCTTAATTAATCATATCAAAATTCATGGCAATTACTTAATTATGAATAACAATATTTGATATAACGTTGAGAACATTATGCTTGAAAATAAGGGATACATAATGCCAACCTCAATTCTCTTGAATTAAAGACCGCTAATCCATTCTTTATCAAGTAATACCAATTAATAAAACAACAAAACCTTGGCCTCTCTCTAATTTATCTCTGCACCAACAACCCCTTCCTCTCCGGTTGGTTTCTCTCCCTTTATGTTTATCGATTTGTTTATCGGTTTGAATCCAATAATTTTTCCATATGCATATCTGAAGGTAGTTTTTCACTTAATTCTAAATCTATTGTTGTCTTTGTTCCAGATTTATGGTGATTTTTAGTCCACCTAGATTTAGATCTATGGTGGTAGAGATGTTCACCCAAGTCTTGATCTGTGGTGGTTTTAATTGTTTTGTTTTGTTTTGTTTTTATTAATATGATCATACTTCAAATTTTAATCTCTCATGGTCCATTTGGAAATCTATAGCATCTAATAGATGTTTTATAAAGGACTATTAAGTATATCAATTGAAAACACCCATCGTAATGATGGAGAGTTTGATGAATTAATAAGCCGCCGAAAGTTCTCCATAGAGATCCAAACTAGAGTGCTTTTGATAGAGACATCCAAGTGATAATTTCTCTTATGCACTTGATCACCTTGTACTCTAAAGTTTTATAGTTGTATTTTAATTTTATGATAGATTATCTGTAATGAATCTGTATGAAACCGTTGTAGTGTTTGATATTTAGTTGAGTGAACTTATTCCTCTTCAAGAAAAATTTCTCTTGAAAGATGTAAATCATTAAAAATATTGGCCTTTGTTGTCAAGTTTATACCAAAGAAAACTGCAGAGACAAAGACTTAAATTTCTAAATTTATATTAAAGCATTAAAAGTTAATTACTATGATAAATTATTCAGAGCTAGCTATATATACATAGGCAAATAATTAAAAGTTGGAGAATTTATATATCTTATTAAGAATGAAAAATAAATTATCCCGTCTAATATGGTTTGGTGGATGAAAATGTTCATTTAACTTAACAATAATCTAAATTCGAATCATTTTCATCATAAATGATATTAAAAAAAAATTAAAGATAATTTTGGCATCGAAGCATTCTTCCTTTTTTTCTCTTATTTTTTTTGAAGGTCATCATCAACACAAAAGTTCGATCTGATCGATTATGACCATATATAATAGCAGACGTCATTCTAGGATCGAAGCATGAATATTTTTGAAGTGAACTACATCCTTCAAGTTATACGATTGCTTGGCAGAGGATTGTGACGACACATCAATATGGATGACATGCTGAGTTGCTGACAGCATGCAAGTTAAATTTGATATCACATGATTAATGGTGCGTTTTTTTCATTTGGAAAAATTAGAATAGAAATCGGAATGATTTGGAATTGGACTGAAGTATTGGAATTAGAATAAATTATTTACTTCAATTGCAAAAATCGGAATTGGAATCAACTATATTCTCATTGAACTGTTTACTTTGCTTTGAAATCAGAATGGATTAATTATAAGTTGCAAAAATATCCTTAATTAAAATTATGGATTAATTATAATAGTGTACAATTTTTTATTATAATATGTATTTTTTTTTTAACTATCAAATAAAAAATTGCATATTATAATAAAAAAAATTGCATATTATTTTAATAGTTCACTAAACCAGTATGCAATTTTTTTATTATAATATGCAGTTTTTTGTTTAATATCAAATAAAAAATTACATATTATAATTTTTTTTTAAAAAACTACATATTATTTTAATAGTTCACTGTGATAATTAAAAAACTGATTATGAAAAACCAATGGTATACAGTTTTTTATTATAATATGCAATTTTTTTCTTTAATATCAAATAAAATAGGTTTTTTTTTTTTTTTTTAAAGAATGGTATAATAAAATTTTTTATCTTGACAAAGGGAATGAGAATGAGATTCCTAAATAGGTTGGGGGGAATGAGATTCTCATTCCACAACCTTAAATTGATGTGGGGCCTATACTTTCATTTTCATTACGGAATGAATTTTAAGCAAGTAAATACTATCAATCAATTTCATTCCCCTATCCATGAAGTAAACACACCATAAATAATTCTATATCTATATTATATCGCATGTCAACTTGTGTCCAAGTTATTATCACATGTACAAATATGCGATTGATCGCAGAGACAGAGCCAAGATTTTGAGTTTGGAGAGGTCAAAAGCAAAATTTAATTTTAAGTTAATGCAAATCAAATGTGCTAACACGTAAAAACTATGTTATTAAAATCAAACTTAAGCATCCACTATATATAGTGATATTAACATCGATTTCATAAATCAAATAAGATAATAGATATATACAACATCTATTCTTTTTCTTTAAATTTTTTTATGTAATTTATTTATTAAGTTATTAATTTAAAGAAAATTTGGTTATGTACTGATCACGAAAATAGTTCAACTTGAAAAAATAAAATCCAATAACAGTATAAAAAAGTTATAGAAACAATAATAAAAACGCGGAGTAAGGATTAATATTTGTAAGAATATTTTATAATTATTTAATTATGTTATTTTCAGTAATTCCATGTATGAATATTTTATTAACTAAAAGTTAATACATATATATACCTATAAAATCAACAATAAAGTATAAATTATATATCCACAAATAGGAATTAAAATCTAGGTAAAATGGATCTCCCAAAATTAATAAAAATATATAATTAAATTATTGAAATTAGACTCTAGAAATAGAATGATTTCAAGTTGCCACTCACAAATAAAGGAAACCGAGTTAGTCATAATTAAGAATCTCTATAATGTGAACTGCATATAAGTTTTTACCCTTTTGTTGGTGGAATGTGTGGCTATTAGAAAGGGTTTGAAATTTGTTTTGGCTCATGACTTTAAGCCTCAAAGAATTTCTACGCTATGGAGGGTCCTCTTATCAAGGATATTTCTTCCATGTTAATTGGATTGGATAATGTTCGGTGTTAATTTATTTCTAGAAGAGGTAATGAGGCAGCATATAAACTAGCAACTATAGTTTTTAGAAGTAATTTTAGTCAATCATAGTTTCATTCTATTTCACATTGTATTTCAAATCTTGTTCTTGCATATGCTTCTTAAATAAAATTTTTTGTTTGTCCAAAAAAAAAAAAAGAATCACATATAAGTTGCCAATAGAATGACTTCAAGTTGCCACTCACAAATAAGGAAATTTAGTTATAAGAATCTCTATAATATGAACCTCTACATATGTGTGTATGTATATCTATATGTATGTATGGATGTATGTATACATATATAGTTCTATGTAAAATCAAATTTTCATTCATGCATATCATCTCTTAATAGGAGTGGTTAAACTCTTCTCTTAATCTTAAAAGATCAAAAGTTCAAGTCTCACTCTTGTCGAAAGTGTGAGTAATTTTCTTTGAATTTAATTCTCCTCTCCCACCATTAATTTAAAAATAAAAAATAAAAAATCTCACTCAATCAAAGGAAATTGAGTTAGTCTTTATAGTGTGAACCACTATATTCATATTTGTAAAATTACATTTATCGTTTTTGTAAGTAAATTAGTGAGAACACAATTCTAGACTTTGATTCACATTCCTCTCACTTTTTTGAATTTAATTCCCTCCCCCCCCCCCCCCCCCCCTCCCCCCACCATTTAAAATTTTTTTTAAAAAAAAAAAAAAATCCCACTCAATCAAAGGAAATTGAGTTAGTCTTTATATTGTGAACCACTATATTCATATTTGTAAAATCACATTCATCGTTTTTGTATGTAAATTAGTGAGAACACAATTCTAGACTTTGACTCACATTCCTCTCACTTTTTTAAATTTAATTCCCCTCTCCCACCTTTAATATATATATATATATATATATATATATATTCCCACTCAATCAAAGGAAATTGAGTTAGTCTTTATAGTGTGAACCACTATATTCATATTCGTAAGATCACATTTATTGTTTTTGTATGTAAATTAGTGAGAACAGAATTCTAGTCCTTGACTCACATTCCTCTCACTTTTTTAGACTACCATCTAGTATTCTTTCCTCATTTTTCGATCCATCTTTGAGATATTTTGTTGTTGTTAGCTAATTTCACAATTGCTTAACCATGTAAAAGTCGATTCCGAGCATAGTTTTTATGTTAATTACCAAGAGCTTTTGCAAGAACTTAGTCCATCTCCATGCATGCCTATACTATAGATTTGCATCTAGTAGAATATCCAATTTTACTGGGCCTACCTTATTTGTTACATATCTAAAGGCCTCATTTTGAGACTTGCCTTTGGTGCAAGTGCATGTTCGTTGGCAAGCAGTGAATCAAGGCCGCTGTGTGTTAAGCCTAGCGATGGAATATGTATACAACCGATTGAATATTAAAATGCTAAACAATCGGCAAATCTATCTATCTATCTTACCTAAGTTAGGAATGTCTTAGGTAAGCTTAAGTTGTAAACCAATCATGTTAAACCAGCTAGCTTGATTCACTAATCATAGAGTGCCAAGTGGAATCAAGTTAGTTAGGAAATGACCAATCAAATACTGCCAACTATGTGAAGGTAGTCATGGTCTTCAGGTTGTTGTGTATATATTGAAAAATAGAGTTGTTATGTAATTTAGCATACAAGCAATACAAACAGAGAACCTTTCATTCATTTTCTTTGATTTCTTAAGATCTGGAGCTCCATTTACAACCTATGAGAAGAGAATAAAATTAAGAGAAGAAATTTGTTGCTTGAATATTAACCATTTATTCCTAAGCTCCTATGGAGGTTCCAAAGAAGAATTAGTAATGCAAGCTGCTGCAGACGAGTCACATTTCTAACCAAGGAATTGTCCAATCCCTTTCAATAGCATACTTAATACCCTAAACAACTGCCATAAACTCAGCATAAAACGTTGATTGATTAATGAGTCAAACTCACTGCACAATCACTCACTACAAGAAACTTGCTCTTCTCCGATGTCAGACATTCATCACCAAAGCTACAACAAAATACATAATTTGATGACCCGGGTTGTTTCTGTTTTGTAAATCATATTCGACACAAAAGTTCAACCTGATGATGACCATATATGGTTGTAGCAGACATCGTTATAGGAACTTATTTTTGAAGTGATCTCAATCATTCTTCATGTTATGAGATTACTAAGCAGAGGAGAATGTGATCGCCACGCCACCTAAATGTCATTATTTCATATTAGAGACACATCAACATGCAAGTTATCATCACGTAAATGCTCCAATCCATCTCGATGCCATGCACATCAACTTGTGCAAGTTATCATCACATATACAAATAAATGAACGAGTCCCACTCTCAAATAAAGGAAATTGAGTTAGTCGTAGGAATTTTTATAATGTGGAGTTAATATTGTTCTATGTAAAATCATTTAGCTTTTTCAGGATCCACCTCGACCTCCCAGTCCGCCTCATCCTACTGTCCCTGATGATCCATCAAAGAAACCGAAGAAACCAAAGGTTGGAAAGAGTGATGGTGAACACGGCAACAGCAACTGTGACACCGAGGCTTGCATTCTCGATTTATTTTATATTATGAATGTTAGCGTGTGTTATATATTGAAGAGAATGTATGTATATTCATGTGTTTTTTAAGTATAAAAGCTGCGTTTATTAAGAAGTTTAAACTGTGTATTTATATATTAAAATAATAAAGTATATTATCTATTTACATTTTTATTATGGGTGCACTTAGTGTATTAATAGGAGTCAAATTAGGTGTACAGAATTTTAATTTTGCTATATATTACTGCGATTAACAATGTTAGAAAATCATCATTTTTCATGGTTTAATCTTAGTACTGCATATTTTGGCGGATTTTGCAGTGAGAAAAACAAGGATAATATCAAATGAAGATGCACCGATAAACCATGCAGGTACAGTATTAGTGGCTAAATAAAACTTTGGTCTTATCTGTAATATATAATGTAATACATGTTTAAAGAAATATATGCAATATATATGTCTATTTAATGATCGAAGAAATCGTGCTATATATGTCTTTCTTCTCTCCTGTACTCTCTCTTCTATTAAAAAATTCCTCCTAATTAGCTGCCTTGCTTGGGTTCATTTAAAGGAAAAAAAAAAAAAAATCGGTGCCATGTGTACCTCTTATTTTGACATAGCGCTACTTGTTATCACATGATTTTTTTTTTTTTTTATCTTAATACGATTTTTTCTATCATAAACAAATTTGATTAACTCCTCAGAAATTCGATATGATGATTACTGTAGTGGAAAAAATAGTCAGTGAACCTAAAAAAGATCATGTGCAAAAAGATAATTGGAGCACGAAAGGGAGATCGTGGCATCTGATGAGAGATGCTACCATCATATAAAAGAAATTGACATGTGATGAGAGATATTGATATGTGATAAGAGAAATTTATTTATGATAAGAGACATCATAAAATGATGACTTAACATTGCAAGTGATAAACTCTTACAAATAGAAAATTAATTCTTTGTAAAGGAAATCATTTAACACAATACAATCATATATATTTTTTTAAATATATATATATAGAGAGAATGAGGCTAGAATAATTTAAAATCTTGACTTAAAAATATAACTTAAACATTTATTCATCAATTTCACTTAATTCAAGGGTGAAACAAAGAAAAAAGTAAATGAATTTAAAATTGATAACAACCTTCAGATTGAGTACAAATAGAATATTGAAATTACTTTTTTAATCAAGATTTTAAATTATTCTAACGTGTGTATATATATATATATATATATACACACTAAAGTTGTTTTATTATGTCTATCAAAATTCATCAATGAAGACATAACCACACAACGTGTATTAATGGTAAAATAGGTTATTTAGTCTTATAATGATTGAAGTTTGAGTTGTCAAATTTTATATGGTATTAAAAAAACATAAAAATGAATGAATCATTTGCATATGTCTTTCATAAGCAAACGATAAAAAGTTATAATCAAATGAAGAGCTCATATTTAGTTTTAAACTATACCCTTAAAGCAATGATATGATGTTAAATATTAATTCTAAATAATAAATTGCTACATCAGGTGAAAACAAGATTCACAATTTTCTCTTCACATAATTATGTACTGATTTGAGGTTGCTCTTCTTTTGTCGGCTCTTCAAGTCATGTTATGTAAATGTCAATCTCAGTATAATTTATCTAATTAATACTATCATAATCCTCTACTGAACTTTAGACGATAATAGTTAAAATAAAATTGAGATCACGATAGAAAATAAAGGATATACAGGGAGTTAATGCCCTTCCTCATGATGTTCAAGCATTACCATTTGATTTTGCTATAACCAATTGCTTCTGGATTCTTCCTTGTTTACAATTAAATGGTCGTCTATTAGAAATCTAATGCTTTTAACTGCAACTCTAAAACCTCAAATTTTCAAAAATAATATTTTTTTCTAAAAAAACTGTGAATTTAGAAAATAATACTAAAAACTTGAATTGAGTGTTTTTTTTTTTTAAATCATGACACTTTTTTATGTTATTTACTGAAATTTTCACGTACAAAAATTCCCCAATATCAATCAAACAATCAATTTTTGACAAATATGCTCCCAAGGGTAAAGTAAATCTTAAAGAGCAATTGACTACTACAGGAACAAACGAACAACTGGATGAAAAATAGAAATATAATGGAATGAAGGAACTTGATAGTACATCTGTACAGAAAAAACAAAGGCGAGATTGAACTTGACAAGGTATTTGTACAGAAAAACTAAAGGGGAGACTGAATTTAATAATACATGTAATATTTAATTCGGACAGAGACATTTATATTAAATTACCTTCTACTTATGTAAAAATAATAATAATAATAATTTAATTTTCATTTCACTAAATTGCGAAAACAATCTTAACATCATTTAAAATTTTTGCACTAAGTAAAATCGTGTTTGTAAATTAGTGAGATCTAGAGTACCAGACGTATATATTCTGTGACGTTTTACGCCCCTGATTTTTCCACCCTTGACTGATTCGAATTCAACTTTTCAGGAAAAAAAAAATGATTCGAATTCGATCCTTTTCAATAAATATAATATTATTTTGAGACAATAAATATAATATTATACTGCGATTTGTAAAAAGAAGGGCAAACTCCGCACACCCTGAGGTTTAATGAAATTACCTAAAGATGACAATATCTGAAAATTTTATTTCAATCCTTAAAGTTTGAAAAAATATCAATTTTTTAAACCACTTTAGAAACAGCTCTTTTCATCCCTAACTTTTTCAAAACTCTTCCAAATAGTTCAAACCATCGGTCATTTCCAGTCAGTGATGACAGATTGTTTGAACGGGAAGGGTAAAATGGTCTTTTCATGTAAAAGACTAATATCACTACACGTGGATAACTAATATTTTAAACATTTAAAAAACATTAAATAATTTATTATATAAATAAAATCAATTTTATAAAAAAAAAATTGAAAAAAAAATTTGGATCTTCACCGCCCATCCATGATAGACAAACAATGGAGATCGAATCTAGTGGATCTCCACTATTTTCAATGGATCAAGCCAATTCCAACACAATTCATCAATATCATCTACCTCGGTTCATCAACATCATCTCTCATGATTTTTAACATCATCAACATCATTATCTCTCTCAATAAAGACATCATCAACAAACCAATGGTTTATCAAAAAAAATTCAAAACTATTTCAAAAAAGTAATAATAATAGAGGAGCTGTTAGGTTGTCTTCATCTGGATTCGATGAACTCAGAGATTTCATTTAGGTTCGATAAACACAGATGAAGAGTGGGCTCGATGGAGGTTATTGTTGTTGTTGATGGGTTCTTGACAGCGGTTATTGGGCTAATCGACGACGATGAATGTGGCATGGAAGGAAACAGTGAGAGAAAGAGAGATGGACAAGTGAGAGAGAGAATGATAGGTAAAGGTTGTTTAGGATTTTTTTTTAAATTATTATTTAATTTAAAAGAAAATAATAATCATTTAAAAAAAAATTATATTATTATGTACGTGTCAAATTTTTATTGGTCAAATGATATGTGATATTTTAATTTTATTAGGGGTAAAATGGTCATTTCAAGCAATGAGAGTAATTGAGTCTTTTTCATTTTTCTATTTGGTTTAACCGTCAATTGATCGACGATTTGAATTATTTTGAAGAGTTTTGAAAAAGTTATGAATGAAAATAATTGTTTTCAAAAGTGTTTTAAAAAATTGATATTTTTTAAAACCCTTAAGGACTAAAATAAAATTTTTC
The DNA here is from genome assembly GCA_019925255.1 of Litchi chinensis. NCBI lineage: Eukaryota > Viridiplantae > Streptophyta > Magnoliopsida > Sapindales > Sapindaceae > Litchi > Litchi chinensis. Next base: position 2,422,964 of record CM034470.1, on the reverse strand, counting down.
CAAAAAAAATCATATTCGATCCGTTTTCAATAAATATAATATTATACTGCAATTTTTGTAGAAAGAAGTGCAAACTGCACATGCTATCCCTTAGATTTGACGAAATTACATAGAAGTGACAATATTTGTGTAACTCACACTAACCTCCCATGAGGTTCAAAAAACTCATCACAAACCTTCCTTGTTATTAGTTAACTACGATTAAATTCTCATGATCAACTGTTAAAGAAATAAAAAGACTAAAATAAACTTCAACTCAAATTTAAAATCAATATTTTATTTTTTATAAATTTAAAATTAATATAATACATTTTTTAATTTAATTAAAAAACAAAATTAAAAATTAATATAATATATATTTATGTATTTTTAATTTGATATGTCAAAAAAGTATTTTTAAGTTAATTAAAAGAAAAAATAAAATAAAAAACTGATCACCATGGGAGAGCAGGGGTCTCCCATAACTAGTCTCTATGTTAGAGACAAACTGGTCTCCATCATGTCTCCGGCTATGGAGGTCAACATTGATCTCTATCGTTGGAGGCCTCATAATAAGACTCCATCATCGAAAATTTGGTCTCCAGCGGCATTGGTCTCCATTACCAAAGATCACCATCGAAAACCAGTCTTTGACAGTGAAGATTGATTGGAGATGATAATTTAAAAAAAAAAATTGCATTAACTTTCATTTTTTTTATTTTAATTGGAAGATGTTTGGTTTGATGTTGGTGTTTAATTTGAGTGATGTTGGTTTGATGAAAATTATGGGGATGATGATATTAGTGAACATAGAAAATGAAATTGGAGATGAGGAAGATGATGAGAGATAGAAAATGAAATGGATTTTTTTAAAAATATTATATTAATATTTTAGTAATTGAAAATATTGTTTTTAATTAAAATATCTACTAGTTGTTAACTAATCATTTTACCTTTCGTAATTTTGATTTAACCAAGATTGACTAAAGATTAACTAATGACAGAGGAGATTTGCGCAGAGTTTTTGGGATCTTAGATAATGAGAGTACAAGTTATCCAAATATTATCATTTTTGTGTAAGTTTGCCTAACCTCAGGGCGTCTATGCAATTTGTCCTAAAAAAATGGCACCCAATCTGATCGGATAAGTACTGCCATTCCCGTTCTTGACATAAATTCTTTATAAAGTTAAAAAAAAAAACAGATTCCAGAAGTAGTTTTGATGTTAATTACGTGCGTCCAAGGCATGCAATTTCCAGGAACCTATATCCGTCTCCAGTGCTCAAACACCTATATATATATATATATATATATATATGTATAAAAAATATTTGCATTGGTTTTCACTGTCACTCACCCTACTCAAACAAAACCGACAACTATACTTACATAGCCATAATTGGTTTCTATAATGGCCTTTTTGGTGGCATTGGTCCCGTGGGTGATCGGCGCCTGCTGGGTAGCCCTCGTAGGTAGTGCCGTTCATGAGGTTCAAAATCATCATCCTCAAGTTAATCCACCTGATCAACCTTCACCTCCACCTCTACCTCATAATAATAGGGGTGCTGACCATCAGGATCCACCTCAAGGTGATGTCAAGGAAGAAATTACGAAATCGAATCAAGGAAAGAAACCAAAGAAACCCAGGAAACAAGAGGTTAAAAATATTGACGGTGAATGCAGCAACAGCGACTGTAGCAGCAACGAGAGCGGCAGCAACAGTGACACCGAGGCATGTATTCTCAAATTATATTATATTGCAAATGTTACTGTGTCATAATATTGAAAAATATATATATAAATTTAGTTATTTTTATTATTTCGATCTAATCCTTTTCTTTTGTTATTTTAGTCATTTAAAATACATGCGCTATTTAAAATCGTGTTTGTAAATTAATGAGATTTAGAATCCCAGACATTAATACCTTATATTCTCTGCAGCCATGTCTTCATGCTGCTCCTTCTCCTCCTCGATCTGTTCATGCTGCTCCTTCTCCTCCTCGATCTCCTCAATCTGTTCATGCTGCTCCTTCTCCTCCTCGATCTCCTCAAACTTCCGAATCATCAGGCATCTGTTCGCTACTGGTATGTTGATTGGTGTCGCAAATTTCACACACACACAAATGAAACGGGACCAGGCGAGTTGGGTTGAGTTAGCCCGAATACTCGCCCAGTCTGAGCAGAACCCCCGGTCTGGGGATTCCCTGCGCATCAGCGATTTCTCGTTGAGAACTCGACGGAACATTGTTTATGTCCCATTTTAATATGTTTACCATTCGCATCTCAAGCCATTTTGTTTAAGTCCAAAATGTTCTTTTCGTATTGAGTACTGCTTTGTTTTTTTGGCGGATTTTGCAGTAAGAAAAGCAAGGATAATATCAAATGAAAATGCGTCAGTGAATCATGCACGCCGAATATTACCGACTAAATAAAACTTTGGCCTTTGTATCCGTAAGATATAATGTAACATATGTTTAAGGAACTATATGTAGTGTTTATGTCTATTTCGTGGAAAAAAAACTAGTGCTATTTTTCTCTATTTCAATTATCTGTGTATTCTCCTTTTATTAATAAAAAGTAATTCTAGAGTTTCCAAATATTTTACTTAAATCCATATCTAATATTTAAATTATCGATATTTTATAAATTATAAGATGATATAATAATTAATGTGATAGTGATAACTCAAATGTCATGTGATTTGGATATATATTTAGATAAATAATTTAAGAAGTCTAACATTACTCATTAATAAATTCCTGATTTAATTACTTGTGGGTTTATTTTTTTAAAGGAAAAAAGAAGGTGCTATATCATACATACCTTTATTTGAAAGGTGCTATTTGTTTATCATATATGTTTTCTATTTTCTTAATATGATTTTATCTATTAAACAATTTGATGAGCTGCAAGGAAATTAAATATGATGGTTAACGCAATGACAAGAAAAAGGTCATTAATTCACATGTACAAATTGACAACTAGATCTAGAAAAGGAGATGACAGTATGTGATAACTAATAAAAGATGCTAACACGTGATAACTAATAAAAGATGCTAACATACGATGGGAGAAATTGACGTGATGAGGGAGATTGATATGTGATGAAAAATATTGTAATGTGACAAACTCATTATATAACCGAGCAACTCCTACAAATATGTCCCTTCCGCTCTAAAGTTCATTTTCTTGCTTCACTTGTTCTCTTTGTTGGGCCTTTCATTGTATGGCTCATTGGGCCAAGCCCTTGACCCTGTTTCCTGGAAATGTTTTATATTCTCTCTCTCTCTCTCTCTTTTTTTTTCTTTTTCTACATTACCAGTCATTCTTTTTTTTTTTTACATTATCAGTCAGATTCTTTGAAATCGCTCCGATAACATAAGTTTTATGAAAAAACAATATGATACATATTAATTTTGAACAAAAATTCTGCATATATGTAATTGAAAATAAAAAATCTGCATATATGATCATATCAATGGATCCAAAGTGATCGCTTGTGTATGTACAAAATTTCCTACTGTGATGGTCAACTAAACTTATAATGTGTAACATATTGTTTTTACTTTGACTATAGTCAACTAAAATTATAATGCAAAGAAATTTCTTACTTTGATGGTCATGCATTACAAGGTTTGAAAATCATCAATTGTACATTTTGCAACCTAACTTCATTTTTTGAAATATATTTGCAGTGAGAAGTGCATTTGGATATCATTTATGTACGTGCATTCAAGTGCTTAAAAGATAATGAATATATTTATATAATGACTAGAAGGTTCCAAGTCAGACAAGTACTCATCTCTTGTTCCTTCTAGCTTAATTAATTAATTAAAATGCATGCACATGAGGCAATTTGTTTTGTTTCCTTTGTCGAGGGAGATTCTCTATTTTCCCTCATTGCTGATCAGGTTGAAAGATAATTTTAATTAATAATCATAAAATGTAACTCATCCAAATGCATTAACTAGATTGTTATCTCTAAGTCTTAAGTACAAAGCCACAAAAAAGAGCCCAAGATAATTCCTAAGAATCCCCTTTTCTAAATCACCACAACCTAAATGCAATCCGACTGGTGTTAATGAAACAAAATGTTACAGCCCCTGATAGTGCATTTAGAAAACTTCCATGAAGAAAGGGTATCGCCTTTCTTCAAGAGGCGCAGAAATAAACTCTACGATGGCTTGAACAGCAAAATCTTCAGCTTCATCTTGTGTTGATCCCTCTATTTGCAGATGCTTCTTAGTAATCTTGAAGGAGTGGTCTCCACTATCAATTACATGCAACTCATTCATTGGCTTCATCTTTTTGCGAACTGTTTCCAGCTTCTCTAGAGGACAGAGCCCATCTCTGCTACCCTTCACCCAAGAGAGAGGAGATTGAATCAAAATAAAAGCAGAAAGAATGATGATTGAAGGGAAAAATAATAATAATAATAAGAAGTTAACGTTAACAGTAGCATCTTGTATATAATTGAGATAAGAACAAATGATGATCCCCGGCATGTAAGTTATCTGATAGCACAACTACTAGCAATTAAATTTTTATCGAACAAGTTAACCAAACGTGAAAGTGAGAGCTAAGGTCTGATAACTTCAAAACCAATCACACTTTCTTTCAAACTCATGGCTTGTGAGGTTTATAATTAAGCTCACAGGTACATCGATTTATGCATGGACAATAAACTTCTTGTAAAAGAATATGTTATCTAAGTTAAAGGTTAATTTAATTTAAAATTCAATTTTAAAAATTGGAATTTAAACTAAAAAGGTATCTTTTAGTAAAAATGTGTTTGTTATTTCATAGGTACCTATTCTGTAAAGTTATATCTGTTCATAGGTGTCTATTTTGTAAAGTTATGTCTGTTCATAGACATCTATTTAATATTTATAAATAGCAAATCATTTTCAATCATTTGAAGAGATTTTTTTTTTTTTTATACATTCATTATAAAATTGAGAAACACATCAAAATTCTGCAGAATTCAAAATATCCAGTGCTTGATTTCTGAATATAACATAGGATTCTGGGTGGTAGTTGCTCAAAGTTCTATAAACACTAGAGTATAGAGCAATTATTGTCTTAAGGTCATTGCAATTCTGCAAGACTTTATTATTTTGTATTTTAATTTTATCATCTTGGTATTTTTTTTTTTTACTTTCCTGTGTTTTAACAATTAGTATTTTTGTTTTGTTTTATTTATAATTATTTCATTGTAGTATAAATAATTTCCATAATAAAATTATTCTGCTTTAATATTTATTTTCCTTCTCTATTTATCATTGTTCGATTTACTAACAAAACTTTATTTAAAAGTAATCTATAGGAAGGCAAAAAGGGTACCTATACAAACATTACAAGGACTGTAAGTTGTAACGATGTCTCATCTCGAACTGCTCCGATCCATTCCCTGAAATAATACGTACCTAAATTGATCAAAAAAAAAATTGCTCCTTTTTAAGTAATAACACAATTATGAAGTAAATTCTGCATGCGGTGCACCCTTCTTCAAGCCTTCAAGAAATGGTATATGAATATTAACAAAACTTAAGCGATATCCCAAGCAAATTACAGTTGAGACAGCAACTTCTTCCTTGCTAACAACCAATGACGGACCCAAAAATCTATATAAGGGGGGCAATTTTTATATATGAAATTTTTTTTATAATATTTTTTTCAATTGCTAGAAAAATGTTATATAAAATAAAAATAATTCAAATACATAACCAATAGAGAATATTTAATTTAACCGCTTGCAAAATTGTAAGCAAAATTTCTTAAAAAAATATTTTTAATACAAATATAAAAATAAAAATATACTAATTGTGAGTTAATTGTACACTAACTCCATTTTTCTCAGTTAGAGAAATTCAAATTTCATATTACCAAAAAAATCAATAAAAACTTAATTTAGGGATATGTTTTTTTTATGATGATAGTTGTTATTCAAATTGTAGATGTATGTAATCAAACTACATATATTTATTATTAAAATTACTTATTTAATTTAACCGCTTACAAAATTGTAAGCAAAATTTCTTAAAATAATATTTTTAATACAAGTATAAAAATAAAAATATACTAATTGTGAGTTAATTGTACACTAACTCCATTTTTCTCAGTTAGAGAAATTCAAATTTCATATTATTAAAAAAAATCAATAAAAACTTAATTTAGGGATATGTTTTTTTTATGATGATAGTTGTTATTCAAATTGTAGATGTATGTAATCAAACTACATATATTTATTATTAAAATTACTTATTTAATTTAACCGCTTACAAAATTGTAAGCAAAATTTCTTAAAATAATATTTTTAATACAAGTATAAAAATAAAAATATACTAATTGTGAGTTAATTGTACACTAACTCCATTTTTCTCAGTTAGAGAAATTCAAATTTCATATTACTAAAAAAAATCAATAAAACTTAATTTAGGGATATGTTTTTTTATGATGATAGTTGTTATTTGTCGACGTTGGAATTCAGTCGACGAGTAATCAATGCCCAATACCTGCAATCAATGTGAGAAAGCACAAATACCAAGGAAAGACAAAGACAGAAGCAGAGGATCAAACGAGAAACACCAAGCTTTTACGTGGTTCGGCAATAATTGGCCTACGTCCACGACTGTCTGTCTCTTTAATTCTGCAGAGTGACAGTATATTATTGAATATTGTCCCTGTTACAATGATCTTAATCCCTCTTTATAGGGAAAGAGGTGTTACAATTCTCGTTGTAGCCAATCAGGAAGAGAATCCTGAATTAATTATATTCCCTAAACAATTGGAAAAAATAAGGAAAAGAATTATGAATTAATTATACTTCCTAATATATTTAGATAATATCAGGAAATTACTATAATTATCTCAAGATAATGTTGATCTGAATTTGAATTTGAATTGATCTCCATATCTGATGAGGAAATCATGGTTTGACTGGGCAATTGCCATATTCGGAGAGAGAATCATGGTTGAACTTGGTAACTGCCTGTTCTGGAAGATATTGTACTTATTACGCGTCTGAGCGAGCTGATGTGTCATGGTGGTCTCGAGCTCGAGCTCGCTGAGAGATAAGCTGCGCAAGCGACGAGCTGCGACCTGGCTGTATTTATAAGTTTGTTGATGCCAGCTGGAAGAATCCCTTTAAACAAACTGAAGAACTTGCTGGGCTTAAAGTCAATACTGGGCCTCGTCTGATGGGCTTTGACTGGGTTAACCTTACTGGGTCTGAAATGGGCTTAAATTGGACTTTTACCAGCCCAATTAATGAGTCCGAAAAATACGTATAACATTAGCCCTCCAGCTCTCAGTTTGCTTCAGCGAGCTGGGAGCTTGATTTGCTGGTAAAAGTTGGCTTCCTTGGCACGCTTACTTTTGTAACCGCCTCTGTGCACTTTCAAATTCCACCTTTTCAGTTGCGACACGTGGCGATCATGCAGGTGGTAATTGAAGCGACGTCTGCACGTCCTTTACACGTACATTTAATGCACACGTCCTTCAACTGACGGCTGCATGATTTCCAAAGCCCTGTCTGCGCTGCACCGTCAGATCTATGACGGTTACACTTTCCAAGGATCTAACGGTTGGGACTCACGCTTGCTTGTCTATATAAGTCATTGGCCCCTTTTCATTTTCTTCTTTCATCTGTCACTTTCTTCCAAAGCAAACAAGCGTTTCAAGCTTTCAAGCAACCAGGACCCACAATCCTTTCTCGAAATCATCAGCCTTTCTCGCCGTTTTTCATCTCGTCAACAGTTCAAGGTGAGGCTTCTTTTTCTTCAAAACTTTTTGTTTTGGGTTCATCTTGCTCCATCACCATTGTTGTTCCTGCAATGATATATATGTATTTATTTATTTATTTTTAGATGTCTTCAAGTGGAACTCGCAAGGGGATGATTCCAAGCAATGAAGCTCGTGAGCATGACAAAGCCCGAACTCATGCTATTCAGGGAAGAGAGGCTCGTGAGGCACTCGCTCGTCATCCCACATCGCTAAAACGTCCTGAGGTGGAAGGACTTGTCGAGCAATTCCATATTCCCTTCGGTTGCCGTATACTGCTGCCTGATTCAAACAATCATGCATGCTATCCACCCAGGGGATTCATCGCTGTCAGCACCCAGCATCTCGAGCAGGGGTTACGGTTCCCCGTTCCACCGTTCTTGATCGAATTTCTCAACAAAGTCAAGCTCGCGCCATTTCAACTGACTCCCAACTCTTATACGCAGTTGATCTCGCTGGCTATAGCCTTCTTCAGGAATGGCCTTCATGCCCCTACACCGAGGATTATTCAGCAATTTTACTCCTTCAAGGCCGTGTCTGCGGGAGATGGAGAGAAACCGGATGACATCTATTATCTCACAGCTCGCCAGTCGCAATACAAAGACCTTTTGCTCAAAGGAGAAGCGAAAGGCAAATCCAACGTTGGGCCGTACAAGACGAGTTGGTTTTATATCTCGTGCCCATCTCTTGCAGATCTCCGAAACTTCAGCTTCGTCCTAAAACCAGGTACTCATAAGAAAATTTAAGCGAGCTGACTTTGTCTGGTACCTTCATTACTTATCATTTTTTGACCATTTGTTGTGCAGTGCTGAAGATGGACGAGTCTCCTCTTAACAACGGGGAGGAACGAGCTCTTGACAAGCTCGCCAAATCGAACGACGCGGGCATCAGCAGCAGATTCGACGATGCTATCCTTAGAGCTTACAGGCTTGCTCCTTCTACGGACTCCCATCTTCTGCGAGCTGGGGAAGATATAGGCAAGATGAGTGACAGGCCTAGACTTCCTTCTGTTTTTGAGGTTTCTGTTCAGGATGCGTCTACTTCCCGACCTCCGCCAGCAGTCTCTTCATCATCAGAGGATGTCATTCGCTCGGATAACATTCGCTCGCCTTCTCTACCTCGGAAGACTTCATCTCGAGGTGCTCCTGCTCGCACCTCGTCTAAAGCAAGATCATCTTCAGCTCGCACACCAACGAAGGCGAAGCCGTCTTCAACTCGCACCCCTTCAAAGGGTGCGTCTAGAAAAGGTTCTTCTACAGTTCCTGCTCCAGTTCGGACAGGATCAGACCCAGTCCCTGCAGCTTCTACTGCACAGGCTGACCCATCATCTTCTCCACATCACACATCTACCCCAGGGGCTTCACTGCCATCCCCAGCTCGTGCTCCAGCCCCTGCTCCTTCTTCTACGAAACTCCCAGCCAACAGGAGGAAACTTATACTCATGAAATCTCCTCATGCAAGTCCCACTGTATCTAAAGCTTCCTCGATTCCTTCAACAAAACGGCCTGCCGAAGACTTGGCCACTCCAACAGCACCCTCAAAACGCTCTAAACTATCTGCCCAGGACCAGGCTCCTGCAATTGCTGCATCCAACGAAGCGCCTGTTGTTACTGAAGCCACTGCCCCTGCGACCGCTGCTCCCAGCGAGGTGCATGATGCTGCTAAAGCCACTGCTTCCTCAACTGTTGCTCCTAGCGAGGTGCCTCTTTCAAATGTTTTTACAAATCTCCAGCCACCTCCTACTTCCAGTTCGCAGCCTGGAAAAGGTGATGCTCCTTCTAAGGTTGCTCCCCAGGCAACCCGAGCTGGCCCCAGCGGGCATGCGACTAAGCGTACCGTTGTATCGCGACGCGGTGGTTCTTATGATGATGCACGCGATATCCCGGAGCACGAGAGAACTCCTTCCCCAACCAGATCAGACATCGAGCTGGGTCCTGGAGGAAGATACTTAAATTCCTTCCTTGACAACTGGGCAACAATTATGCTCAATCACGCGAATGTCTTGGAAAATAGGTGTCTTAAGGGCGAGGACCTAGATGAGTTCGCGGCTCGCCATTGCATGCTGGTAAGTTATTTTTCCTCATCTGCTGATTCCCTTACTTGACTAGATTTTAATCTGTTCATAATTTCCAGGGTGCCCTTGCTGCAATGAAGCGAAAAAGGGAGACAAAGGCTACCGAGGATGAGATGAGGAAGCTGGAATTCGACCTGGAGGCGGCTACTGACGATTTAGCTCGCTTAGCCTCGGGCAGAATAGAAGGTCAGGAAGCTCAGATCGCTGAGGCAAACGCTGCAAGGCAAGCAGCTGAGGAGGCCTTGAAGAAAATGGAAAATGAGCACGCCATGCTAAAGGATGAGCTGCTCAAGGTAAAAGAAGATCTGAGGCAGTCTGAGCAGCAGGCTGCACTGGACGAGCAACGGGCTTCAGCTGCAGAAGAGAAGACTGAAGTACTTCATCGCCAGGTCGATGCTGCTCTGGTGCGAGCTGAAACTGCCGAGAAACAGGCCGAGGAGGCCAGGAAGCGAGCTGATGAGATGGGCGCTGCAGCTAAAAATGCTGAGGAGGCTGCAACCAAACGAGCCGAGGTGCTAAGGCAGCAAGTGGGGGAGGCTATTCAGCGAGCTGATGCTGCGGAGCAACGTATTGAAGACATGAAGAAAGAGGCTGAGGTTGTCAATCGTCTCGCTGATAATGCCTTCGAAGAGCTGACGGTCTTTAGAGAGCAAGCAGCTCAAGAACTGGAAGTGCGGGTTGCAGATGCAAAGGACGAGGCCGAGGCAAGAACAGGTCGTGATTTCCTCTACACACTGTGGATGTCCCATCCAGGAATGGATTTTTCTATCTTTGGGGACATAAGGCCTGAAACCGTTGAGGAATTTAAAGCAGAAACTGCCTCGTCTACTGCTGGTCCAGAATCTTTGGCTGATCCAGATCCTCCTGCTCAGAACTAATAGCTCGTTTTCTTTCCTTTTTATGTATTTTTTCAATTTTTCAACTTGTAATCAGTTCTCATACTTAATGAAAATTTCTTTCATTATTTCTTCTGCGTTGACTGTTCTTCAGGCTAGTGTATACTTTATGCTCTTCATATTTCTTGCGAGCTGATAATCAATGAACCCAAAATCTGATAGTAATTACTTATTTTATCAATTTAATAAAATTTTGCAGGTATAAGCAATTGGTTTATCAGAATGTTTGATGAGCTATGCAGGGGTATTTAGCCCTCTGCTTTTTAGGCACTTTAGGCGAGTTATGCAAGGACACTTAGTCACTTGCTTTTTAGGTTCTTTTATTTATAGCGAGCTATGCAGGGGTCGTCACCTCGCCTGCTTTTTTGGCTCTTTATGCGAGCTATGCAAGGACACTTAGTCACTTGCTTTTTAGGCTCTTTCATTTATAGCGAGCTATGCAGGGGTCGTCACCTCGCCTGCTTTTTTGGCTCTTTATGCGAGCTATGCAAGGACACTTAGTCACTTGCTTTTTAGGCTCTTTCATTTATAGCGAGCTATGCAGGGGTCGTCACCTCGCCTGCTTTTTTGGCTCTTTTATTTATAGCGAGCTATGCAGGGGTCGTCACCTCGCCTACTTTTTTGGCTCTTTATGCGAGCTATGCAAGGACACTTAGTCACTTGCTTTTTAGGCTCTTTGGCGAGCTATTTAGCTCGCAGCCCGTTTCGCCATAGTGAAGTGAATTGAGTCGCAAGTTGGGGAAATGGAGCTTTCATTAACAAGAATAATTTTGAATTACATATTACAAAGAGTTTTACTGATAATAAGGGCGGAGATGTTCGGCGTTCTATGCTCGAGGGACCTCAGCTCCATTTTCATTGTTAGCTAAATGATAAGCCCCATTCCCCAAGCTTGCTATGACAATATATGGTCCTTCCCAGTTCGGGCCTAAGGATCCATCACTTGGCTTGCGGGCTCCAGGCAGAATGAGACGTAATACCAAGTCTCCCACATTGAATCTGCGAATCCGAGCATACTTGTTGTAGTACCTTGCTATTCTTTGCTGATAGACAGCTACCCTTAGTCTGGCCGCTTCCCTGTGCTCTTCAAGCAGGTCTAGGTTTGTGGCAAGTAGCTGATCGTTGTTGTTTGGATTGAAGGTCGCTCTTCTTTGCGAGGTAACTTCAAACTCAGCTGGGATCATAGCCTCAGATCCATATACCATTGAGAATGGGGTCTCGCCAGTGGAGCTGCGAGCTGTGGTTCTGTAAGACCACAATACTTTTTGAAGCTCATCTACCCATGCTCCTTTCTTTGCTTCCAGTTTCATTTTCAGGGTCTGCTTGATGATTTTGTTTACTGCCTCCACTTGGCCATTGGCTTGTGGGTGATCCACTACTGAAAAGCTCTTAACAATTTTGAGGTCGTTGCAAAACCTGAGAAACTGGTCACTAGCGAACTGGGTCCCATTATCAGTCACGATCTGCTGTGGGACTCCGAATCTGCAAATTATATTGCTCCACACAAACTTCTCAATCTTCGCCGTGGAGATTTCAGATAACTCCTTTGCTTCCGCCCATTTGGTGAAGTAATCTACCGCGACTACCGCATGTTTGCATCTTCCCCGAGCCATTGGCAGGGGTCCGATCAGGTCCATCCCCCAGATCACAAAGGGCCACGGGCTCACCATCTGTTGGAGGTAAGCTGGTGGAGCTCGCGGAATATGAGCAAACCTTTGACACTTGTCGCATTTCTTCACTAAGTTGATGGCGTCTTGCCTCATAGTGGGCCAGTAGAAGCCTTGACGTAGTGCTTTTTGAGCTAGAGACAGCCCCCCAGCGTGGTTCTCGCAATGGCCTTCATGTATTTGTCTTAATACTGTTTCACATTCAAGACCATCAATACACCTTAGCAGTGGAGCTGAGAACCCCTTCTTGTACAGCGCATCGTCATAGATGCAATACCTGGCTGCTCTAGTTCGTAGACGTCGGGCTTCCAGCTTGTTGCTGGGAAGCTTTCCATCCTGCAAATAGCTGAGTAACGAACTCATCCAGGAATCAGGCTGCACAATTATGGCCATCGTCATATTCTTTTCCTCCGTACTTGGAGCTGGTAAGAATTCGACCGGGATCGCCCCAAGGAAATCTGCATTTCGTGTAGTTGCGAGGCGAGCTAGTGCATCAGCATGCGAGTTTTGATCCCGTGGGATCTGCTTTACCTCGTACTTCTGAAATGCACCCAGTAGCTCGTGTACTTTTTGGAGGTAGAAGGCCATCTTTGATCTCCTAGCTTGATATTCTCCCATTACGTGGCCGACGACGAGCTGTGAGTCACTGAAGATCTTCAAGCGTTCAGCTCGCATCTCTTTAGCCAAACGTAGTCCTGCAAGCAGTGCTTCATACTCAGCTTCATTGTTTGTTGCCTGAAAGCCAAACCTTAGAGCGCAAAGGATTTTGTGGCCTTCGGGGCTGATAAGTAAAATTCCAGCTCCAGCCCTCTGTTCGCTGGACGATCCATCAACAAAAAGCTCCCAGGCCGGACCTTCAGAAGACTCAGCTTCATCATCCATAGGTCCCGTAAATTCTGCAATGAAATCGGCCAGAGCCTGAGCTTTGATAGCCGTCCTCGGCTTGAATTGGATATCGAACTGCGCAAGCTCCACTGCCCATTTCAACAAACGACCTGAGGTGTCTGCTTTCTGCAAAACTTGCTTCAACGGATACTTGGTGAGGACTTCGATGGTATGAGCTTGAAAATAAGGTCGCAGCTTCCTTGATGCAATCACCAGGCAATACGCCAGTTTCTCCATCTGCGAATATCTAGTTTTAGCGTCCTGTAACCGTTTGCTCACATAATAGACCGGAAGCTGCGTCTTTTCTTCTTCCCTCACCAGTGCGGCACTTAAAGCCTGCTTCGACACTCCCAAGTATAAAATCAGCTTTTCCTCTTCTTTGGGTTTGGAAAGAAGTGGAGCTCGTCCCATATACTCCTTCAACTGCTGAAAAGCTACTTCACACTGCTCGGTCCACTCAAAACTCTTTGCTTTCTTCAGAATGTCAAAGAAAGGGACACACTTGTCTGTCGCTTTCGAAATGAACCTACTCAATGCTGCGACCTGGCCATTGAGGCTCTGTACGTCCTTCACCCTGGTAGGCGACCTCATGTCAATCAGTGCTTTGATCTTCTCAGGGTTTGCTTCAATTCCCCTACTGTTGACCATGAAGCCCAGGAACTTCCCAGAAGCTACTCCAAATGCACATTTGAGCGGGTTTAACTTCATCTGATAGCTCCTCAGAATTTGGAACATCTCTCTCAGGTCGCTAACATGGTCACCTATCTGCTTGGATTTCACCAGCATATCGTCCACATAGACCTCCATGGTTTTTCCGATTTGTTCTTTGAACATCATGTTCACCAAGCGTTGATAGGTCGCTCCAGCATTCTTCAAACCGAAGGGCATTACCTTGTAGCAATATAGCCCCCGATCAGTCATGAACGAGGTGTGCTCTTCGTCTTCGGGCTTCATTGGGATCTGGTTATATCCCGAATATGCATCCATGAAGCTCAGGAGCTCGTGGCCAGCTGTAGCATCCACGAGCTGATCTATCCTTGGCAGGGGAAAACTGTCTTTGGGACATGCTTTGTTTAGGTCGGTGAAGTCGATGCAAGTTCTCCACTTCCCGTTCTTCTTTTTCACCAGCACGGGGTTGGCGACCCAGGTCGGGTAGTAAGCTTCTCTGATGAACTTGTTAACCAGAAGCTTGTCCACCTCTTCCTTTAGTGCCAAGTATCGTTCCCCTGTCATTGCTCTTCTCTTCTGACGAACTGGCTTGAAATGAGGATCAATGTTCAGCCTGTGAGACATCACCTCTGGATTTATTCCCACCATGTCCTCATGATTCCATGCAAACACATCCAAGTTCGTCTTTAAGAAGTCAGCGAGCTGGATTCTCAGCTCCGGAGTTAATCTTCTTCCCAGCTTCAAGCATCGCTCAGGATCTACCTCGATGACTGGTACATCTTCTAACTCCTCAATTGGACCGGTAACTTGGTTTGCATCTACCTCGCGAGGGTCCAAGTCGTGACTGACTCCCTTCTCAGTCATAGCTCGTGGCTCGCCTCCTGAGACCACGTTCACCTTCTTTCCTCTTACACCCATCTTCACAGCATCTTCATAGCAACGACGAGCTAGGTGCTGTTCTCCTCGAACGCATCTGACGCCATTAGGAGTTGGGAACTTCACTGTCAGAGTTCTGGTCGAAGTAACCATGTCCAACTCGTTCATAGCATGTCTTCCGAGGACCACGTTATATGCTGATGGGCAATCGATTATCAAGAAATCTGTCAAGGTTGTTGCCTAACGACCTGTCTCCCCTAGAGTTAGTGGCAGCTTAATCTGCCCTACTGGTACCACAGCATCTCCAGTGAATCCGAATAAAGGCTCCGGGGATGGCCTCATTTGCTCTGTTCGCAGCCCCATCTGGTCAAAGCAGCTCCTATACAACACGTTCACCGAACTTCCGGTATCGATCATGATGCGCCTAACTTCCATATTGCTGATTTTAGCTCATATAACCAGCGCGTCGTTATGAGGACAGATCACTCCTCTAGCATCTTCTTCTGTAAATACGATCTCGTCCGAGGTCGGCTTTGCTCTTTTGGTGGGTCCCTCCGATCCATTAAGTTGAAATGAATGATTCGCCTCTCGAACGTATCTCTCATGCTATCTGTGGGAATCACCTGCGATATGGGGGCCACCATAAATAGTAAAAATGGTTCTTACCGTAGGTTCCAGACCTTGCCCGGAAGCTTGTTGGGGCTGTTGCTGTTGAGGTCGTTGCTGGTGAGGTCGCTAGTCAGCAGGTCTTGCCACATATTCTCCCAAGCGACCTCGCTTGATCAATTTTTCAATGGCGTTTTTCAACGCCCAGCAATCTGAGGTACTGTGCCCGACCTCATTATGATAGGCACAGAATTTGTTCTGGTCTCTGTGCTGAATTGGAGCCCTTATAGGATTGGGCCTCCCAAAATCCTCCTTATTCCGCTCGCAGCATAAATCCTGTCCGGTGATGTCGTCAGGACGCTGTATCCTTCCTGGTGACCCCAACGCTGAGGTCGCTCATGCCTTGGCTCTCTTCTCGCTCTTTTGGCGATCTGATTACTTGAGTCATTGTTCCTTCCTTCTTCATTCCGGCCATTGTTTCTCCTCTTTGGCTGGCTGGAACTGCCCGCTTCATTCTTCTGATTCTACTTTTTCGGGCCGAAGTTTCTTCCCACCTGATCTCTTTCGCAGCTCGCTCGTAGAATTCTCCCAGATCCTTTACTGGGGACTTATAAATACTCTCGTACAACTTTCCATCCTTTCGCAACCCAGCTGAGATCGCTGTTAGTATGTTTTCATCTGATGGATGCTCGACATTCGCGACCTCACGTCTAAACCTGGTGATGTATTCTTTTAACGACTCACCCTAACGCTGAAAAATGGTAGCTAGGTGGCAGGATGGAGCAAGCTGCCTTCTCAGTGCCCTGTATTGACCAACGAACTTCTGTTGGCATTGCTCCCAACTTCCTATGCTGCGAGCTGGGAGATTCTTGAACCACGTCCTCGGAATATCCCCCAATGTAGCGGGGAATACTCGGCACTTCACCATCGGACTTCCTGTCTGCAGGTCCATTTGAACGTTGAATGTGTCAAGATGGTCATATGGGTCACTGTCCCCATTGTACTGCTGAATGGTTGGCATCTTGAACCTTGGAGGGAGAGGCTGTGTCTCAATCTCCCTTGTGAATGGGGTCCTATCTCCGTAGAGCCCATGCTGCTCCGGAACTCCAGGTCGCGCTTCCAACTGCCGGACCCTTCGGAGGAGCTCCTCTACTTGGGGGTCTCGGAGTTCTTACCTCCTCCTGTGATCATGACTTGGAGCCGGATGTTCAGGGTCATATCTTTCATCTTCCTCGGATTGACCTTCATGACGATGGGATCTTACCTGCTGTCCGTCCACCTCATCGGCATAACGAGCTGCGGGTCGGACTCTGCCTTGACCAACTTCCATCCGCCTGTTTCCATCCTGGCTCGATCTTGCTACCAGGTTATCAGGACGTGCGACCTCCTTTTCGTGTTGAACAGGATGTCTTCCGGCCCTTGAACGCGCATTAGATGAGCGAGCCGAGTCTGCGGGTTGCGGGACTTCCCTTGCTAGCCTTTCAGGCCTTCGCGCCGGTTCAGGAGGTTGGGGCATTCCCAGTGGTGCCTGAACTTCCACCCTAGTCACGTTCTGAACCTGGGCCTGCACCAACATGTTGACGGCTTCTGTGAGCTGTCTAACCGTATCTTCCAACGCTTCTTGCCTCTGTAGCAACGCATTCTGCCCTTCGACCATCGGGGCAATTGGGACCGTTTGACGGTGAGGCAGAGGAGGGATGCCTGGTGCAACCCCTAGTATCTGTCCTTGGGACGGGCCTGCTGCATGCGTGGTTGCGTCTTGCCCAGGCTGTAAGTTCTGCTGAGATTGATTCATGTGACTTTCCGCTTGGTCATCATCTCCAAGGAACCTGTTTGATCTTGTCTTTGCCATATTGTCAGAAGTTGATGAAGTGAGATGAAAAAGATTACAGTCTGGGCCCTCCTTCTAGCGCCAAAATGTCGACGTTGGAATTTAGTCGACGAGTAATCAATGCCCAATACCTGCAATCAATGTGAGAAAGCACAAATACCAAGGAAAGACAAAGACAGAAGCAGAGGATCAAACGAGAAACACCAAGCTTTTACGTGGTTCGGCAATAATTGGCCTACGTCCACGACTGTCTGTCTCTTTAATTCTGCAGAGTGACAGTATATTATTGAATATTGTCCCTGTTACAATGATCTTAATCCCTATTTATAGGGAAAGAGGTGTTACAATTCTCGTTGTAGCCAATTAGGAAGAGAATCCTGAATTAATTATATTCCCTAAACAATTGGGAAAAATAAGGAAAAGAATTATGAATTAATTATACTTCCTAATATATTTAGATAATATCAGGAAATTACTATAATTATCTCAAGATAATGTTGATCTGAATTTGAATTTGAATTTATCTCCATATCTGATGAGGAAATCATGGTTTGACTGGGCAATTGTCATATTCGGAGAGAGAATCATGGTTGAACTTGGTAACTGCCTGTTCTGGAAGATATTGTACTTATTACGCGTTTGAGCGAGCTGATGTGTCATGGTGGTCTCGAGCTCGAGCTCGCTGAGAGATAAGCTGCGCAAGCGACGAGCTGCGACCTGGCTGTATTTATAAGTTTGTTGATGCCAGCTGGAAGAATCCCTTTAAACAAACTGAAGAACTTGCTGGGCTTAAAGTCAATACTGGGCCTCGTCTGATGGGCTTTGACTGGGTTAACCTTATTGGGTCTGAAATTGGCTTAAATTGGACTTTTACCAGCCCAATTAATGAGCCCGAAAAATACGTATAACATTATTCAAATTGTAGATGTATGTAATCAAACTACATATATTTATTATTAAAATTACTAATCAAGCTATATTTATAGTCTTTTATCTAATAAATATATGTGATTTATAATAAAGTAAAGTAAAATAAAAATAAAAGATAAAAACAATTATAATTCATATGAGTATTTTTATTTATGAATTTTATCATACAAAATAGTTTATTTAAAAGAAAAATAAGTCAAACCAATAATCATGAATAAACTAAGACTTATTAAGATTAAATAATCCAATATATTTTATTATCTAGTTAGTGTAAACATGATATAGTTTGCAATAAAAAAAAAATTGAAATGAGTATAATAATTTATGAAGTTAAAATATTTCAAAATTGAAGATCAGTTCGTAATAATAGGGAAAAAAAAAAAAGAGAAAGAACAAAAAAGGAATAAAGAAATTATAATGAGTGAATAAAAAAATAAAAAGAAAAGAAGGAAAAAAAAATACACAGACAATGAGGGGCAAAAAGGTATTGAACTGGGCTCCTCCTAGAAGAGATAGGCAAGCACAACCATCAAAGCCATTACATGGCTGTGTCTGATTTTCGCAATTTATTTATATGATATATAACTGATTAAAAGAGACAGAAAGAAATGTTGCTGGGAATTGAACCTGTGCGACATGAGAGAGAATGGCCAGCGTGAAAGCAACCATGAGCACCACTCCATGGATGTGAAACATTGTTGCATTAAATTTTTTTAAGACTTCAGGGGGGGGCACGTGTCCCCCCTGGCCCAATGATGGGTCCGCCCCTGCTAGCAACCATGCAACTAACCTTATAGATAGCAATTATTTGAATTTCATAATCAGTAAGCTCCAAAAGAAATGCTACAAAGTCTATTCTGCAAGACCTTAATATGTTACATACATGCTCAATTTTTCTAGCAGAATTCCCTCATAAAGGCAAGATAAACAAACACATTCATGAAAATTCCAATAAGTCCATCTTTGGTAGAGATTGATCTCTATCAACGATTAAGGCATCCATCACTCATGGAGGGTCCAATGTTGGTGTCTAACATATGCAGAGATGGTTGGATAGACAGTAGGGTATTGGCTGGAGTGATGTTAGAGGCTATATGATAGTGGTGGTGATAGGGTGACTAATGGCTGGAAATGAGGAAGGTTGAAGAAGTGAAACAACTTTTGTTTTTGGGCGTTGCTACCTTATTGTTTGGATAATCTTACTTATCAATTACATTCATTGAACTTGTTGTACATGTAGTTATTGAAGTCAATACAATGATTGTAATTATTGGGCTATCTTACTCAATTAATAAAGTAACCAAATACTTTGTTTTTTTATTTAACTAATAAATATATTATTTTTAGGGTTGACATGTTAAGAAGTATTGGTCAATCGTTTTCCTATTATTTATTCACTTATTTTAACTTGTAACTTGAAAAGACCATATTGCCCCTTTGTAGTCGTTAACTAATGGTGGTCAACCATTAGTCAATGGTCAAAGGGTAAGTTAGTGCAATTAACTCAAAAGTTTAGGGTTCATTGCAATTAATGATAAAGTTAGAGGATTAGTGTAATTTGCCCTTGTTTTTATTAAGAAATTAAATTGTGCAATGATGTGTTGAGAGAATATATATATATATATATATATATGTTATTTATTTAAAAATTTATTATATGCTCGTAGTAACAAGATTCAAATTATGTATATAAAATTTTGATTACGCTATATGTAACTACAATTAACAATATTAGATAATCGTTATTCTTCATTTTTTAATCAAAGTATTGCATTTTTTTTTGGGGGGGATTATAGGGATGGCAATTCGGGTTGACGGGTTGGGTTAGACACGACTCGAACACGATCCAATAATTTTTGACACGACCCGAACACGACACGATAAAGAAATGGGTTGAAGCCCCTCAACCCGAACACGACACGATTACTAATGGGTCGACACAAAAACGACCCGGTTGTCCCGTTTTGAAGGGACCCTTCCCAAATCCCTCCTTTGGATCCGAGAAAGACCCCGTAGCACCCCGAAAGAATTCCCACAAACCTTATACTCAGTCCAGAGGAACCCCGTCAGGGCACCGAAAAATTATTTAGCTAGATATTTTAACTTCTTTTATAAGGTGACAGTGATAAAAATTTTTCGCTTTTTAATAAAAATTTCGACAACATGCCGTCTGTTTTCTAAACTATGTCACCCTGCAAGTTTCAAATACAGTTTATAAAAACACTTCTATGAAATCAATTTCTCAACTTCCAAAGCCTTCAACTCTTTTCTCACAACACAACCACAAACAAGTAAATAAAATCTGAAAACTGAATTTATAAAACTTAAATAAAATATTTTTAACTAATGCATCCACTATTTCTTTAAAATATTTACAACTATATATATAAACATATACATGATCAAAATAACAAAATATATACATGTAGTAGGTGTCGTCCTATCCATCCGCCTGCACGTCTAACTGAACCTCGTCGGTTGGACGACTAGCTTTTGCACCTGTGGGAGAATTTTTAAGAAAAACATTTGAAGAAAAATAGGAGTATAACTCAGTAAATGGTATAATTTATATAAACTAAAACTCATTTCTGTATAAAATATTCTCTCAAAAACAATTTTTAAAAACTAAAATATTTTCTAAAACACTTTCCGAAATCTTTTCTTAAAATTTTTTTTAGTGCTCGCCTAAATGGTAACCCAGGAAATATCTACTCCTAGCGTGGTAGCATATAAAATCTAGCTAACCACTAGGAGTGGGAATCTACCATGTGTAGTCGCCGAAAGCGGGCTCACGCTGCGGACCGACTACACTACCCTATACGTGTATACAGATCACTCATGTCTCGCTCACACAAGAGTCGACTAGACTCAAATCTCATTGACTGACTTTCTCTCATCTACCGTATCATATATAGGGCATTCGACCGGGTACTAAACTGGGGCTAGAGTAAACCATAGGTTATAATTTCTTTTTCTTAATACACTAAAATATTCTAAATCTCAAGGCAGTAAGTCTAAAATCTTTAATTCTAGCACATTCTTATATACATAAATAATAAACTAAAATCTTTATGTTAAAATTATAATATAAATTCAATTAATAAATGAATAACTATTTATAATAAATTCTTTTAACTTTACAATAAACTTTAAGAAAATATAAAGTTCAAAAAAACTCGTAGTTCCACTTATAACACATCTTCGAATAGAATCTGACCCTCCTCCGTATGTTTCCGGAACTCTCCGCTTTTACCCTAAAACATCAAATATCCATTTAGGGTCACTTAACTCATTCAAATAACATTCAAAATCAATAAAAATCTCATTTATCTCTATTAATACCCTTTAACGTCTAAACTTTCGGATCTTGATTTCTATTCAATCGGGGTTTTCGAAATCCGTTTTCTCTACATGAATCATACTTATTATTTCCTATGAATACCTCAGTATACTCAATTTCATCATTGGAAGTTCGGAACGAAATTCATTCAATTTCGCTTACTAGTAAAAATCATTTTTCGCTTCGAACGTCCGACAACTTCAACAATCAATCTTCTAGTGTTCTAACATCCAACCATGATTAAATAAACGGTTTTGAATGTTAAACGAATGCGTTTAGAAGGGTTTCAGAAAATGCCCTTCAACTCGTTTATTTAGCTCCGAAATCGATCATAAACTTTTCATTTTCGAAATCTAATTTTATAAGATTATTTTCTAACCTCTAAAACATCCATTTACTGCCTTAGAATCGAAAACGAAATTGGATCCCACAAAAACCCATTTGAGCCGTGACTTCCTCTCTCTCTCTCTCACCTATTTTTCTTCCATCAAATCACTCACAAATCACATCAAAATTATTCTCACACCTCCCTCTCATCATCCCTAAACTCTAATTCAAAAAGAAAACAAAAGATGAGATGAGTTTTCACATAAAACATCAACTTTTAAACTGAAATAACTCACCAAATAGACGATCTCTTCGCTTCAAATTCGTTGGGCTAACTAGAGGAGATGACCAGGAATAACTTTCGTAAAAAAACCGCAGCGAAATCCGGAATTGATCCTTCTCTTCTTCTCTCTCTCTCTCGGCGTCGCTCTCGGCTCTCTCTCCCAGCTCTCTCTTCTTTTTTTTCTTTCTTTTCACGATCCAAAATGTCTCAAATGAGACAAAAACTCACTTATATATATACTAATAATCAATTACTAAAAAGTCCTTCAAAAAAATTTCATTTAATTACCTCAAACTTTCAATAATCTCACTAGTACCCAAATATGAAAAATTACACATTCTATTGGTCCACTTGACACATTCTAGTCCACTTATTTCTTCAACTAGTCAATATATGACATGTGGCACATCCATAGCCACTACTTTTCAAAGTCACTTATCTCTTTTCTTATTGGTTGAATTAAAATATCTTTTACTTTATTCTGTGAGCTCACCTCGCTTGATTAACACATAAATCACTCCTAATCACTTTGTAATTGTACCAGGGTCAACCAAACAACATTCGACTTGCAATATGAAAATATAATAAACCTCAAATAACACTACTGGAGGCATATTATTCGACTGTAACTCAATTCGAAGATTTCTAATACCATAAAATAATAAATCTGTGTAAGGGCTTAGACGTTTCTTTACGGGTCGTTGAACAACCCGTTAATGACCAATTTAATCGACACGTTAGTGACCCGTTTAACCAATACAAATAATAACCCGTTTATAACTCATTTAATGATAGTTAATACATTTAAATTTTAATATAGATCTAATAAAATACAAAATTAAAATAAAAATACATAAGAAATAAAAAATACAATCATCCACAAATACAATCCAAACCATGAAAATACAAATGTTTACAAATATGATTATAAAAATATCTTTACGAATATAGTCCTTCATATTAAAAAAAAAAACAATATAAAAACCATATTCGCAAATGTAGTTCTTTATAATAGAAAAATAACATCAAACGTTGATTACATTCGTCAAGCTAAACCTGCCAAAAGATAATAATTAAAGGTTAACTAATTAGGAAATTATACATTTATACATAAAAAAAATATATTTTAACAAATATTTTATCAAAATCAATAAAATTTTACCACTACATGGCAATTTGTGATGAGATGAAGTTTGGAGACTTGTGTTTAGGTTAGGGTTTGAACTTTGAAGGGTATATATACCTACCACTAAAATTACATTACTACCCCTCTAAAATAAAATTACTTTTTTATCCTTATTTAACGGGTCAACCCATAACTCGTTAAATAGAACACGAACTCGACACGATAATTAAACGAGTTAGACGGGTTGA
This sequence comes from Litchi chinensis, assembly GCA_019925255.1. Classification (NCBI taxonomy): domain Eukaryota; kingdom Viridiplantae; phylum Streptophyta; class Magnoliopsida; order Sapindales; family Sapindaceae; genus Litchi; species Litchi chinensis. The sequence continues at coordinate 2,399,446 of CM034470.1, read as the reverse complement.
CCCGTTTATTTACCCAACCTGTTAATGTTCAATCCTAACTCGTAATAATCGTGTCGGTTTCGTGTCGACCCGTCGTGTCGAGTTCCAAATTACCAGCCCTGGGCGGATTTTATAATGAGAAAAGCAATAATAATATCAAGTGGAGATGCCTCCGTGAATTACCGACTAAATAAAACTTTGGACTTTATGACTTTGTCTGTAAGATATAATGTAACATATGTTTAAGGAAGTATATGTAGTAATATATATATATATATATATATATATCTCGTGGAATAATAGTACTATTTTTCTCTAATTCCATTCTCTATAGTATTATATTTTTATTAACAAAGAATAATATTAGGCTTCCAAATTTTTTTTATCAAAATTTATATCTAAATAATATGTTTGTCAATATCTTATAAATTACGAGATAATATGATAATTAGTATTATATATATATATGTTATTTAGGTATGAATTTGGATAAAATATTTATAAAATCTAACATAATTCACTAATAAATTCCTCCTAATTAACTAATTTATTTACTTGCTTAGGCTTTTTTTTATTAAAAAAAAAAAGGAAAAAAAAAAAAAAATCATACATGCCTCTTTTTTTTTTTTTTTTTTTTTGCCAAAATACGTGCCTCTTATTTTGAATCGTGCATTTGATTATCATATATATTTTCTATTTTCTTTATATGATTTTTTTATTAAACAATTTGATGAGCTGCAAAAAAAATAAATATGATGGTTAATGTAACAAGAAAATAGTCATTAAATCTCCTTAACGAATACACATGTACAAAAAGACAACTAGATCTAGAAAAGGAGATAATTGGCATGCGATAACTGACAAGAGATGTTTACATATGATGGGAGAAATCAACATGTGATGAAAGATACTGTCAAGTGATAAACTCATTATACAAGTGAGGAACTCCTATTAAAATTCATAAATGGGTCATCACCACCGTCATATCTTTTACAAGCATACAATAATGAGACAATCTAATCACAAGCTCATAGTTATTTTTAAAGTGTGTTCTCCGTGTTTACCCTCCGATTGTATCGGATCAATTTATCAATTATCCCCCTTCGGCCTGAAGTTCATTTTGTTGCTTCACTTGTTCTCTTTGTTGGGCCTTTCATTGTATGGCTAATTGGGCCAAGCCCTTGACCCTTGAAATGTTTTACATTCTCTATTTTTTCTACATCATCAATTAATATGTTTCATATTGTTTTATGAAAAAACAATATGAAACATATTAATTGTGAACAAAAATTCTGCATATACCATCATTGTATGGATCCAAAGAGATTGCTTATGTATATACAAAGAGACTATAGTCAACTAGAATTATAATGCAAAGGATTTCTTACTTTGATGGTCATGCATTAACAAGGTTAGAAAATCATAATTGTACATTTTGCTACCTAACTTCATTTTTTGAAATACACTTGCCGTGAGAAGAGCATTTGTATATCATTTATGTATGTGCATTCAAATGCTTAAAAGATAATAAATATATTTATGTAATGACAAGAAGGTTCCAAGTCAGACAAGTACTCATCTCTTGTTCCTTCTAGCTTAATTAATTAATTAATTAAAATGCATGCACATGAGGCAATTTGTTTTATCTCCTTTGTCAAGGGAGACTCTCTATTTTCCCACATTGCTGATCAGGTTGAAAGATAATTTTAATTTACAGAAGATAATTTTAATTTACAATCATAAAATGTAACTCATCCGAATGCACTAACTAGATTGTGAGCTCTAAAACTGCCTCTTAAGTACCAAGCCACAAAAAAGAGCCCAAGATTATTCCTAAGAATCCCCTTTTCCAAATCACCATAGCCTAAATGCAATGCAGACTGGTGTTAATTAAACAAAATGTTACAGCCCCTGATAGTGCATTTAGAAAACTTCCATGAAGAAAGGGTACATCACCTTTCTCCAAGAGAGGCAGAAATAAACTCTGCAATGGCTTGAACAGAAAGATCTTCAGCTTCATCTTGTGTTGATCCCTTTGTTTGCAGATGCTTCTTAGCAATCTTGAAGGAGTGGTCTCCACCATCAATTACATGCAACTCATTCATAGGCTTCATCTTTTTGCGAACTGTTTCCAGCTTCTCTAGAGGACAGAGCCCATCTTTGCTACCCTTAACCCAAGAGAGAGGAGATTGAATCAAAATACAAGCAGAAACAATTATGATTAGAGGGGGGAAAAAAAAGGTAAAAATTAACGGTAGCATCTTGCATATAATTGAGATAAGAACAAATGATGATCGCCGGCATGTAAGTTATCTGAAAGCACAACTTATAGCAATTAAATTTTTATTGAACAAGGCAACCAACTGTGAGAGTGAGAGCTAAGGTCTGATAATTTCAAAATCAATCACACGTTCTTTCAAACTCATGGCTTGTGAGGTTTATAATTAAGCTCACAGGTACATGGATTTATACATGGACGATAAACTTTCTTTGAAAGTAATCTATAGGAAGGCAACAAGGGTACCTGGACAAACATTACGGGGACTGTAAGTTGTAACAATGTCTCATCTCGAACTGCTCCATTCATGCCCTGAAATAACAGGGACCCAAATTGATCAAAATTTTTCTGCTCCTTTAAGTTATAACACAATTACAAAGTAAATTCTCCAAGCGGCACGCCCTTCTTCAAGCCTTCAAGAAATGGTTTGTGAATATTAACAAACCTTAAGCGGGTATCCCAAGCAAATTACAGCTGAAACAGCAATTTCTTCCTTGCCAGCAACCATGCAGCTGACCCTATAGATAGCAATTATTTGAATTTCATAAACAGTAAGCTCCAAAATAAGTGATACAGAGTCCATTCTGCAAGACTTATTGACTTTAACATGTTACATACATGCTCAATTTTTCCAGCAGGATTCCCTCATAGAGACAAGATAGACAGAAACATTCATGAAAATTCCAATCAGTACATCTTTGGATGGTGAACCATAAACAATTCAGACACAACTCTTTCTCAAATGTGAACAGGTAAGAATTAAAATCTAACATAGGATTCAAGTATGACAAGATTTTATATGTTGCAACAATTTTAAGAGTATGTCATGCCAACAAAAAATGCATATGAATAGGTATTTAAAATTGATATAATTGAATAGAACTCAACAGCATTCATTTTACACTATAATGGCAAATGTACCAAATGCACCCACAACAACTCACATTAGTACAATTACAAAGTACTTTACCACAAAAGAAACCCCATCTAAATAAATCCATATCCTATAAAACCAATCAACTCTTGTACGTGCCACATGTGTTTAAACATTACAAAATTTACAAACTTTGGCACAGACAAGTATAAATTAACTGTACCTTGAACCCATGGATTTCCCTGCCAAAATCAGAGGATGGCCAGGGAACCCAGCAACGGTCTTTTCGACAACATCAGCGTGGAAATCGACCAATTTTTCTGCCTTGGGAGGAGCCTTTCGTTTTCCACCAGAGATATCTGCCAAGAGTCAATTGCCTAAATCACTCAAATCCATGAAAATTCAGCAAAAATTAACATTCCAATCCACCAAGTGAGCACCATTAAGCATATACAAAAGAGTTTATCGATAGAACAAAGACATGCAAGAATAGTCAAATACAACTCTTCAAAAAAAAAAAAAAAAAAGCAACCAAATAGAGAAAGAGCAAAACTGACTTACAAGGGTAGTCAAACGTGACAACTTCAACAGCATTCAAAGCCTTTTTCAACATATCCCTCCATCTGCATACAATTTAGACCATTTAATTAACCCCAAAAAAGATACTTTTTTGTGGGTCATTTTACTTCATTACAATAAATCTAAGAACCCTTTTTGATACACTAGACAACAAGTGAACCACATATAGTTCATATACATAAAATTGAAAAAACATAAACATAAACAAAAATAAAAAACACTACTTGTTTACAAAAAAAAAAAAAAAAGCATTAAAAAAATAATAATAATAATAGAGAAAAGGAGGAGACTTGACTTGATCATCCAATCAGAAGAGGAAGGAGCACCAGCGCCATGAGCGAAGACCACCACAGGTGATGACGTCGCATCAACGCTTTGATCCTTTCGTCTTCTCTTTGAAGGAGGAGGTGGTGAAGAAGCAGAATCCATTTCGATTCCTACCCGAAAAAGAAATCAGCTTCAAATAGTGTTCTTATATGAATTTATATATGAAAATATTAAAAAATAATAATAATAATAAATAAATAAATAAAACAAGTAATTATTTTGTTTTTTGGAGGCAACAAGTAATTAATTTTGGCGACAGATGGTGTCAAACGTTCATCTTCGTGTCATACTTCCACTTCCATGGTTGGATCCACGTGTTTTAGTAAAAAAAATTGATCTATGACAAATGGGCCCACCTAATTGCTTAGAGGAGCCCTTCTTTTGAATAGAGAAAGTTGGGTGCTTTAAAGATGACGATATTTGCACCCCTTTGGAAGATTTTGAACAATCATTATTTTATCTGTATAAATTATAGGAATAATTATTACTCACTGGATTTAATAATAAGTTTTAAAAATTACAAAAAAAAAAAAAATCTTGTAAGTGTTGATTAAGTATATAAATTATATAGAGTTGCTGGACATAATTATAAATGGATTTGTCGGGATCATATTGATGGGTGTCAATAAAATGTCGTAAAATAGTCGAAGAGAACAAAAATGGGCCAAATCTGTGTCCATAACAAAAGGTCCAAAGATTTTATTCTCCGGTCAACAATCCAAGCCCAATGTGTTTGACTTTGACCTTGTAGCAAAATGTAACCAACTTGCAACGTGCGGGACCATCTCATTTGACAATAATATAAGATCTTTTTATTTTCTTGGGGCCAAAACAACATGGTCTAGTTCTAGTATTGTCGTATGCAAATTGCAGCTTTGTGCTTCTTCTAGCTTGTGATGCGAAGATCATGCCTTCAGCGGCAACTCTCGTTGAAAATGGAAAAGCTATCCACAACTTAGCGTTGCAAAATATACGTACGTGCACGGCGGCTGGTTTGATAGTTTAGTCAGTTTAAGATATGCGTCCACTGTTTGGAGATCAAGTGCCAATTTGAGGAATTTCTTAAGAGAACTATCTTAGCGTTGACTTACAAGTTACAACTGGTACTAGATAAGGTTTGAGATGCCTAGAACCTCATATATTATTCGCCGCGTTTAAAAAATTATTAGTAAATTCATCTTATATGATAAACCTAACAAATTGTTGACACATTTTTGTATGAGTTTTCAAAAGAAGATTAGCTTTCTTATTTTTAATTTTTCCCTTTGCCTTGTGAAGGTTGCTAAGAGCCAAACTCTTTTGCATACGGGTAGCCACGTGAAATGGTCCCAAGATCGATATGTTCGAAGCCGATTGGTTAAGATTTGCATAATTGAAGGCATAAATTTTATCCTCAATTTGATCATGTTTTTAAACTTTAAAGCCTTTTTATCATGGAAAATTTATACTGATTCGGGAGGAACCTGTTTCGATACACAAGGAGGATTTGATTTTGGTCACAAACGTCAAGTGTCAAGATATGGGGGACCCCACATCCAATTGAGCTACATCTATACATGCTTTTCTTCACAATTTTTCCGTACACAATTTTATTTTAATTTTTGGCTTTTGGAGGCCTATAAAAGGGCTCTAAGCCAATCACACCCTCTTCAGGGACTAACAACAGACCAATCAGAAAAAACTGAATCTTTCAAGGCATTGGTTGCTCACTCTCCCTCAAGGGCTTCTGACCGACTGGCCCGGATGATCAGAAGATAATTTTGAAGCCACTCCATTTTTTAGGGTGACGAAGGCCAGAAGTCCTTGGGGGAGACCGAACAAGTCATGTCTTGTTTCTTGTGATATAAGCAAATAGTGATCGATTATCCAAATTTTCCAAGGCATTTTCGTTGCTTACTCTCCCTCAAGGGCTTCCGGCAATGGCAGCCAAGATGGTTTGCCTGGCTAGCCTGAGGCCCTTCGTTGGAGAGTGCGCAAAAGTTGTCTTGATTATGAGTAAAAATTAATCAGCAATGCAAGCCAATATAATGGCATCCATTGCTCGCTCTCCCTCGAGGGCTTCTGAATTCGCCTTGTTCGAAAGGCTAAGTCCGAGGTCCTTGGGGAGAGTGGATAATGCTTGCTATTTCCCTTCGTCTAGAACCAAGATCGACGAGCTTTGAATATATTGTGACATGTTAGTTACTTTGAATGAGTCCGAGGTTTAACATCCATTTGAAGTGATGATAAGGTAATGGAAATTTTCTTTACATGCACTTCATGGTTAGTTATCAATAATTCAATACATGCTGTGTATACCATGTGCCATTAATTTAGATAAAGAACAAGAAAATTAGGAGAGAAATTAGCTACTTGATGGAAAACTATTTTCTTGCAGGTGTTCTATTTATAACATGTTTTGGGCAACTTTTTCATTTTTCATTTGTAGTTAATGTCATTTTCAAACAAAGTAAATCAAAGAATAATTAATCAACCACTTGATAATAATTTACTATTCACCTTTAGATCTCTATGAAAAAAATTTCTTCAATAATAAGTAATAGAGTATTGACTTAAGATGTATTATTTTAATATCACAATTTTCAACTACGGAAATATTTTTTAACTTATATTAGATGGTAAAACAATAAATAATTATCATCTTTTAATAATTAAATTAAAAATTTTGTTGTAATGGTTTAGCAATGTACAGAAATTTATTATGTACCCCTATAAAGTATCTATATCCCTACTATATATCATTTCATGCACTATTAAAATAATTTTCGATTAGTCTCCATATTAATTTAAACCAATCTCATTATCATATAACTTTGATCAGTTCGTTTGGTGACAGTACATTGAAAAAGAACATCAGCATATATAAATATTTTATCTGTACCAATTGGAATCCACATGCAGGTGATGATCATGGCTAGGGGCTAGATCAGTGGGAGTTGAGGTGTAAACTACTAGCACCCACAAGGTGGTCCCAAATTGACTAACACTAGAGAAAATCATTTAGCATTATGAATTGCATGATTTTTTTTTTTTTCTCAAAAACATGTCATCGATATAATATTTGTAATATCGTTCACAAATGTATATAAAAATTACAAAAATTTAAGAGAACAAATTTCTGAAAAATATCAAAATTTGTTAGACTATATTGTCCTTAAAGCGTATATATATATATATATATATATTAATTTAGAGGGATTATGCACTCGATCAAAATATATATTAACTATATATGCAATTAAATTGTTCGTCAAAACATATGAACATTTAGACTTGTAAAAAATATACAAATCAATAGAATATGTAAAACAAAATCTTTCTTCAATTTATAATTAACCTTTTAATTATCAGTATGAGCAGTTTTTTTTTTTTTTTCTAATAATGTTTTGAATGCATATTCTAAATAGAAATTTGAAAGACGTCAAATATATATATATATATATATATATATTAGAGCATGCAAAACTTATCTTTATTCAACTTTAAAAGTTTTGAATATAGTTTATAATGTATTTTGTTTACTTCCAGTCATATAGTTGAGATGTGATTGGATAAAAATTCATAAGAAATTTCAATATCAGAGATATATATATATATATATATATATAGAGAGAGATATATATATATATATATATGTAAGGGTTGCATGGGGACAAAGATGGTGAATGGTAGTTAAAATTGATACAAGACATGTAGCATGTGATGACAGTAGCAGATGACCCACATGTCAGCCTATCTATCAAATTTTTGTTGAAAAAATGCAAGCCATTTCAGGTTATGTTTGCCCTACTTTCTTATAACCTTAAATAGATTAACAATATTGGCCTATGAATTTTAGTTGTATGGATGAATAAGAACGCTTGTCCGATGCCATAATATCTAACACAAAACATCAAAAAGGTGGAATCTCTTTTGTATTCATCATCACCACACATCTTGTTTGTTTCTCTCTGTGGGGCCATCAGTGTTAATGGGCTCTGCTTGATCTTGATCCTGATCTTTGGACCATGTTGAATGATCAACATCTTAAACCTACAGTCAGTGAGACTTGATGTTGGCCAAAACAATGTCGTACTTTAAGTTCTCTTCTGTTTTAACAGATGTTATTACATGTTACTAGATATTAATCAGTGTAGGATCCAAAATATAGCGAGTAAAGGAGCTCGAGTCGATACTGATTCTTAATTAAAATTAGTATTTAATATCTTTGACTTGAAGGACTCTCAACCTAAGTCTTTATTAACCGGTGTGATTCCTACTTAATTACATTTGTTAGTACGATATTAATTGTTTTAAATATATGATTGTTTTTGTCTTATTGATGGTAGATTATATAAAATTAGTCAAGGCGGAAAATCCCATAGATTACATGACCGCACTACATAAAACTATCAACGTGTGATTAGGGCCTCTAAGAGCAAGCATGTGCCCAGTTAACCAAAGGAAACCTATCCACCTGATCTTCAAAGAAATTAAAAAGGATCAGAGAACCCAAAAAATGGAAAAGTTCCATCAAGGTGAATCAATCTGCCTAAACTAACTAGCTTCACACTTGTTGGCAACAAACGAAACATTTAAGAATGCGGATATAAGAAATATCTATCCGTAAACAACGTTTTATCTAATAAATTTGATATATCCATGACTAAATCTTGGATTTTTCTTTTAATTTTTTGAAAAAAAAAGGGGTTCAACAAATAAAACATAGAGAGAGAAAGAGAAAGAAACATCCATGGTGCCAAGAAGTACTAATCAATATTGAATCAATATTGAGGATTAATTCCCGATACTAGTATATATTTCCGTAGAATTACCACCCTTTACCATAAATTAGAAGATAATTAAATCACAATAGACACTAATCATATAATATACAAAATGTCCAACAATAACCTCCTTTACTTCTCTTTCTACAAGCAAAAACCAGGCCTTATTTTTCTCTCAGCAGCATCAAGCAACCTCCTGGTTCTTCTCCACCAATCTCACCCCATTTGCAGATCTAAGCGCATTAGCCTGCACAAAAAATTATAGATTACAGTAATCACACACATCATATGTATATATATATGACTTACTGAACACAGCAGAAGGAAAAAAAATTAGAAAAAGAAAAACCAAGCATGACACTATATATATATATAAAGAAAAGAAAAGATCATGACCTGATCTGCTGTGATCTCCACAGCAAACCCATCAACAATAACCAAAGACATTGTCTTTCTATAGCTGCCTGGTTCAAGTGTGCTCGCTAGCAGCTCATCATGTTTCTTGCTCAGATATAAATCTAGCTCATTTGCCCCTCTCTTTGTCCTATTAATCATATATACAAAAAACAAAAAATGTAACAAATCATGATTAATGGATAGTATTTTTATATATAATATTATTGTGCAGGAAAGATGTTTATGGAGAGAGAAGTATAGAACTGACCGGTCGGCTCGAAGGCGCTGGTATTCAGGATCGTAGTTCATGAAAACGAAGTATAACTCAGTGTTTTGGGCACTTTCCATTAATGTTGCTCGCTCTTTCGTTTTCTTTCCTTTTTTTTCCGATCTCCTTTGTTGCTAATTTGGGTGTGTGATTGTCAAGTACTATGACTCTCAGCTCCACATGGTAGGTATTTATACTTGAACATGAATGTGTTATCTACGGTCACAGGAGACACCCACTACTACTGACTAGTCTGATAATATGCTATAAAGCCAAAGATGCTGCTTTCAAAATCTAAAGCTAAAGTAAATGGTATTTCCGGTTCATTTTATCTATTTTCGGTTGTCAAATTGTCTTGATTTAGTTATTACTTTGTATATATGTTTTAATAATCTTACTTTAAGTTGTCAAATTGTCTTGATTTTAGTTATTACTCTTGATTCCACACAAAACTAATCCGGATAGTCCATGATTGAACCGTCTTAATTTTAATTTTATTTAAATTTAAATTACTAAATTAATTTATTTTCATCTAAATTATAGGTACAGCGACCCAAACTAAAGTCGTAAGAATGGTCTTGATTTGAGAATTTATAATAATATATGTAGAATGACATGGTATAGTGTAATTATGTAAGGTACCAAAATGCCGCTACATATGATAGTAGAGAAAAATGAATTATTCTTTTGCGCGCACATTGATTGACAAATGAGCACCAAGATTTAAACATGAAGCTTTACCTAGGGTTCCTAACAGTTAAATAAAAAATATTAATATCTCTCATGCTATTGGCGGAAAAGTCAACGTCAATCAATTTGCAATTTTGGTTCAAAAAATGTCACATGAAGCATGCGACCAGGACATTTTAATTCTGGCGTTGATGAGGTTCCAATGAATGAAGTAGTAATTATGAGTGTAAACGGAAAGCACTTCCACACAACAAATAATAAAGAACGGTAGTGATTATCGAGAAGCACTTTTATACAAAAAGAATACAGAATATAATATTGTGTATTTTGATGCTAGTGCTGATCAAGAAAGAAAACAATTAAACCGACTTTAGTCTTTCTATAATCATTCTTTCAATAGTTTAGTTTACGAGATTAAACTCTGAAAGTCAAAGATGCTGTTCACTTTATAATTAATATTAACTAATTTAAATCTCCGTGAATTACGAGCTTTAACATTACACTAGCACAATATCAATATTTCTGAATCATAGTTGAACCAAAAAGAAATAAAAAAATAAAGTAAATTATATTATTATATTGTGTTGTAAAAATTAAAGTAAAGAAAAAAATTAGAATGTCATGATTTATTATTAAACGTAGTCAAATTTTACTGCTTAATCAAACGAAAATCTAATAGAAAGAAATCCTAATCATATAATATTTTTTCCACCAGTAGTACTCCTGTGCAATGTATAGTGTACACACAGCCATCATTCATCAACAAGAACCCATGCATGAAACCCTACATCGATAAGTTCGGTTGAAAGAGTGTGCCAAAAATGGAATATTTGAAAATTTCGAAGTCAAATTTTCAAAGTCAAATTTATAATAGTATTTGAAGTACAACCCACTTGTATCTCTTTATGAAACTGAAAATATAAGAAATTTCTGCAACCATGTCGACGACTTATAATTATGGAGACAATGAACTACTGAACCTACGTACCCCTGAAACAATGAAGACAAGTACCACTTTTACAGCATCTTAGAGAGGAGAAAAAAATAATAATTTAATTTTCTTGTGAGTTGTGGCATATAGTACTGTATTTTTAATTCTTTTAGAATTGTAACTAAAGACCGGACTGATTGAATTTACGATTTATCAAATTTATGTACATCCATTCGATGTATGCGTATGAATGGTACATGCATTCCATATATGGGTGATTGATGAGGGCCGTATGCAGCGAAGCAAAGTGAACATGGGAACTAGCTAGGTTTAAATAATAATAATGATAATAAAACGTTTAGGTTGGTTTGAAAAGTCAATATATTCTATAAGGGTTTGTTTATAAAATTATACGAAACTAAAAGCTAAGCAAAGAAAGAAAATTCGACCTTGGACATGAGTTTTTTGGTAATTTAATTTCCACATAAGATTGAGATTGAGATATTTAGGACTGCATGGGACCTCTCGTCTCTCTTGAACATCATATGGTAATGCTATTGCTGTTTGATGAAGTTTCGGGCTCTCAGTTTCAGTCTGTGATCATGAGTGTGCCCCGAAGCAGAAAACAGTATTATAGCTACAAGTTAGTAGAGACCCATGTTGCCATTTTTTGATCCCCATGTGAGTTTTCTTCCACAGATCTTGTATCAAATCTTATAGTCTTATATATTGCATCCAAATTATGAGGATGGACTAACAACGGACATTGTCTTTTGCTGCCCTGCTGGGGCACCAAAACTTCTACCATCAAAACTTCACATTTTTCAACAGTAAATTCGAATCACAGGTTCTATGACAACCTATTTAGATATAAGTATATTCACTTGACATCATCTGTTAGTCTATATAGTTAAACTTTGTGCGGCAAATATTAACATGTGTGATCAAAATCGAAAAAAAATAATAACAATCTTAATACTTGTCACAGATTTCTATCCTACGCAAAGATGTACGCAACAAAGATCCCAAAGACTCGACACTGGTTTTATTGCAGTTGGTCGTGCACTTAAAGCGTGACTATTTTCTACTTCATTTACGATGATACCTACAAGGAGACAGAGATCTAGCGTCGAGCAGCCTATTAAATTAATTTACCCGCTCCGATGGTGCATGCATCAAAGTGTTCATGTGGGCCACCACCATTTATAAATGTCCACGTGTCGAACAAAGAGAGGGCGAAGGAGGGGACCCTTTCTTGAGATTCCTATGTATCAAAGAAGAAAGAGATGGTCAGACAGCGTGTGTTTGTGTGTAAATTTTTTATTTTATTTTTTAAGATGTCGTGTGTAGAAATTGTAATCAGAAAAAAATTGGGAAGAAACTCGATCAATCGGCAGTGGCCAGAAAGAGAGTGTGTGATCGTACTCGTGTGTTTTATACTGATAGCTGTCAGTCACATGGTGGTCCTCCTCCCTCTTCAAACGACAGCCACTTGACTTTTGGATCTTCTTCACCGAACGTGAGCTATACTTAGATAATAATATCTACATTCAATCAATAAATTGTATATATAAATTTGCATTCGAAATCATGTAAGTATTAAGTAGATGTCGAAATTAAAAAATAGATATACGTCCTTTCAAAAAAAAAATGATATATGTTGATTTCATGGAGTTTTCTTTCCATCAACCTAATGGAGTTAAGAGTCATTGTAAATTAATAAGTTTTATATTTTTCCGTTTGTCAAAAAAAAAAACCGGCTATATGAATTAACTTATTACTGTCCTCTAGTAGTGAATCTTTTCATGTAAATAGGTTTTTTTTTTTTTTAATAAATGATGATACAATTAGTATGGGTTTTTGAAATTAGAAACAGATTATGCAACTGAGTTTTTAATATCAGATAATTTACGGAAAAAAAAAAGTAATTTATGCATGAACTAAATATAAATATAATTTGAATACAAAATATTTCGTTAAAAGAACTCGTCTATATAGCTTTATGCTAATTTCGAAATTATTTCAGCTAGTGAGATGAGATTATGATATTGTGTACTCTGAAACTGTATAGGTTCTTGCGATCGTTGAGCTTAAATTTTGTGATTTTGGGTATTCGAGGTAAGTAAATTCATCCATGACGAATGTATGTTGTTATATGAATTTTGGAATATTGTGAAATTACGTTATGCTTAACATGTTTTGTATTAATGATTTTCAATTTGTTTATCTACTAGTAAAATGTTTTGCCAAGTTTTCAAATTATTTTACTATCAAAACTTTGAAAAGTATTTTACTTTAAAACCAAGAATTAGTGTAACGCAAAAACCATGTTTAAATTACGGATTGTATTTGAAAATTATTTTCTTTAAATTTATTTACTATTATTGAATATGATACCGTTATGATTTGAAAATGTATGATTAGATTATGAAAATTTTGTTAGCTCATTGTCTATAGTTACCGTTCTGATATTGGTCTAGCTGGACTTCTGTGCGCACATATTTTGTTATTTTGGCCACGTCACACGGGGAATTGTGACATATTTTGTTATTTCGACCGCATCACACGGTTAATTGTGATATATTTTGGCCGCGTCACACGGGATACTTGTGACACTATATGATATGAGCTAACTTTTTATTTATATTGAATAAATGTATGTATTATATTGTATTTGATTTCGTTATTTTGTTATCCTAAATGGCATCAATTGCAAACATGAAAAATGTGATATATACGTATATATGGTTTTCAATTTTTTATTGTAGAAATTTGATTATACATATTTATGTTTCATATTTTGACTCATAAAGGTAAATGCAATAATACCAATGTTATGCATGAATTTACTTATCGAGTTGACGGCTCACCCCTCGTCTCCATCATTTTTGCAGAGTAGTTAAGATCTATGGATGGTGACTGTTAAGAGCTTGGGATTGTTGATCATGGAAGCTTGATATTATTTGATGTTTAGTTTAAAGACTTTGATTTATTTCATTTTGGATATTGTAAGGTTGGAGATTAGAAACAAATTGTGATTTGTTAAATTTTAATTATTAGAGATTTTCTTTTGGAGACAGTATTTGGATATATTTTGTTGAATACTTTTACAATGGGAGTAAATCTTTAGAGATTTTATGATTTAGATTGTTCGTAGCATCCTAATTTCTTGTTGCCAGAATTTGGGGTGTTACATTTTGGTATCATTGACTGGAAATTTTTTCCATGTAAAATCATTTCATACTCAATCACAATATGTTTCATGAATTAGAGCTAGTGTTTCAACAATAATTACATATATATATATATATATATATGTGTGTGTGTGTGTGTGTGTGTGTGTGTGTGCATATATATATATATATATATGAAGCAACGAAGAATCCAAATTTTAATATAACTTTTTAATCTTTAATATATGTCCTAAAGATCCTTAAAATAAGAATTGGAATCCTTTCATATATTTATCTTTTTGTTAAGCACGGATATTTGTTGATGTTTGTCATCATCACTAATAGGTAAGCTCTTTTTTTTTCACTTTTATTTATTTTAAGTGTAGTGTATTTTCTTGAACTAAACAAAATATTAGTGTGGTAGAGAATCTTAATTTAAAATTATATACATAGAATATGTTCTAAGAATACATATTAATATTTTTCATATAATAATCAAAAGAAACAATATTCCTTTAGTTAAACCAGAAAATATTATTCTCATGCTATTGACTGTTCCATTAAAATTGCATAGGTAATATATTGATTGAGAGAATCCTTTGCATGTAACGATCGATCAAATCATAATAATGACATGAAAACGATATATATATATATATATATATATATGAACTTTCCAACAAAGAGTTAGATTCAATAGATAATTGTATAACTAATTTAGTATGTCGAAAGCCGAAACTACAAACAAATATTTAGATGGAATGTAAAATTAATGTACTTACGCATGTATAATATATGTTTGCCGTTATCTTTCAAAAATCCTTCGTCAAATACTAAGGACTGTACCAACTTCGATTGTTTTTTAATTATACATCCTTTGATGTCGACTGTAAATCCCGAAGTTGATCCTTGTATTGCATATCCTGATATTTGTAATTAAACAAAAAATCATAAGGCTTTACAAACACATATAAGACACTAGATAAAGAAGAGGGAGAACTTAGGAAATTTATATAATTTGGTACATCAAGCACTATTAACCCACTATTGGGTTGATATAATAAATATATTTGTACACTACCCTTCAATAGGAATGATTAAGCATTTCTCTTAATCCTAAAAAATTAAGTGTTCAAGTCTCATAATTGTCCCAAAACACAAGGTGTGGATAGTTTTATCTAAATTTCCCCTCCCCCCCCCCCCCCCCCACCATTTATATAATTAAAAAAAAAACCACTATTAGGTTGAAATGATATACTAATAGCTTAAATAATTATTATCACAATATATTAATAACATGTAGTTTGAATAATTATTCTCATAATATAAAGAAAAAACTTTTATATAGTTCTTTTTTTTTTTATAAGCAAGGTGAAATTTATATTCGAATTAAAAAAAAAAATGAAGGAAATGTATAAAACTACTCAATCAAAATTGGATATGCAAATTTCTAAGTTGTCAAGTGATGTTTTGTAATTGCAATTGCACCCATCTATCATATCTATATATCTTAAATATTATGGTTACATTCGATTGATTCAAAGCAAACCCTTATCTATTACTAATAACATTCTCCAAGAAGTAACAAAACCTGATCTATTGAAGGCCTGGACTCGGGCAACCTATTTGTACAAGCCAAAGCCACGTCCAAAATCTTCAAAGCCTTCTTCCTCTCTTTTCCTTCCAGAACAAATTCGAAAAATTCAATCTTTCCTTCCCTTATCTCTGCCTTCCTTTCTATTATGCATTTTCTAAAGCCCTTTGCAAGCCTTGACCCTCCTAATATGTCCAATAATATTATCCCGAAATTGTATATGTCACTCTTTTGACCTAACTCTTCACGATAGAAGTCGATGTTTTTCAGTGATGGAGGCGGAGGCTTCTGCTGCCACATATCCGAGGCCTCCACATTCGAGGCCAGTTGGGCGAATCCGTAATTGGATAAACACGCGGAGAAGTCCACGTTCAACATGACATTGGATGATTTTATGTTGCCATGAATATTCATTTGCATGTTACTCCTATCGTTTGGAGGAGCACTTTCTGTGTGGATGAATCCGATTGCTTGTGCAATATTAGAAATTATCTTCAACCGTTGATTCCAATTCAAGGCAGTGTGACCCAGTTTTCTTCCACCTAATTAATTAGTGACAAAGTAATTAATGAATAAATACAAATTTTATTTGAAAACTTTGAAATTAAATATTCTAGGATCCAATTTCAAACTAAAAGAACTAATAATAAAAAATTATCTAACACTTACCTCCATTTAAACCCGAATTCTCACATATATCAGATTAATAGCTAAAATCTATAACCTTTACAAATATTCTTTTTTCATTATTTCAATACAAATGTCTCCAAATTCATCAGTCACAATAAATGTTGTAAAATCTGAACAGACTTGAAAACAACTAACTCTTTTTACATATTTAGGTCATAAGGGGATTCACTATGACAAATAAAATATGGATATGCTAATGTGATCACACATTTCATGTTAAATTATGAATATTAATTATATATATGTTTCGTTTTATTGATTAATCATAATTACACATACATTATAATTTACAAGACAAGTTTAATGTCCAATTCAACAAACATAACACAATTACAATCTCATAATAAGAGAATAGCAAAACTTTAGTCATGAAATAGAACCAGCAATGATCAATATTGGGAACCCAAATTTTATTATATCATTTTCAATCATATATTCCTCGGACCTATGCTTTCAGGTAGTGAATTTGGTCATATTTCCCTTTCTAACCCTGATTAATAACTATACAAATCATATGCTTTTACACGAAAACACAAATCAAGTATACAACTTACCAGAGAGAATGTCAGCGAGGCTTCCCATAGGATAGTAATGACAGAGAACAAACTTGATTCTCTTGGTATACAAATAAGCAGTGATTGGCGCAAGATACTCACACTTCCTGCTGACTTGAGCCAATCTTTCGACTCTTCTCCCAAACTCGCTTCTACCAACAATCACGTTCTTGAACCTCTTCACTGCAAACATTTGACCTTTCGACAATACAACCTTTTCTGTCATCCCCAGACGGCTCTCTCCCATCACCCCGACAGATGATCTCAACACCTCTTTCATTGTCAACGTCTGGACCCTAGACTTGCCATGTGTGCATGAAGTCAACGGTAGATCATCGCTGAACCCAACGATCATGTCCTCATACTCGTATATGGACCCACCTGACTTGCTTTGCTCTCCTCCTTCCTTGAAGTTCCTTCTAGATTTTGTAAAGGCTCTTGACAACATGTTTTTGGAGCTGGGTTTTGACTTTTGAGAGGGTTTGTGAATTCAAAGGTGGTCTCTTCGGGGGGTGTGGTTGGGCTAGGCAGTTGTTACTTGTTAGTTGCTGTGGTCCTTTTGATGACATTTTGGATCGTTTTGATTGGTTTAACGTGTGTTTTATTATTATTATTCTTTATCATAGAAAATATCAATTTTAAAATTATTATAGGTACTTTGTTTTGTAAGTCACATAGTTTTCAGATGATCCAAATAAGAAGTCCATTGAAATTCGCCACCGATTCTAATTGGGTTGCGACAATGATGGGCTCAGAAAAACCATTATTTTAATTAAGTTGTCGTGGCTTGGTTCAATGATATTTCTTTGTTTATATCTTGTATTTGAGTCCAGAGACCATTCTTTGTGGGGTTCTATTTTTGTACCAGTTTCATACATACAGCACAATTTGAGGGACCCTGTGTACGCACGACACACTTCTGTGGATTCTAGAACTTGTAAGGTATGGAAGAAACGGGGGTTGGCCAGAAACAAATTGGGTGCATTTAGTGCTACAATTGATTCCAGAATGGGAGCCCAAAATGATGTATCAAGACCCCAACCCTACTTCTTATCATCCAAAAGCCCAATCAACTTCTTCTTCTGATCAGTAAGTCTAATAAACCTCTGTTTTGGGCTGGACGAATGTTGACACCCCTCCAATATGGTCAGTACAGCCCATGTCAAAATTTTTATTTTCTTTATTGACTTGGGGATAGGGGAACTAGAAGCTTGGCTTTGCATGGTTAGCAACCAAGCTATGTTTCTGAGTTACGACCATGATCATGAATTTTTTCTTGTTTATGAATTTCTTTAAGAATAACTCAAATTTACTACAGTCTTTTCTTCTTTTGCTACTCAAGGAATCACTTAGAATATATAACAATATAATATTAGTAATCTACTTTAGTTTTTTTGTTCCCATATTTAGAAATATTCTTATAATTTGTCATACGAAGTATTGCATACACAATACAAAGAGGGTGATGATATTACCACTCTTTTTGCCAAAGAAATGAGCCATAACCATTTTGGTTTTTTTGGGGTCATGAAATAACCCAACAAACTTCTGGTTAGTGCTTTAAGCACGTCTTCTCAATCAGTGCATAAATCGCAGAAATGATTGAACCATTGTAGACTCTAAATTATAAATTATCCTAACTCGAAGTAAAATATAAATCACAATTTACGGGTGTAACAATCACAACCTCCCTGATCATCATAAAAAATAAAGTAACACCCTAACTCAACAATCTAAATCCATTTATTTTTGGGTTAATTATAATAACACACCCTGAACTGTTTTAATATGGCATAATATTCAATTAATTGTATTAATTTCTGCAGCCTCCCTTATAAGCAATTACTTTTCATCCCATATAACGATGGACTAACGTTTGACTTTAAAAGGTCAAAAACACCCATAAATTTCATTTTAAAAATTTATATTCTTAAAATAATTTATTCAAGACAATATAATAATTATTAAATAATAATAGTAATTAATAAACTTATTATTAAAAATATATAACCAATTTTCGATTGAAAAAAAAAAACTTTAAGAAAACAGATAAACATTGAAGAACAAAAATGGAGAAAAATCTAGGAGAATTGAGATGGAGCAAAACTAAAAGAAAGAAATATGAAATAGATCCAAAGATGAAACATAAATATGAGGTGCAGTTGGCGGTCCATTACAGATGACACTTACGAGAACGAGCGACGACCAACTCCATCGGACAATCTACTCCACTTGAAAGGCCAAATTCACTTGACTAACTTGAGAGAGGGCACCAGCATCGATTCTATCTAAGATGGAGTGATTGAATCTTTAATGAAGATAGTCTAGTTGAGATTGCATCTCTGATGGATGCTATTTTCATTAATTATTTTTTGTTTTCAAATGAAGCTGTTGATATTTATTGATTTGGATGTGTTGTGATTTTTAATTGAAAAAGAGGAGATTTTTATATTTTTATGGAGGAAGAGGACTAGAAATTTCAATTGGAAAAGAGGATGAGAATTTTTTTTTTTTTTTTTTTTTTTTTTAACTATCAATGTTGGGATTTTGAAATGACATAGCTGGTTTTTCATTATACAAAATCTCTGGGTTTCTAATAGTGTAAAAAAAATAACTCTAGAATTTTTATATTCTGATTTAGGAAGAGATTTATTTCAGACGACAATAGATCAAATGGATGTCTGCCTCCTAATTAGAATTAGATAAGGAATATCTTATTTTTATTTGTATTTTTTTTATTTTTAATCAATTTTTTAATTAAAGAAATATGTAAAATAATATTTTTGTTATTATTATTTTTAATTGTGGTAATGTACTATTTTAAGAGTCATTTGTTTTTTAGTCTAAAGACTAAATAGTGCTCAGACTGAATAGTAACTGAAACCTGAAATTTGAATAACATATATATATATATATATATATATTTTTCCCCTAAATTTATAAACTTGTTTGTTTTTTAATGTTAAAATTATCTGAAAACTAATAATTTAACATTTATATTATTTTAACTATTTGTTGTTATATAATTTTAATTAATTTAAAACAAATATCTAAAAATAAATAATTTAATAAATTCTAAAACATTTTTATGTACATATTAATAATATTTTATTCATAATTAAAATATGATTAAAAAATATAGTAGTGTTAATCATATTTATATATTTAAATATATTAATATATTTAAGAAAATAACTAGAAAATGAATGTTTAAATTGTAAATTAAAATATATTAGTTTAATTCAAAGACAATTTGAAATGAGATGTATTTATGTTTTTCTTTTCAAATATATTTTTTGTAAGTATCGAGGAAGGAAAAAACAAATAAATTTTGAATAATATAAAATTATGATCAATTTAAAATTATTCAATTTTAAGGATAATATATTTGGAATATAAATTTTAAATATCATTAAGTAATTTGTAATTAAATTAAAAGTTAAAATTTTTTACTTAATTTACCAATTGTTTTTTTATAGTTTAAAGTGATGTCGATCTTGGAGGTTGGATGAATTTAATGAGGTGATCAACGAGGAATTAAAGAGAAAGAGAGAGAGGAAACACAAGGATTTTTACGTGGTTCGGTAACTGCACCTACGTCCACGGTCATTCTGGGGTCATTCCGGTAGAGTGATAGTTCTCTAGTATATCTCACTTATATGTACAGTAAAATGTCTCCCATCTTTATAGAGGAAGAGTCATGACAATAGAAAATACAAAAGAAAGTTATACACGTTACTGGCAACGGCTAGTTTCAACTAATCCTGACATTGTCATGCTGCATTAATTGTAAAGGCAATGATGATTCTCTTTCTGCACGAGTCTGCATTTAATATACCTGAAGGGACCTTCACTTCATTAAATGTTTCTGGGTAATTCTGCAGACAGATTCCGGCGGGGAATCATGAGAGTTGGTGATTCTGACAAATTGCTATACACAATATCCCCAGGGTAAGCCTTCCAATCAGCCAGGTGGTGCACACTGGAGGAGAGCTGATGCGACCAGGAGGAGAGATAAGACGATCTGGAGGTTCTCGCGAGCTCGCGACCTGCGCGACCTCGCAAGCTCCACGAGCTGAAGGTACGGGCAGGTGGCGCTCTGAGAACTGTTATTGGCTTGCGACCTGTATGGTCTCACGAGCTGGGCTTACAATCCCTGGTTCCAACCTTGGGTCTCCTGGGCTCTTGCTTCTATTCAAGTTAATAAGGCCTGTGTTGGTCCATTCGGGCCAATCCAGAAAATGGGTATAACACATAACAATAGTAATTCAAATTAAAACCATTTTGTTTATTTTTATTTAAATATATAAAAGTTTAATTTACTTCACAATAATAATTTATTTGTGTATATATAATTTCCAAAAAAATTATTTTACTATAATAATTAATCATGTTTTAATTATGAATAAAATATTGTTAATATATACATAAAATTGTTTTAGTATTTGCTAAAAATTTATTATAATTGTTAATATTTATATTAAACGAAGTTATATAATAACTAATAGAAAAAAAAATATAAATGTCAAATTACTAATTTTCAGATAATTTTAACTTTAAAAAACAAATAAGGTTATTATACATTCATAAATAAAAGAAAAAATATATATCATTCAGATTTTACATTTCAATCATTATTTAATCTTCAGTCTTTAATAGTACCGTTTAATTTAAAAATAAAAATAAAAAGACTCATTAGCCATCCAATCCACCGTTATTTCTAACGATGTTGTTGACTAACAAAAAAGGGGGTCTGTATTGATTATAGAGATTTTGTCACACGTCAAATTTCTGCCTAAAAATTTTTCGCATGCTAGCTCTAGGAATGGTCTGCCTAGCCAACCAATCTTGTCCCACACACACTACCAACCAAGTGTGTAGCACGCTGTTGCTACAAATCCCACACTGTTGTGCACACACACTGCCCGTGATGCACCAACCCAGCCTGTTATGCACCAACACAACCTGCTGTCCCTGTCTTCTTGCACACTGCTTGTTGTCTGCCAAGCAACTCACGCACACAATGCACAATCTAAGTCATATATCATTAACATAACATAAATAAACAAGGACAACAATGATTACAAGGGTCATTCCCCAACCCAACTTAGTTTTATTACTAAAATCGGAAATCAATACAAAATTTGCTCGCAAATTTACAGTAACAGCTTATGGTCTCTCTGCCATATACAGCATACAACCAACTTTTATACAATAGCAGTTGACAAGCCCAACTGCACAGCTTTGCTGACATCAACCAACCCTTAACACCTAAGCAATGACAGTTATTTGGGAAAAATTGTCTCACAAGTCTTTGTCAACTTCCTGATCTAGATAGAAACATGCCATAACTGATTGGTAACTGTCTCATATGTGTGAGAGTGTATCTGTCTCATATGCCATATGTGCCAGCCACACCTACCATTTACTGTCATCAATCCAAACTAGCTTGCAACGGCCCTAGCATAGCTTCCAGCTAGCATTTGCTATGCTTGGCCTTACCCCACACTTGATGAATGCACCGCCGTACTTGGCTTTGTTGATACTTTGCCTTGCATTACCTTGCTTTGCCTTGGCACTGTCTACCTTGTCTTGCCTGACCATGACTTGGCTTTTCTGCTTGACCTACTGCTCATGTTGCCACGTACAGGCCCTTGTGCGCGCGCATGTTGCTTTGCTGCCTATGTTGTGCATACATTGCCTTGCACACTTCTACCTTGGAAGCTCATTGCCTATGTTGCGTGCTAATGCCCATACACACTGCCTTGCATTAATAGACCATTGCTTGTGTTACGTGCTGACACTCACGCACACTGCTCATGTCGCTTGCTTGTTACTCATTGTTTTGCTAGTCTTCTAGTATCATAGGCATGTAGCAATATGTCATCCCTTGACTTGACACCATCCCACCAAACCATGTTTAGCAATTTACCTATACCAAATTTTGAGGATCTAACAGATTTATTGAATGTTAAACCATATTGAAGAAACTCGAGTGTAGTTACTGCAATTAATCCAATATTTTTAACACGTCTTTTGATTAGATATTCAGACCATAACACTTGTTCTCTGTTACATGAAAGGGGACCAAAACAAATAGCAATGTTTGCAATTATTGATACATAAAATGCAAGTCTTCTTTTTCTCTATGATCTCATTTAAATTCAGCAAATTTGTTCCAGTCACCTCAATTTTCAACAAATCTATTCACGTGTGTTTCAAGCCGAACTTCAAGGTGCCTTTAGTCAACCCAACGCGTTATCTCTCTCTCTCTCTCTCTCGGGCCTCTTCTATGTGTCAAGACGTCGTAAGTGACGTCATCTCCAATGTCTCTTCCTACTGGAAATTACAAAACACTCCTCGACTTTGTTAACCGGACTTCAAATTTGTTTTGGTATACAAGTAAATATATTCTCACAGAAGCCCAAATTCGTGTATATACCATGCTGACCAAACCAAACCAGTACTAGGCTTCCAGAGGTCAATCTTATCATATACGCTGTGGCCTACAACATGTGCCTCCTTTAACCGACACGTGTTTGGTCGCCCCTGTTGCCCGTTGCCCGTATTTCAATCTCGATCTCGTCAAAGTCTCTACTAACAGACAAAAAACTGCTGCCCAGGTTGCCCGAAATCCATTCTCTTTCTCCCTCTATATATATCAAAAAGGTTCCCCACAGACAGATCAACCAGCCCAACTTCCTCCGGAAAAATGGCCAGGCTTGCTGTCACTGTCACCGCGTTCTTCTTCCTCATCGCTCTCTCGCATGCTCGTATTCCGGTAGATCTAACGGAACATGACGTCACCAACCGTGATCCCTCAACCAATTTCAAGGAATCCGACCCGAAAACAGCCGCCAAATTGATTTTCCTCCCGAGTGACAAAGCCGAGTCCGAATCGGAAGACGTCGTCGTGAAACATGCCGTGAACGAGATAGAACCCGAAAAAACCGAACCCGATTCATCTGAATCCAAGACCACCACCACCACCTTCGAGCCGGTGACGGTGATCAACTTCCATCCAATAACCCGCCAGTTCCCTCGCCGTCCATCGCTCGTATTCCGTCACCGCCGCCCCTGCCGCCACCACGTCATCCGCAAGCCCTGGGTTCCGGCCCGACCAGGACGGTCCTGGTCCGAGAACCGCGAGGTGCCGTACGGCAACGACATGTTGACCTTGTCAGACGCCGACGGCGACAACAAGGCAGAGCGTCTCCGGTGGTTCCGCGGCGACGAGCAACTGAAGGTGAATCTGATTCCGACAAGGTGGGTCAATTTCCACGCTGGCGATGCCCCCAGGTTCCCGTTCAAGCACGATGACGACGTGGTTGTGATGAAGAAGGAAGAAGAGGAGGGCTTCAAGAGGCCACGTCAGGACCACCACGGCCACCACCATCATCACCACCACCACCACCACCACGGAGAGGAGGAGGAGAGAAAAGAGCATGAACATGGAGGAGGTTTGTTGAGGAAGATCCGCAAGTTTTTGACTCACTTTTAGATACATCCTAATAGTAGTTTTTTTATCGCGACTGGCCTGTTTAGGTTTTGCATGGATGCGAGTATATTATTTTAAATGTGCTGATGTTGTTTTTGGTTCTTGTTCTATGTGATTGTATGTAAATAATTTTGCATCCGTGAGAGATGTAGAACTATGTATGTGCATGGATCTAAACTTTATATATGGTATGATTTTCGTACTCTTTCTCTTTTTATTTTGTATTTTGTCAATTCTTGAATTTACTTGCATGATCTCGTTATCTTTGTAGATTTTAATTGGTTTGAGATGATAATGTTTGATCACAATAAATTTTAAATTCTTTAGTTCGGTTGCGTTAGTAATGTTTGATCTTGAAGGATTTGGATAGATATTGTGTTATTTTTTCAAAAATGCAAATGATGAATTTATTATAGTTAAAAGTTTGTGTTAGTTGTTGAATTATGAATTTACACATTAACTCTTTCCCTTTGTAGTGGAGCGGAGGATTCGAATCCCCTTTTTTCACAAAAAAGCAAGTGTCCAATCCTTTTATCGAACTGCTAAGTGTTTGATCATGGTAAATTTTTCCAGATCTTGTGTTAGTTTTTGAAAAATCGAAAGATAAAAATGACGAATATATTTATATACAACAAAAATAGAATGATGAATTTATTATATTGGAAGTATATAGGTGTTGAATGTCCACAAATGCGAGTTTTTTCTTCTAGTGAACTTATCAAACCTCATAAATGAAAGACAAATATGCACTTCGTTTGTATTTAATTTGAATGTTATCCAACTATTGAAATTTAGCGGACTAAGGATCTTGGTGTGGATTAGAGGACTCTATCATGATGTTGAGTTTGAGTTTTAGCCTGGAAGTTCAAATTCCAAAGATGAAAGGAGCATTTGGGAAACCTGAAAATATGTAAGTTGTTGCGATTGTTGGAGTGGTTGTTGTAAGATTGTTTAGTGAATTGAGAACTAATCAAATGGAGCCTTTTTATTATTATTATTATTTTTTATCTTTTAACTTAAATTACCAGATTGACTTGCGTCCTCGACAATGAAATGGTTGGAGACTTGAAAATGAATGTGGTTTCTCCAAATATGTTCTTTGTGCATGTTAGTTACGATCGAAGAAGTTACTGAGAATCCACATTGAGCTTGAAAGACGCTTTAATAAAAATAAATTCTCGTTACATTTGCGTTTACAAGTGAATTTAAATTCAAACTCATCTTAA
The DNA here is from genome assembly GCA_019925255.1 of Litchi chinensis. Classification (NCBI taxonomy): domain Eukaryota; kingdom Viridiplantae; phylum Streptophyta; class Magnoliopsida; order Sapindales; family Sapindaceae; genus Litchi; species Litchi chinensis. Next base: position 2,373,623 of record CM034470.1, on the reverse strand, counting down.
TTCATACTTTTTCAAAAAAATACATATATGTTACAATCATAAGAGTTTACTAGTGAACATATAGATAATGTGACCAGGTATCTTAAATCAAGTTTAAGGGATTTGATAAAATCTTTATAACTGATTTGAATTGAAATATGAACTTACAAGAATCTGATGATCAGGAGTAACTGGAACATGAACCAACCTCTTGAGAGCTGGTCAGTTCTGAACATGGCCATGGTTTTACCTGAAACGCAATCCCACTTACATCAGAGCACTTCAATGGAGGAGACAACGGAGCAGTCACACCTTGAAGGTTGATGCCCGAGAGACAAATTCCTGTGAAGGGTGCATTCTTCAAGCCTTGTATCGAGCCCGCCTGCTGGACCTTCACTCCCCAAACATTCTTAATGGTGATACCCTTTACAGCTGGGAGAGCATTTGGGTTGTAGTTGTCGTCTGGGTGGTCACCAACATCACCTGCGATTTTTATACCTTTCCGGGCATTCTCCATGTACACATCAGAAAATGTGATATTTCTTATAAATCCTCCCCGCCCAATGTTCGTCTTCACATGGATACCGACTCCCATGTTGTAAAGGCTAATGTTTTCTGCCAGGACGTTTTCCACCCCACCGGAGGTTTCACTCCCCACTGCAATTCCACCAAATGGGGAAGATCCTGTCACCCGCCGGATGGTGATGCCAGAGCTTGGAAGACCATAAGCTATGCCATACTCATCCCAACCACTCTTCACAGCCACAAGATCATCTCCAACAGAAATGTACGAGTCCTCTATGCAGACATTAGAACTTGAATCTGTGTTAACAATTAGGAAAAGTATTGAGTTAAAATTTCATCTGCCAGAGAAAATGAGAAAGGGATATTAAATTGATATCATGCATGAATGCATGATGTTTTTGTATATGCAACACGATGAGATAAATTGATGCAAAACAGAATATTACATTACATTATACAGGTACCTGGATCAATTCCATCAGTATTGGGGGAGTCAGCTGGAGCCAGGATGGTAACATATCGAATCACAACATGGCTGCAAAAAAGAAATATTAAGTCAAATTTTATGTCTACCATGCAACAAATGCTTCAGCTATACCAAGAACACAGGCCAGCCAATTTGTAATTTCTAAATCGGTCAGGGTAACAGAAGGAGCTCATTATTTGAATTTTATAAGTAAAATAACAGTAGACCATTTTCAACATACTAGTTTCTCCACTTTTCATACAATCCCTTGGTTATAAAGTTCATCATAAATAAAAGGAGATTAGATTAGAAAAGCTCAAAAAAGAATTATTACATAAGATGACTCCAAGTTTGGTATTCAAAAATTCATATCAGACATTGGGCTTCCATTTGATAACCAATTCATATGACCATGAACTGATCTATAAAGCTCTTCTTATATAAACAGATAGAAAAATATATAAAGGTGAGCCTTTGAATGTAAAAATCAATTTCGATAATTACCTGCAATAAACAGGGTGAATGTTCCAAAAGGGAGAATTACGGAAAATCACATTGGAAATGATTATGTTCCTGGAATTCAAAAATTCAATGAGATTTGGTCTTGTAAATTGAAGAGTTCCCTGCCTCCACATGTTCCACCAGATATCTCCTTGACCATCAATTGTCCCATTCTCACCTGTGAGGAAACAAATCTTGTCCAACTTTAAACATAAACATGAATTTCAGAGAACAAAAGAGAGTAGTTTAATATCCAGCCTCAGACCATTATGTAAATTGTATCTCACACATTTGCAAGCATCAACATAATGAAGTTAAACTGTCAAACACATTTTAACTGCAAATTGGTAAATATATCCTGGAGTTTTATACATTACAGCATGATTGTGGGTCTCTAAATGTAAAATGATTTATGTCACTTGACGTAGACATAAGGAACACATATACTAATGTATAAAGCAAGCAACCAAAAAATGAACAAAACACTAGTTGGAACCCACCAGTGATCACCACGTCGTGGAGTCCATCACCATGAATAAAGCTCATATACCTTTCTCCTGGGCGCTCCCTCCCTCTTCCATAAGATGGCAAGGGAGCAATTAAAGGCCAATTCAAAGTATCCTGAAGCATTAAGCAAGGAGTAAGTTAAAAAAAAAAGTTCGAGAACTAGGGAATAAATTAAATATCTACCAGAAATTCACACAAGTATAATAGAGGAACGCAACTCAACCAGATGGCTGAACATTAGAAACTGTTGAATGTTTACAGATGCCGGGTCTAAAACACAACCTAGCATTTAATTCAGATTTGCAATAGACAAGATACTCAAATATCATATGAAGACCATTGACATGGAAAAAAGATCTCCTTGTAATGTGAAACATTTACCCTATGCTCCCAAGGAAGTCAATATGAAACATGATACGAATTCATTTAGTAAGAAATATATCCATAATCATTAATGTCCAAGTATAATTTGGAAAAATTAAGATGTTGTACATGTTAAATTCGATTTGACAAAAACCTAATTCACATCTAACTAATTAAAATATAACATGTAATGACATTATTTCCTTAAAACAGTTCCAAGGCTTTTATAATTCCGCCTGTAATCCATAAGTCAGGGAAACTAATTATTGTAACTACAATTGATCAATTTAAAATTCAAGCCAATAGTTCTCAATAACATAATCTAGCCACGGAAAAACAACTCCATCCATCAGTTTCAGCAATAAACACCAAATACAATGAAATGCTGAGCAAGTATCAGTAGATCCTGATCCCAGCTTAAAGCCATTAGTGATGAGATACCAAAAATTTTTTAAGGACAAGGACCCATCAGACAGGGTGTCTGGCCCCCTGATATTTAGATTTCTTTTATATTGTTTCAGACTCCAATGTGAATATTAGTATGACAAACACAATTCACAACGGTCAACACGTTTTATGACTTTGACTTCTCTTTCCACTATTTAAAGTAATACTATATAGTTAAGTTTAATATAGTAAGCCTCTATTACTCAATAGAGGCATGGCTTAAAATCATTGTTAAATCCTAATGACCTTTATCGTCGTTATCAAAACAATGAGTTGTATCCTTTTTCATAAAAAAAAAAAAAAAAAAAAAAAAAAAAAAAAAACAATGAGTTGTATCCACATTTTGTACATGCTAGTGCGCCTGCAAAATATTCTTTTCTATTATAATAGCACCAATGACGACAACATCTCCAACCAGCCATCGATGCGCTTGCTGTCCAACTAAGCTGAACTGAAAACTCTACTGAATGCAATGCACATGCAGTCATGCCTATAAAGACCCACCAATTTTTTTTCCTCTTTAACACGAGGACCCACCAAATTCCATTAGATTTCTTCATCTCTAACTTTTTACACAAATCATTCTAGATCAGCAACAACAATGTCCCAACAAGTAGACACTTCAAACATAACACACCACTCAAAGAGTCTCACACACACAAAGTGAATCCAATTTCCAAAATCAATCAACCTATTTATATAAATAAAAAGAGCAAGATCCAGTAACGTGCAATCTCTATAACCAATCAGCAGTACCAAACTTGAGTTCCATTACATGTATCAAAAGACACTTAATAATTTTAGTCTTATATCGAACTCTCTAAGTAACGATAATCCAATCAAAACCGTGAATCCAGCACGATTATATTTAATCCAATGCACTTATTAGCGCGCACTTACACCCATTCACTAATATCACATTTAAAATTATATATAATTCACACGTATACATCTATTTAATAATATCATATCACGTCACATCACATAAATAGCCGATCAAAATGCATCAACTTTTTCATAACTTTACTTAAAACTTATCGAAGTCTACGGGCGCTTAAATTATTGGAACTTAAACTATTCGTACAACAACAGCCCTTACCAGCTATTCTAGCAAATATTTTGGTAAAAATAAAAATTTAGCTATTTTAGCTACATTTACACGTAAAAACTAAATTCAAAGTTACCATCGAAAAATGAAAATGAGGGAACCTGAGAGGCCGTGATGACAGCACCTCTAGCCAAATAAAGTGTCATATGGCTAGTTAAATTGAAGCTTCCTGTCAAGTACACACCAGGAGGTATGTAGAGAAGCGTGCCACCTCTCCTTCTCAAATGTTCAATTCGATATATCGCCTCTCGAAACGCTTTCGTGTTTAAGGTCTTGCCGTCACCGACACCTCCGAAATCGGTGATAGATATCTTGTCGTTGCGGTACCTCATCGGTACTATACCGGAGCATGTCTCCACGCTGGCAGCTGCAAAGAAGATAAAATATGATAAAAGGATCGATACTGAAACCAGTAACCGAAGCATTTTGGTAAATATTGATGATTTTGAAGGGCAATAGAACAAGAGTGACAAGTAGACAAATACAAAAACTGCTTAATGGTAGCAGACACAACAGGAAAGCTACAAGAAATTAAGATTATTATAGATCTAGAGATGGTTTTTGAGGGAAAAAAATTGAAAAAGAAGGGAATTTTAGAGAGAAGAGAAAGAGATCTGCAATTTGTAATTGAAAAGGAGAAAAATAAATTATTAGAATTTAAAGAGAGATGGAAGAAGAACAGAGATTTTATGTTTTGTCTGGAAGTGATTGTCTTCAACGGAGAAGAGAGTTTGAGTGAAAGTGAGACTGTGAGGTGGAGTTCAAGGGAGTTGAATTGAGACAAGTTGATGTGAAGAGCATGTGTTGTGCGTGTTAGTTAAATGTTAGCGAGTGAAGGCGACGCGTAAGAGGGTTTCTCTCTCTCTCTCTCTCTCTCTCTCTCTCTCTACATATATATATATGGCTTATACATGGTTTAAGAACCAAACAATTAAATTTATATATTACATTCTCTTTCCTATTTAATTTAAATATAATAGATGAATTTGATTAGTTAGTTTTTACTTTTTTAAAATCATATATAACTAATTACAAAAATATTACATATATAATGCTACAATTCTAAAAAATTTATTTAAATAATATAAACATTAATTTTGAAATAATATATTGATGATGTGATAATTATACATAAATTTATCACATCATTTGAATAATAAATTTGATCAAATTTTTAGGTAATGTATATACATTATGTATATATAATGCTACATTATCTACAAATTTGATCAAATTTATTATTCAAATGATGTGATAAACTTATATATATTATTACATCATCAATAATCATTTCAAAATTATGTGGTAACTATAAATGTAACGGAATAGCCCAACTCACCAACCTCGATCCACCAGCTGTCCAGCTCACACTACCTCTTGGAGGCTGCCATATGAGCAGATACTGTCCCTGGGGCGCACAGTGTTTTCATACGCCTCCCGAGATGCTCACTCAACTCGAACCCAACCTTTAAAGGGTAAGAGGAAGTACACCTTATACCATCCCCCCAAGAGGCGATGTGGGCCGGACAGATGGCAAGATCTGCCTGAGACTGGCGGGTCAGGCTGTCCCATTACAATAAATCAGTTTGTTATATTATTTTGGTAATTTTTTGGAAAGTGTAGATTATTCTATATATATAATGTTACAGTACCAAAAAAATTATCAAAATTTATTATCCAAATGATGTGGTAAGTTTATATATAATTATCACATCATTTAAAAATTAATGTAGTAGCTATAAATCAATTTGCAACATCATTTGATAAATTTTTTAGAAGTGTAGTATTATATATATGAATAATGTTAGACTTTCCAAATATTTTATCTAAATACATGTTAAAAATATGACATGTGAGTTATCAAGATCTTATAAATCATGAGATGATACGATAATTAATAGGATATTGATAATTCACATATCACATTATTTAGATATATATATTTAAACAAAATATTTAAAAATCTAATATTACTATAGACTTATATACATGTTTATTATTATTATTATTATTATTATTGATTTATCCTCTGGGATTATCCTTGTTTCCCCACGTCGTATGGCCTAATAGGCAAAAGACCTCAATATTTTAAAAAATTGTTAAGGACCCTCTTATTAATTGATGAAATAGATAAAATATCCTCTATTATTTAATAAAATATTAAAAAAGACGTTACCATCAAAATTAACATTAAAAATTAAGGTTTGTCTATTAGTATATCATTTAATATTTTAAATAAAATATCTCCATCGCTCATTTCTAAAATGGATAATGGTGATCAAAATAATTAAAAAATATGAATATACATTTTTATATTATGTCCATCGTCCATCAACATAATTGACGGTAGACACAATTTATAAATAAATAAAAACTTAAACTTCTTCCTCGCTTAGGAACATTATTCTTCGGCAATGAAGAAAACTTTTCCCTCTCTCTCCCTCTCTCTCTTAGCAGTTGATCTTCATCGATAAAGACTCACATTGAGTTTCCTTTCATGATAAAAACCCAAAGATTTATTTATTTGTGTGTGGATTTATGTGTTGAAATATGATATATTCAATTTAGATTTGTATGAAATTCATTAAAATTTAAATATATTCAAATTTAAAAAAAAAAATGTCATAGATATTATGTGTATTCAATTAAAATTTGTATTTAAATATATTCTAAAAGCCATTGATTTCATGAATTTCATTTAAGTGATGTATTTATATGAATTTGAATTAAATTTAAAGTGATTTTTATGAAGTAAAAAATTATAATAAATTTTATCATTCTCTTCAATATTTCATTGAATTTTTTAAAGAATTATAACAAAATCAATATGAAATTTATAGAATCGGTGAATTTCATTAAAATCCATTATTAAACTTTCATAAATTCTAAATTGAATATACTCGATATGAGTTTCAATTTCCTATTTAAGTTTGGATAATGTTGTTTGGCTGAAATGTTTAGTCAAAATTATGTGATAATGATCTATACTACGATCGGGATCATGTATTAAAAAGAAGGCATTAAAATGGACATATTACATCGATAACTCAACTCTATTTTTCCTTTCAAAAAAAAAAAAACTCAACAAAAGAACGAGTTCTTTATATATATTCCTATCTTGAGTATAGAGCCGGCCGCACCGAGAATAAAGCGCCAAGGCAACCATGTCCAGCGCCGTAAAGAATTTTTCTTCCAATCGTTTCTCGATCGAATGTCCATTTTATGCTAAATCCTCCATACTCTACCGGTGGAGTGGTGACCCTACTGATGCGCCCAAGGATTTTTTGCCATCGAATCTTGTTTTTCCACTACAGTAAAGTTTTGTCGATGCTGACGTAACTTGAAAAGTATATCTTGTTGAGAATATCACTGAGGCGGATGCAAAGTATTTATCAAAAAATCAACCTCACATTTATAGCTGTCTTATTATTATTTTTATTCAATTGGAGGCATTCATTTTGCCAACACGGAAGCAAAATCGAGAAAAGCAGAGCGTTGCATTTATAACAATGTACCGTTGGAGAGCATTTATTTGCTAAAAGTAATCTTAGCTGCATATATTGGTATGTGACTATTGACGTGTGCAGGAGGCACTTCAACCGGAGTCACGGCTTATAATGTCTAAATTTTTTGCTGAAATTTGATAGAGATTTATCAGCAGAATCACAAGATTTTGCCCAGCACATTTGAGCTAACAGCTCGTAGAAACAACACAATCTTTTTCACAACCATTCTTAAATCTTGCGTGAACAGATTACATGCTAAACACAACCGTAACATGTCCATGGAAGTAAATAATTCAAATCCAAAGGATTCTCGTGACACTAACACTTTCTGTCTTTCTTTGACAACGGTTAGTAGCAAAAGGCAGAGCCTGACATCAATGTGAAGGCCATGTAGAACAAGGATTCGTTTGTTATTAACTTCGCACAGGCCAGTTCGCTCACAAGTCACAACACCTTAAATGCTCAGGTTGAGAGTAAATATAGGAACCCACACTAGGACACCTAGTTCACGGATCATATGTGACCTTTGCCTGGAAAGATCAACCAACGGTAACCCGACGTGTTTTGCGAAGGTTTCATATGTGTGTGTGTGTGTGTGCACAGGATTGTAAATGTCAGTAGCCATTGATACAGTTTCCAAATTTGCAGTCTAAACATAATCTATAGCTAACCTAAACAAACAGAATATTTTAACTGTTTTCGCTTGGGAGAGTCCAGAGTGAGAAAACAGTGCATCAGTAAAAGATTAGCAAAAAACTCTATCAAGAATACGTACATATATGTCTCTATATTGTGTGAAAGATTTTATAAGGAACATACAGGCGAATGAATCGATTCAGTTCATACACATGCAACTTTTAAGAGCCTTTTAAGCAGATAAAACATGCAAAAACTAAGTATATGAACACAACATATATTCACCATGAAAAAATATGTACAATCTAAGATTGATACATAACCCAATTATTTAAATGTAGAAAACCACAAAGAAAGAAATCTACTTTGTTTTTCCATTTAGGAAACTTGTAGGTCATAGATGAGCTTCGATTCTCACCTACTATGAACACAAGATACCCAATGTTCAATTTAGGGAGAAAGAAATCGAAACATAAAAGTATATGTAATAGAAAAGTTGAACAAGTCTGTAGATGCCAAACTCTACTCAACTTTTGACATCACATGCTCACACTCTCCAGTCTCCATGCACAGCCATGACAACCTCTACGGTACTGCTAACATGAAACCCCACATCCTTAGATTCTGTCGATGGGCTCTGTCCGGTCCAGCACAGCCAAACGCTCTGAGACATCAGCTAATGACTTGAGGTTGCACTTGATAAGAGCCTCCACAAAATAGCACGTTTCATCCTTGGTATTCCCATCCGGCACATCCACCACAAAAGACTCAATCACCATTGTTCCTGGTCTCCCCTCAATGACCTCAGGATGTACGGTAACAATAGATGAATAGTTCTGCAATTTTAAAAAATAGTTTAAACAAAATCCAAGTGGTTTTAAAGATCAAGGGTTATGTCTTTGTTTATTTATTTTTTCCTTATAACTTAAAAGAATTGAAGACTAAAACCAAAATTTTTATTTATTTTAGACAAGACGAAATCTAAAACCAAATAAAATAAAATAATTTGGCAGTACACTGCTCAGGCACAAGATGTGAAATCATCAGTCTAATAATATGTCTAAACGCTCACAATCTATCAATTGCACTGATGACCAAACGGACTCAGGTTGAATGTGCTAGGCGGACAAGAAAAAGATCAAAATGGACACCAGCAGAACAACATTCTTTAAACAGTTAAGTCCAAGATCAGTTGAGTGTCTAGCTGTTACATACACTTTGCAAGTTGAGTTCTATGAACAAACCCAGCAATCTTGATGACTATTCCTATAGGAACTCCATTGAAAATAGGGACAATAACTGATTATTGCCGGCTAGCCCTAGGTATAACAATTCTACAGAAAAATATAAATCCACACATCTATTAAGCGCCCATAAAACCTCATCCAACATCAAGTAAAAAGTAATGTATGATTATAAAATAATAGCATGTACCACATCAATATGTATTCTCTGGAAATAAATATGATGAAGCAAATCTAAAATTCAAGAAAGTTTCATCCCAACGACAAAACCAAAAAATTGTATAATCATGCATCACAGACAATTAACATACCTTGAGCCGATGGTCACCGCCAACAATTCGCATGCTAAAAATATGCTCTTCGTCATCTAGCTGCTCCAGCCTTTCGGTACTAGTAGTAGCTGGAAGTCCCGACTTGACATTCACCTCTCTAACACTACCAATCTGAAGGTCTCCCTGCACAATGCACCTACTCACAAACGGCTTATACTTCTGTGGTTGATCGAAACTCCTCACTAATGACCACACCTAATAAGTCCAAAAAATCACACTCAATCCAGTCACTCAGTAGCTCGCTGAGTCAGCAACATAATTAACATCTCTACAAACCAAAACTCGACTTCCAATCAATCATCGAAATCATTCGCTCAATCAAATTCCAATTCAATCAATTATATATATATCAAGCAAAAACGATACAAACATGTGATCAAACTTCAATACACAAACATTCCAACAATCTAAATCAAAATTTCTCAACCAAAATGTACGGATCTCCAACGAATCTCGAGAACGATACTAGTAAACAAAGAACACAAATCAAACAAACGAAAACGAATCGATTTCGAAGAACAAACAAATACAACAAGAAAGAGACCCTTACGAGATGGACGGGAGCTCTGATGTGTTTGACAAGCGAAGAGCTACACTGGTGGTCTCGGACCACGTGCTTGTGGTGTCTCTTGATATAGTCTTCCTCCGTCTTGCCGTACCCGCCGTTGCCGTTGACGTTGACGGTGAGATAGTCGTCGGTCACCATCACGGTAACCCTAACAAAAACCACCGCTCTGGGCCGGGAAAAGAGGGAAATAGGAGAATCGGGTCCGGTTCGGTCCGGATATCAGCGGGAAAATCGGGTTACGTTATGGATTCTTCGAGGAGTCCAAAATGCACCGCCACCGGGAGCGAAAGGTCGAGAACTTCTCATCTCATCCACCTAATTAAAAAAATATATTAAAATATTGGGTTTCATTTTTTTATTTTTATTTTATTTATTTTTGTCTAACTTTTTTTTTTTCAGTGTTGTTTTCGGATTTGTTTATTATTCGTACTTGCTATGGTTGGATGAATTTGTTCTTTGACAAGAATAATTTTGATATTGCCAAGGACCAAGTTGAAGATGAAGGCATTGGATGGTCGCTTTTGGTTTTTTGTCCTCTTGTGGTTCAAATAAGTTTTGTCCCTTTTTTGAGTTTTATAATGGGTTACTTGAAACTTGCCCCGAGTTTCTATGATATGGCTTAATATTCAATAAATCTCTATAATTACCGTAAACCCCTTTTTTTGTCAGTCAACACAGTTAGAAAGAACGGTTGATTGAGTGGCTGAGACTAAAACAGTACATCGCCACAATTAATTAAAGGGTAATAACAAAAACATTATTTTATATATTTCTTTAATTAAAAATTGATTAAAAACATATAGATAAAAATAAGATATTTCTTATCTAATCCTAATTAAAAGACAGACATTCTTTTCATCTCTTTTCACTTGAAACAAAATCTCTTTCTCGATCAAAATATAAAAAGTTTTGACATTTTCTGTAATGAAAACAAAAATCTTATCCTTCATAGTTCCTTCTCCCCATTTCCTTAGCCCCCCCCCCCCCCCCCCCCCCCCCCCCCAAAAAAAAGAAAAGAAAAACTCTCATCCTATTTTCCAATCAAAATTTCTCATCCTATTCCTCCATAAAAATATAAGAATCTCCTCTTTTTCAATTGAAAATCACAAACACATCTAAATTAATAAAAATCAACATCTTTATTTGAAAACAAAAAATAAAAAATAATTAATGAAAGTAACATCTATTAAAGATGCAATCTTAATTGGACTATCTTTATTAGAGATTAAATCAATCTATCTTAGATGGAATTGATACCGGTGCCCCTTATTAAGTTAGTCAAGTGGGTTTGGCCTTTCAATTGGAGTAGATTGTCCGATGTCGTTGGTCGTCACCCATCTAATCGGCATCGTCTCTAATATATTGCCAACTCCATCTCGTATTTATGCTTCATCTCTAGATCGATTTTATGTTTCTTTCTTTCAATTTTGCTCCATCTCGATTCTCTTTAGATTTTCGTCCATTTTTGTTCTTCAATGTTTATTTATTTCCTTAATGTTTGATTTTTTTTTTCTTAATCGAAAATCGGTTATATATTTGTAATAACAAGTTTATTAATATTATTATTATTATTTAATAATTATTACATTGTTTTGAATCGATTATTTTAAAAATAAAGGGTAAACAGGAATTTTTTAAATGAAATGTATAGCTATTTTTCACTTTTTAAAGTCAAACATTAGCCAATCGTTATATAGAATTGAAAGTTTCTGTTTATAAGGGAGGCTGCAGCAATTAATACAATTAGTTGAATATTATGTCATATTAAAGCAGTATAGGATATGTTATTGTAATTAACCCTTTTATAATATTCACCTTTCAGAATTACCAATTTGAAAAAAAAAAAAAATTAATGATACGTGATAGGAAAACTTTGACAAAAAATTAGGAAGAACTAAAGTTGGAGTATAAACTTACATTATGATTAATCCAATAGCTTTTTTGAAATGTTAAAAAAGAAAAATCAAACTAATATTCCAAATAATTGCTTTATAATATAACTGAAAAAAAAAGTCAATGTAAGCAAATTCTCGTAACAATCACATACTATATGTACATCTAAAATAGTTAGATATTCACAATTACAGGACATAAAAAAAAATTGTTTTTAAATTTTACGAATAGAGTGAAAGTCGAAAGTCAATCATTCACGTGTTTAAAACATTTATATATAGGTAGTTAAAAAAAAAAAACAGTTAATGAATGATTTAAAAAAGAAAAGAAAAAAAAAAAAGTTAATGCATGCTAAACCAAACTCAACTTTCGAAAAAAAATAAAAATACAATCCAAATTTTGCATTTATTTTAGTTTCAAAGAAGTTTTGTATTTGAAGCTTCAAAAAAGCATTGTATTCGTACCCTTTAAAATTTTTACATTTTATCTTAAATTTAGAGAGCTTTTAAGAATAAGACAAGTTTAGAAGAAAAATATCATTTCTACACCCTATTTTATATGAAATTCTTTTTGACCTTTCAAACAAACTTATTACATACTATAACCAAGTTACCCATTTTACCCCTAAGTCAAACACCTCATTCAACTAAGAGAAAATGACGAAAATGCCCTTACTCAATCACCCTTAAAATAATGAAAATGCCCCCTTCCTTCTTCCTCTTCTTCTTCTACTCCATTCTCCTCGTCCACTGTTTGCATAAGTGATTTTATCACACTTTTTCCATTTTTTGAAAGTTTCTCATCCTGTTTTGTGCACTCACTGAAGGCTCTTTGCACACATTGAAGCTTCTTTGAACTTCTCATTCTTTCTCTCCAACAAACCACACACTCAAATTTTTCTCTTCAAGCTTAAAGATATGTGTTTGTTAATGATTCGTTTTGAAATTTGTTGCTTACATCGCTTTGGTAAATGCTTTATGAGTGATTTTTGGTAGTGATTTTATGTAATGTAAGATCCGATTTGCAAGAAAAGAAAGAAATCGTGGACTGAGAATCTGCGACGACCGGTTTTTGTGCGGGGCTAAAACCTGGAACCGGGTTTTGTGGGGCATTAAAACTCGAAATAGTGTTTTGCCTGGCTAAATCCAAATACCGGGTTTTTTTGGCATTTAAAACCCGGTTTCGGGTTTTAATAGCTCATAAAACTCGGTTTCTGGCAGGATTTTTTTTTTTTTTTTTATCGAAGTTTGATATTAATTTAGGTCATTTGATATTAGATTTGATTTTATTTATTGGATTTAATTGGTTTGTGATTGAAATGGAGTTCTTTATTTGTTTAGGAAAAAAAATCCACGTTCTGTTAGCTATAAAACACGTAACCGGGTTTTATTAATCAATAAAACCCGGTTTCGTGTTTTATTGAGCATTAAAACCCGGTTGAATGTTAGATTATTTATTAAAACCTGATTTTATTTAATTTAAGAATATATTTTAAATTTTGAAATGTTTATGTTTATTAAGTGATATATATATATATATATATTTTGTGCATTATGAGAGTATGGAAATAAATTATTTTGCTTCAATTTTACAGGAATGAGTGAGGTGACGATAATAATAAAATGCAATGGAGAGTGGAATGGAAATAACTATGTTGGAGGTGAGACGTTCATGATAGGAGCCCCCAAAGATGTCAATTTATCTCGGTTGATGGACTTTATTTACATAGTGACCGGTATTGATAGAAGCAGGTGGGACATCCGTTTGTATTATTTACTCCGAGCTAGAGGAATGTCTGCAGTTAAGATACCTATCACGAGCGATCTTAGTGTCCGTGGTGTGATTTCAGACAGAAAAGTTGATTACAGAGAGATTTATATTGATAAAATTTTGAGAGATTCTGAAGTTATAAGGCCTACCGTTCCTCCATATACAACCACCTCAATTCCAGGGAATGTAGGGATAGATGTGGATAGACTTGTAAGTCCAGCTATGCATGACGGTCAAAATTGTTTAGCTTCCTGTAGTGGTAGTAATCAAGTTTCAGCTTCTGTCCTCGCATTTACATCCACAGTAAGTCCAACATGCGACATTGATTATGGTAATAATGATCGTTATGATGAAGATCAGGATATAGATTTTGATGATGATGATGATGATAATGAAATATCAGAAAGTGGAGATGATGATGAGGAAATTAGAGATGATGACATTGAAACAGGAGCTATTGATGATAATGGAGAGAGCACGGAGTATCCAGAGATAAGATTTTCGGGTTCACAATTTGACACTAACCCCTCACAGCCATATTGGAATGTTCCGGGTGTAGATCAATGCGAAATTGAGGGTACTTCAACAGCCATGTCGACTTTCATCCGACGTGATACATTATATAAAGGTGCATTTTTCAATAGTAAATATGAACTGAATGTGGCTGTTGGAAGATGTGTTCTTAATTCCAGGTATCAATATAAGGTTAGACGTTCCTGCACGATTCGATATGAGGCTGGTTGTAAGGATTTGACATGTAGTTTTGAGGTTCGTGCAAGATGCAGAAAAGGTGGTACGATGTGGAATGTGTACAAGTATGTGGCAGAGCACACATGTTGTCAAGACGCCTTCGAGTCACATAGGCGGAGTGTGAAGACTATTGTCATAGCAACACTATATCAGAAAAAGATAGGGCTTGATAGTATTACACCTCAGCTTTTAATGGCAGAAATGTTGGAGCAGTATGGCGTGCAGATTATGTACAACAAAGCTTGGAGGTCTTTGCAATATGCAAAGAAATTAGTATATGGGAAGGCGGATGAGTCATTCCAACAGCTGCCTTCATATTTGCACATGTTAAAAGAAACAAACCCCGATACAATGACAACAATTATGACTGATAGACACAATCAATTTTTATATTCGTTTTTTGCACTTGGAGCCTCTATTCAAGGTTTTCGATCGTACATCAGACCGGTTATTGCTGTTGATGCCACCCATTTGAAAGGTGAATATAAAGGGGTGATTTTTGTTGCTGCATGCAAAGATGGAGAAGAGATGATTTATCCGATCGCTTTCGGATTTGGTGATGGTGAGTCGGACAATTCATGGACGTGGTTCTTAAGTAGATTGCGAGAGAGTATTGGTGGGACACATAATTTGCCATCGGATTTGATTATTGTATCCGACCGTCATAAAAGCATTGGCAATGCGATGAACACCGTTTTCCCTGAAATCCCACAAGTGTTCTGTTTCTTCCACTTGAAGCAAAGCTGTAGAAAGCAACCAGATGTGATGAAAATGTTTTACCTTGCAGCATATTGTTATACAAGGGATGATTGTGATAAATATTTAGAACAAATTCGAATGGTATGTCCGAATATGCATGAAAAATTGGTTAATGCTGGGGTGACAAAATGGTCACGTGCATATTCGCCAAAAAGAAGATATGGCATGATGACCACTAATATTGCAGAGTCCCTCAACAAATGTATGATGAAAGCACGTCGGTTTCCAATAACAACAGCACATGAATTTTTGAGACATATGTTGCAGAAATGGTACAACGATAGACGTTGTTATGCTGAGAAACTCAGATCTTCGGTTACCAAAACTGTGGAGGATCATGTGAACTCAATGGCTAATGAATCGACGAGTGCCATCGTAACTGCCATCCAACAACCGATCCAGTTCGGAGTCGAACATGAACTAGGCTATGGGTTCGTTCAACCACTTGCGCGGACATGCAGTTGTCGACATTGGGACCTAGATCAGTTACCATGTCATCATGCAATTGCTGTTGCAAGGTATAATTATTTTATTTTGCTAATTTTTGTTTTATAATGTCATATAGTAACATTCTACCTTTGTCATATATATCAGGTTTAATGGTGTTCACTATTATACACTATGTGATGATTATTATAGCAAAGAATCCCTCAAAGGTGCATATGCACATCCGATCAATCCTGTCCCTGGCCCACAAGATTGGCATGTTCCTACAGAAGTTAAAAGTATGATTGTACTACCACCTGAAGGAAAAAGACAAGCAGGTAGACCGAAAGAGACACGGATTCCTTCAGCTGGGGAAAGTTGTCGTAAGAAAAAATGTGGAAAATATGGTGAAATGGGACACAACCGTCTTCGTTGCCCTAACCCCCCTATATCTACCTTTAGAGGGACTAGCTCAGGAACTGCTGGAGGTGTTGGGACCAGTGCAGAAGCTGTTGGAAGAGGCGCTGAAAACCCGGTTTCAGCTACTGAAGTAGGTGTTGGCAGCAGTACTGAAGCTATTGGATGCGCTCCGATCAATGAAGAAGCTGCAACAGAGGCTTTGATTGCTGGACGTCCCAAAACCGCTCGAAAATGTCGCCTTTGTGGAGCTACTGGACACACACGACGCCGATGTGATCTACAGTACCCACTTCCACCGTCGGGTGACAATGACAACGATGGTAATCAAGAATGAATAAATTATTTGCAAACTTGATATTTGATTTTGTACTTTGTTAATATTTTGTGGTTGTGGCAATGTTATTGGTTGGTTGTGTCAAGAGACGAGGATGATTCATAATTTTTCCAGTAAGACAGGTTCTGCACTGACACATAAAACCGGGTTATATAAGGCTATAAAACCCGAATCCGTGATTTAGACCATGACCTTCAATTACTCAAATAACCGGGTTATGTAAGCCCTTTAAACACGGAACCGGGTTATATAAGGCTATAAAACCCGAATTATAATCAATTAAATCAAAAAGTTACAACCTGAGAGACCGGGTTGTATGTATCCATTAAACACGAGCCCGTGTTTTAGTAATTCATAAAACCCGGCTTTTTTGTAAATAGAAACAGAGCGGTAAAAACACGAAATCGTATTTAATGGGAACGTATAACCCGTTTTTTTGCAGAAACCGTATTATATGGACAAGTTAAAAACGGAGCCGCCTTTCATTTGGTAATAATACCCGGTTATATTAAGTAAACCGGATTACATGGACCGTTAAAACACGGGGTCGGGTTTTGTTGGTGAACATAACTCGGGTTTTCACTTTCATGAATTCAATGTCTTCGATCCAATTCCGAATAACTTTAAAATGTCTTTAATTTAATGAATTTAATGTAATTGACCATATTACATATCAAATGTCCCATATTATTACATTTCAAAGTATGACAATAGACCTTAAGATGAGAGTAGAAGATGCAATCACTAACAAGTTAGATTGAACAATGGAAGTTGTCCAAAATATGGTACCAAAGTCATTTGTAATTTAAATTAAAACGATTCGAATTAGTTTTTGATGAAGAGAACTACAAAAGCATAATGAAATCAAGGTAAAATACCATAAAAATTTGATAATTAGGTTTTATGATCCAATAAAACACGGAACCGGGGTTTTTATAATTTTTTAAACCGGTTATATTTGAATAAACCGGATTAAATGGGCCCTTAAAACCTGCGACCGGTTTTTATGCATATACATAAACCGGTTTTTTAATTTCATTTTTATTTTCTGCTTCGTTTTTTTCTTCTAACGTTTCCCCATGACTTTAAAATGTTTTTAATTTAATGAATTTAATGTAATTGACCATATTACATATCAAATGTCCCATATTATTACATTTCAAATTATAACAATGGACCTTAAGATGAGAGTAGAAGATGCAATCATGCATGTGTTCAAAATGTGTCCAAAGTCATTTGTAATTTCAATTAAAAGGATTTGAATTAGTTTTCGATGAAGAGAACTACAAAAGGTTCATGAAATTAAGGTAAAATACCATAAAAACGTTAGGTACGGGTTTTATGAGTCGTTTAAACACGGTACCGGGTTTTATCAAAGTTTGTAAACCGGTTATATTTGAATAAACCGGAGTACATGTGCCATTAAACCACGGGAACGGGTTTTGTTGCTGTATGTAACCCGGTTTTTATCGTGTACTATTGTTTCTCATTTACTTCAGAACCGGGTTTTAAAGTGCCTTTAAACACGGTTTCGTGATGTAATGGTCATTATAACCCGGTTTATTGATTTTGCAAAATCCACATTTTATAATCAATTATAACGCGGACTCGTGATTCAATCTCTCATATAACTCAATTTTGGTACTGTTATAAATGGTTTTTTTGAATTTTTCCCTTTATTTTACAATTGCCATTTTTTAAAAATTTCAGCAGCATAACGGCTGTTTTTCTGAAAATTCAACCTTGCAAAATATTCGTAGAAAACATTTACACTTCTACCAATTAATTTTCTCAACTTCTGGGCCTCAGGCCCTATTTTCTTTCCACAATCAACCGCAAACATGCAATTACAATTTAAATCTATAAATGTAACTAAATGCATTGCATTTCAATCATATATTATATTACTTTCATTGTCTAATGTCCACAAACCACAATCATCTATTTTGTATTCTGGTGTAGAAAACATATAAACATCATACGCCATATCTCTCCTTATTCTACGGGTGTCTTCTAAACTATGGTGAGACTTCCATTCGTGCTCCTGAGACTTTAAAAGATCGTGGATAAACATCGCGCAATAGGCTCCACAACTATTCCTATATTAATAGGAAAAGACGTTAGATGATTATATAAAAAATTTATATAATGAAGTTAGGATTTTAAACAAATGTGAGATTTACCCATCAGCTTGTTGAGGCACATTTGCCATATTGACACGCTCCACGTCCCATATTTTCTCCACGGGGGGTGTAGATACTTCGCTTTGCTCATAAAATCCAATCGACCGCAAGATAATCGGTATAAAACATGCAAGCGGCTGAAGGATCTGCTTCCACTGCTTAAAGTCTATTGATTTCATGGAATCATACACCACTATCTTCTTCTCTTTCAGGCACACCTTACAAAGGACCCAATGCATTTACGACAAAGAACAGGGGACCAACACCTACAATTTAGAAACATTATTAGTATAGCATAACTGTGAATGTTCAATTAAAAAAAAAAAAACTAACATCAGAAACTTACATTTTTAGTAGATTTCCAAGGCATTTTTGCGTCTCCCATGCCAGTAGCACAATGTTTCCAAGAATCTGCCACGACAGCCGTAGACGGATCAAACTCAATGTTCTTTGTGATGTATGTAGCATCGAAAACACGCACTAAATCCGCCTGCACCAACAATAAAATTATACATGTTATACTACAAACAATTAAATAAATATGCAAACAATGAATATAAAACAGAACGGTAAATACTTACAAAAAAGTTTGTCCCGTGGACTGCATATCTACAATCATTAACCTCGTCCCACCACCCGTGAATCTTCCCTTTCTTCCGCAAGCAACTCAAATAGCCATCAATATGAATTCTTGTCAACCACTCTTTAACATCCTCAATGGTACGAAGCATATCCGGGGTGCATGGTACCGGATAATCATCAATAATGCGCCTAAACGAAAAAAAATTAATTATAAAGTATACCACTAAAACAATAAACTGGATTACAAAACGTAATAATGTTTTTTATTCATACCGAAGGTTTAAAGAAGAAGTTATGTACATCGTGTACACATCGGGTACAGTCTCTACTCCTACTTCCACCACAGGCTCCGCCACTTTCTTTGACTCTTTCTTTTTCTTTTTCGGTTGTAGAGGATCAGTGTATGGCGTCCTGCAAGATACCGATGGCTTAATCTTTCGCTTGCCCCGTTCATGAATAGTCTTTCTCTGAAATTTAAAGAAATTCACAATTTTAATTCACAATTTTAAATCAATGCATAAAACTAGGACGATCAAATAAATATAACTTTTACCTCAACATCACCAATATCAATATCCCCCTTCGATTCCTGGATGTGGATGGGCGGGTCCTGCTCTTGGTCCACAATGTGATGATCTTTCCCTACTACTTCTGAGTCATGGATATGGATGGGTGGGTCCTGCTCCTGTTCATCAATGTCATGATCACCCTCGGACTCATGACGTGCTGACTCATGCATGTGTTCATGGTGGCCCTGTTCCTCGTTCTGTTGGAAACTGTGATGATCACTCCCTATTCTATCATCATGGAAGTGCAAGTCATCATCCTGAACCCGGATAGAGCTTTCAGCAACATCATCATCCACATGCCTACTAATTTTTAGCTGGTCTTCAACCCTTTTCAGCATCTTATCCATATTACGCAGCAATCTTTCTTGTGTCTGCTGCATCCCCAAAATATTATCCAATAGCTTCATTATCTTCCCAACATTCGTCTGAGGCTCCTGCAAATAATTGAATCAATATACATATATATATATACATCATATAAATTACATTTAAAATATGATCAATTAAAATAATAAATTACGTACACCTAAATTTAAAATACAATTAATTTAATTATCTCATATTTTTACCTGAGGGCGAGACGATCTAAGAGACGACCGTACATCATGCGCACTTTTTGTCCTTGGCTCCCTCTCTTCATCCTCATTCTCTTCCTCTTCTTCCTCACCTACTGCTTGCTCATCATCAGCAACATCACCCTCAACACCATCATCACCTGAAATATCATCATCATCATCATCATCATCTTCACCCCCCCCCCCCCCCCCACCACCGTGTTTCCACACTTTCTCTCCAACCGAATGTCGGGGGTTCAAGGACTTCCAATAATCCGCCTCTCTCTCATCGTCGGTGGGCACAAGAATCCTCCTCGCTGCAATACACTACAATACATATATACATAGTTAATATATTGCACCCATAGATAGCAAACGAATGGAAACAAATTTAGGTTAAGATAGGGTAGACACTAACAAGGTGAAGCTCACTCCTCCATCTTGCTGAATTCCTTCTGATCCTCTTATTACAATGTCAATTCCTAAACCTTGGCAAATCAGGATCACCTCCTATTCTGTTCCCTACCTTGTCATCTAAATATGGGAACATTTCAACAAGCCACCACTATAATACATAATAAACAAAAACAAATATATCATTAAAATATAATTAAATAAATAAATTAATAAATATATACATAGACAAAGAACAATTTTCAATAATAATAAAGAACATATACTAAGGGTTATACCTGGAATGCCCAAACAAACCCATAGGCATTGACTGTTCGTCCATTTACAAGTCGTTCCTCAGTAATCACCTGTCGAAGGTGGTCGAGAAGTATACTATAAGACATTGTATCCCAGGGGAACGCATTCCATGTTTTTTGGTCCTCTATCATCACCCACAACGCCTTATCCACCCCTTGACGCTCATCTAGGCCGTAAAATAGTTGAAAAGCTATAACTAAATTAGCCAACTTGAAGGTGTCCTCGACATTTATATTCGCTCGTGACTTGAGCATTAGGACAATAGCTTTCACTGACGGTGGAATTCCTTTGAAAAGTCGTCATAGAAAACTATTCTTGTCATTTTGTCGTGCCTTAATGGTTTTTACATCAATATGCCCGAATGGCAACCCTGTTACCAACAAGAACTCCTGCTTTCCAAACCTATATGGTTGCCCTCCAATTTCAAACCACATCTCATCGAGCCTAGCACGAGGAAATTCCAACTCTCTAGCAAGAATAGTTACAATCAAGGGGCAAACCAACAACTGATTGTGAGCTATCTCTACGTAATATCTGAATGGGGTCTCACCTAAAAACTGCTTAAGAAGTTCTCTTTTTTCAAGAGCTGCTTTTACACCAGCAATTTCTTTGAAACTACAATGTGTATTTAACGTCATCTCCGGGGGAACAACTTGTGTACTCCATTTATAATTGGCCTGCATCTGTACACAACCAACAAAAAAATATAGAATTAGTTAATTTAATTGATATAGTTTACTTTAATAAGACTTAATTACTAAATATCTTCATTCATTTATTAAACTAATTTCAATTAACAAATAAAATTAACATATTACAATTACATTAAATCAAATTTAAAATTTATTTGATTAATTTCATCTTATTTTTTTATTTTTACTTTATATTTCATTTATTTGAATTTATTATTTTTATCACATTGATTTAATATTCTTATTTTAATTAATTACATTTCAATTTTCTAACTTAATTAAAATTTATAATTTAATTCCCTTATTTTCCAAGAAAATATTAATTATAAATTCACAAAAATTAAAACACAAACCGGGTTTTATGCCCCCATAAAACACGGTTATCAGTTTTCCAGGTTGTCATGGCGACTTAAACCCAGGTTTCTGTGAAACTAAAATACAGTAATTGCTAAAATCGTGTTTTAAGGATACATTAAACCCGGTTTTTGGGAAAAACCGTTTTTTATCGAAGATGTAATAAAACACGGTCAATCCGAAAATCGTGTTTTAGGCTGGATTTAAACCCGGTTTTTCCAAAATCCTGTCTTTTATGCATCAATATAACACGGTCCAACCCAGAATCGGGTTTCAAGGCTGCCTAAAACGCGGTCTATATCATTTCCGTGTTATTCACGGGCACAAACACGGTTTTTTCCAGAAACTGTGTTTTGTGTATCAACAAAACCCGATTTTTTCCAGAAACCGTGTTTTGTGTATCAACCAAACACGGTTTCGGTGTAAAACCAGCTTTATTTGAGCCTCGCTAGAACACGGACGATTCCAAAAGCCATAGTTTAATCAGCCTCAAGACACGGTTTTGGAAAAGACGAGTTTTATGGGTGAACATTAAAGACGACGTTTCACTCAAACCGTGGTTTATGGATACAGAAAACACGGTTTGAGGAAAAACCCATGTTTTCAGCATCCACAAAACCCGGTTATTTATCTGGCCGTGTTTTAACGAAGAAACCGTGTTTTGTGGCCTCACAAAACACAATTTTTACGTTCTGGAAGCAAAATACCCGGTTCCCACACTTCGTCTTCCTCGACAACATACATCCCAATCCATCCAAATAAATACAAGCAAAACCAACCATACTAAACTACTCCAACATAAAAAACACAAAAAATCGATTTCTACGAAAGATTAAAATGGGTATGATTGTTGCGTACTTTCGGCAATGGAGGTGGCGAGCAAGTTCATCGGCGGTCTGAGGACGTCGACGAAGGTCGACAATGGTGCGATAAGGCCGGAGATGACCGGTCGGCGGCGACTGCTCTCAGATCGAAAACCGGGTCGTGGAGGTGTGATGAAAACGGTCGAGATTTGAAACGGTGGAGATTTGATTTGGGTGACTGATTGTGTGTTGTGGGCTCCATATATATGAGGGCATTTTCGTAATTTCGCTTCTGAGGCTTTAAGGGTATATGGGTCAAATTGCACTTAAGGGTAAAATGGGTAACTTGGGTAGACAAGGCAATTAGTTTGTTTGGGAGGTTAGAAAGGAAATTTTTAAATTTGAGGGTTAGAAACAAATTTTTACTTTTTATAATTGTCATTTTTGGTATTTTTCACTTAAATTTATTTATCCAAAATTAATGTCTAACAAACGAAACACTGTTTGGGCTAATATCTCCAGCCCAAGTAGCTCCCAAAACGCCCAGATCACCCTCCCTTCCCGCCAGAAAACCTCCCTCGCTTGCCCTAACCCCGTTCTTTTTCCCGCCTTTCCAACTCTCTCTCTCTCTCTCTCTCTCTCAGAGTCCCGCCCCCAAATCTCCTCCTCTTCTCCGTCTCTCATATCCAAAAACCTCGACTCTGTGTCTGTATCGCTGATTGAACAACAAACATGACCAAAGAGGAAGCCCAGAACGGAAGAGAAGACATGTTGATCGACGGTCCTGATCAATCGAATTCGATTCCCGATGGATTCAACGCCAATTACCTCAAAGTCTATTACGGTAAATCTTCCAATCACTTACCTCCTATAATTTTATCAATTTATTTGTCTTCAGTTTTTTTTTTTATTCGTTTACAGTTATTTTGAATTTTCGTGACTATTAATTATGATATTTTTCGAATCGGTTTGGACAGGAAGGCTTTTTCCTCATGTTGATATGTTTAAATGGATGTGCTATGGAAACGGTAACACACACAAATTTCAAATATTGATAGATACTCGTGTGGATTGTTGAAAATGTTTAGGTTTTTGCTATTGATTTTTATATGTGAAAAATATTGTAGATGGGAAGCATCCTGCCTGTGATAAGTCCTACTTCGGGCGGAGAGAGTTTTCGTTCACTCTAGATAATGACATTTATCTGCGGTTCCAGTCTTTCAACAGTGCGTCGGAGCTGGAAAGTTCCATCAGGGAAAAATGCCCCTTTAAAATAGATATAGGGCCTGTTTACAGCGTGGATGTAAGATTTACGTGATCTTTTAGTTTTATAAGTTGCGAATCGTGTGATTGTGTATAACTTCGTTTGCGTTTGGTTCATGCTTATGGGACTGAGTTGGTGCTTAGGTGATTTGAATGGTTCCCACATTTAGATTTTAATGTTGTATCCTTGAAGTATTGCTGTTTCGTGTACTGGCTTAGTTAGATTGTTCACAATCTTGAATTTATATTGGTTCATGGTTTTGTATGGCACACAAGTGTACGTGTAACATGCTGAAATGTATTCTTGGCTCTAGACTTTTGGAGTTGATTTTCTTGTTTTCTCTTTGATTGTTTATTTGCTGCAGCCAGCTAAGAGGCATGCCTATGCGCAAAGCGGTGATAACGTTTTTGCTCCAGTGGAGAGGGAACTAGTTTTTGATATTGTAAGCTACTTTTAATGGCAGCCTACCTTAACGCTTGATATGTAACCGCTTGATTGGTTGACATGTTTGAGTTATATCTTCTTTCCCAGGATATGACAGACTATGATGATGTTAGATATTGCTGCTCTGGTGCTGATGTATGCTTGGAGTGTTGGCCTCTAATGACTGTTGCTATTAAAGTGATTGATACTGCACTCAGAGGTAGGGGTAGTATACATTGGTAGCCGTTGCATCATTTCAATAAGTTTTATGGATATTAGCTCCTGCTGGAATATAACCACTGTTATTAGATAAGCTTACAAGACTTGCAACGTATAAGAGAGACATAAAGCAGGAAGTTGTTATGATCATCAACGGAAATTTCTATTGTTGAGCTTGATGTGTGGATGTCAGTTTGAGCATTGTCTATAATGTTAATGTTACATTTCCATGTTGAGCATAATATGTCATATGTATGTGAGGTGATAAATAATAAATTTGAGTTCCAAAGTTATAATGGTGGTCTTTCACTGATGACACTGTATGTAGGCTCCGTTTATAGCCACGTCATCTGTTCATTGGAGCTTCATAGCTATATTTATGTAGTATATGCATTGGTGTTAAACCATGAAAGTGGATTTGGAACTCTTTCTTTGCAACTTTGTGTCCAATTATGACCTAAATGCACAGTGCTTACATGAATTAACGTACATGTTACATTTTAAGCATAGACACATGGTGTAGCATAGGTGGTTTGTCCTTTTTTTTCACACCCATCATTAAATTTATAATGCAGTTGATTTTGGTTTCAATCACCTTCTTTGGGTGTATAGTGGCCGACGTGGTGTTCATTGTTGGGTTTGTGATGGAAAAGCAAGAAGGTAATACTGAAAGAAGATATATTTTATTATACTTTCTTTTCCGTGTAATGAGCAAAGAGGTTTAAATTGTACTGCCATCACTCGGCAGGTTGACCAATGAACAGAGAGGAGCTATTGCAGACTACTTTCGTGTATACAAGGTGCTATTCTTCTCTTCTCAGATATAATGACATTTCAGCAGATATTCTTAGCACTAAGTTTAATGGATGTTGTTGATATTGTAATCTGTTCAGGGGAATGAAAATAGTAATAAAAAAGTTTCTTTGGTGGGTCAAGCTCTTCATCCTTTCCTTGTGTAAGTGTTCATGCATGTTATTGGTTTTGTAATCTTTAACCAAGTTTTTTCACCTATTGAGAAAGTGGGTCTCTGCAGGAGATCATATACAGAAGTTCTGAGGCAATTCTTTGAGGGAAAATTGCTTTCAAGTCAAAATATACTTTCAACCGAGGAGAGATATGAGAAGATCCTAAATATGATCCCAGATGAATGTATACCCCAAATGTTACCTTCTTCTTCCATTCCCCTTATATGCAAAGGTTTATCATTTAATACAATATTTGATAATGTACAACTTATGTTATCTTTGCAGCTGTTACTTCTGAGCTTCGAGGGAAGTGGCAGGGACGATCCTCCAATTCAAAAGAAGACATCAATATTTATCGGTGGGAGCAGCTAAAACATATGCTGCAATCGGCAAGCAAGAAAGTATGAATTGTAATGTGTTTATAAATGCAGATGAATTGAGTTTTATCCTCGTCATTGGACAAATGTTTTATGTCTGATAATAGAAGAAATCTATTGGAACAGATGCATTTCAGGCTATGCTATATTAGGTTTGATTAAGTGAAAATGTGATCATAAGAATCTTTCAAATCTTTCATGATATCTATTGAGGAGGCATAATTATCATGGTTCCATCTTCACATTCCACAGTCTGCCAGTTAGGAGGTTGTGCGTCCATCCATTGATGTGTGGGGCAGAAATCCTTTTATAGTCTATAGAACTGGTTTTTTATTTGTAATTGTACTTTTGTTTACAGAACCTGTTGTTGTTTTAACTCTTTCACTACAGGTACAAGGGCTGCGCAGGTGTGTTGAAGAAATTGTGTTTACTTTTACCTATCCTAGGCTTGATATGGAGGTCTGTGAAGCTACCCTCCCTGGCTTGCCTCTTCTCTTCTTCTCTCAACATTCATTCTCAATTATCAGTGTGGATAAATGATAAATTCTATCACACGAAATTTCTATGCTCACTCCTTATATAAACCTAATCTGTACGTGTTAGGTTTCAAAACACATGAACCATTTATTGAAGGCACCATTCTGTGTACATCCAAAGACAGGTCAGTACCCAGAAAATTGTTAGTATCAGATGTGAATGGCCATGGATGCAAGAATTTGAACAGATTCACAGTTTCTGTTTTTTTAATTGAAAATGACCATATACATAGTTAATGTGGGTTCTTGAAATTATTTACAATTATACTTTGTTTTGAACACCACAAGTTTTCAAGCCTAAAGGAATTAGTGATAGTTGTTTATAAAAACTTCTGTTGGAGGTCGTATATATCATATGAAACCCTGAGTTTTGAACTCCTGTTTTTGCTTTTACCAGGTCATGTTTGTGTTCCTATTGACCCAGAAAACTGTGAGGAATTTGATCCTACTGCAGTACCAACTCTTTCTGAGGTAAGCATGTATACGTTTTACAAGGTTTTCATTAGTCTACATGACTGCTTGCTCATTAGTTATGCTATTAATCAATTGCAAGTGCGGTTAATCATTCAAAATCTAGAAGGCCCTACCCTGACTTGTTGCCACAGTTCATGTTTCCAATCTAGCTGCCTTCTCACTATGCATTTTAAAACCATCCTGTTTATTGTATTTTTTTTTTTAAAAAAAATAGTAATTCAATGATGTTAACCTCTAAATGTGCTTCTTTTACATACCTAGAAGTATCTTAAATCCTTTCTGGCTTAATGTCTCCTTCTAGCATATGTAACTACATGTTCCAACACGTCCAAGAAGAAATATGGGGCATTACGTCTGCAACATTTGTATTCTAGAAATCTCTTTGCCTTTACTGATGATATCTTATCTGATTAACTAAATTTACAGCTTCTACAAGAACTTAACACAGGAAGTTTTGGAGCTGATGCTGATAATGGTATGTTACAAAAAACTAGAACATCATACTGTTTTTCTCTATTTTCGACTAGCTGTTTAGATTATCATCATGTATCAATTTAATCAGTTTGGGTAATAAAATTATTTCAGTGATATCTGTGAGATATATACTCAACTTTGATCAAATGCTCAGACAGTCATTTGTAACAGGATTATATAACTTTTTTTTTTTACTGTAACATTGGTTCATGTGTTATGCTTTGGGTGGCAGAATGGGACAAAACCTCTCTTGGGAAATCAATCAGGTTTTTCAGATCTTCATTCTTGCAGCCTCTGCTAAAATCTTGCAAGGTATTACGTGCCCTTTTTTATTGCATATTCTTATTTTGGTTTAAAAAATTCTTCCTTTTCCCGAAACAGAATAACAATTAATTGCCTTATAATTTCTTCTCCAGTAAACATTCTGAAAAGTAATTTGTTTTATTATGTAACTTTTTTAATCTCCTCTTACCAATACTTAACTTTCTGCTGACAATAATTTCTGAGACATATAGAATTAACTGTTCAATCATGGTTGCTGCAGGAGGAGATGGAAACTTCCTACAATGCAAAAGTACAACAAACTAAAAATAACTTGAGTTGGTAATGCTTTCCGCATTATATTATCATCACTCATTTGGTCGACAGAGATCCTCTCGCTCTATTTTGATTTTGTGTTGTAACTTTATTTAGTTGTGTAGAAACTTGACTGCTATTGTAAATGTCAGCCTCTTTTGCCTGAGAACAGAAAAACCATTTGATCCACTCCGTATACACTATATATATATATAATTTAATGTTCAAATTTTGGCTTTACTGCTCATCTGATGCCTGCTGCACCTATGTTGCAATCTGCAATATGCTATTGGTTTTGTTCTTGGTATGAAAAGCAAATGCTGCTCAGTGCATCGCTGTTTTATAAAACATGTTTGCCTTTTCTTTTTTCTCATTTTCGAAACTATTTGTATGCCCTTTCATATCTGGCAAACGATAATGATTTACTTATCAAGGTACGAGAGACACTTAGGATGACAGTGAACTTTCCCTGTTATTAAGGTAATTTACATAACCTGTTAAAGATATCGATCAAGTAGGGATAAACTAGTACAAAAAAAAAGGTTCATGCTGCACGGATTGTGTTCTCACACTTGAACAATAACGACTAGGCTAATCTAAAGAGGCATACTATCTGTTTTTTCATAGGACCACACTGCACCTCAGCCTCTTTTTCCACAGCCACCATCTCTCGTCTCATCTCATCGCATCCCCATCTCAACAAATTGCACTGCAATAAGCTGTAAAACATGGCTGACTTTACTTTCATGATAACGAGACATCACAACTTTTTCCTTAGATAACAAAATTATAAGCC
The DNA here is from genome assembly GCA_019925255.1 of Litchi chinensis. Taxonomy (NCBI): domain Eukaryota; kingdom Viridiplantae; phylum Streptophyta; class Magnoliopsida; order Sapindales; family Sapindaceae; genus Litchi; species Litchi chinensis. Next base: position 2,344,537 of record CM034470.1, on the reverse strand, counting down.
ATGAAAGATACACGATATTACACATGATTCCCTTCACTGCAAGATGATGTTATCTAAGGCTACCAATTTAACAAGTTCTCTAATTTAAATGTTCCTACGTACTTATCCTTTTGAATTCAAGCATTACGACTTGTCAATTAAAATTACCGTTAATAACCATTGTGCATTCAATAACTAAGAAATAAAAATTGAGATGAACATTAAAAGGAATTCAATTATTCAATCTTGCCGAAACGGAAAACCCTAGAACATGGGAAAAATGTCGAATTTTATTCATTGATCAGAGACAAACAACTCAGGTTGATGTCTGAAAACTAGTACCACTACACTACATAAGAGAGCCTTAATATAAAAAATAAGGCCAACTATATAACATACATAATAGTATCTTCTGCTTAAAACTTCGACCACGACTTACAAAACCGACATCAAAAGGACAACATACTCGAAAATGGACAATGATTAAAACTAAAATTTACACTTAAAACCCTAAAAGATCAAGCAATAAACAGAGAGAAGAATACAATAAATATCCCTCTCTAATGTCAAGAATCTACTCCAATTAGGAATTTTTAAGAGAAAATAACGACCATCCCTAATTGGCGAGGACCTCCCAAATCAACTCAGGATCGTAGGATGGCATTCTTGCCAGTGAACACCCTTCAAACTCTGACTCAGGATCAGCCACCATGAATGGACAGCACTCTGTCGAAACAGATGGCCATGAGCTCTCACTCTTCCAAACCCCATCTTCAGACTCAGCTGGTGAGACCATTTCACCACCCCAGTTGTCACCAAAAACCAGAGTAGACATCGTCGAAGACGATGAGCAGGAATCAACTGGCTTCACAACCGTCCCCTTCTCACTCTCACAAGCATTATTATTGTTGATGTTGTTGTCAAGATTGACACTTTTTTTGGCATTCTTTTTGGCTTTTTCTCTTTTCACCTTTTGACATATAGCTTGAATCTTGGCATCAACCGTGTTCTTCAAAGCATTCAATCTCGAATTGTCTCCAAAACCCAACTTACTTGGATCCTTCAAGTTTGGAAAATTCAATCTTGCATACTCTCCTCTCAGCTTATAAGCAGCTCGATCATAAGCATAAGCAGCTGCTTCTGCTGTCTCATATGTTCCGAGCCAAACTCTCATTCTGTTCTGGGGAAGTCTGATTTCGGCGACCCATTTGCCCCAATGTCTCTGCCTCACTCCTCTGTATAGCTTCTTCTTCATTGGAGCCGAATAAGTGCTTGCAGTGGAAGTTGAAGAAGAAGAGCAAGAGCTGGTTTGAAGTGGGAAAGAATCGTAAGTGAGTGATGTGATGGTGGTGTAGTTTGTTCTGTTTTCTTGACAAAATTTTTGGAGTTGGTCTTTCTGTCGAAGATAGACAGAGGAGCCTAAAGGCTCCAAAACAGAGCTGTTCATGGTACTGGTGGTGGTTGGTAAACAATGAGAGAAAATCGAATCTATAGTGTTGGTTCCTCCTGCTAATATGAGCTGTGATAGTGAGGATCGAATATGAGCACCATCATTGAATGACAAAGCCAGATGATTATCATGAAATCCTTCCATTTTTTTTTTTTTTTTTTTTGGTTGTCTGTTTAGAAAAAAACCAGGAAACAGAGTGGTTACAGAGGAAGAAAAATAATGTGAAGTAGAAGGAAACAGGGCACTAAAAAAACTGTCCCTTTATTTCCTTCTATAACTAACAAAAAATCTGGAATACTGGCAAAATGTCAAGATTTCAAACAACCAAATGAAAACTGCTCAAACAGGAGGAACTGTTGGGTTGAAAATCATGGAAAGATGGATTTTTTATGGAAACTAGAAAACAGAAATGGAGAAATTGAAGAAACATTAAAGGGTTTTTTGGGTTTTTGAGATAAGAGAGTAGATTTTTTTGTTTGGTTTCTTCAAGGGGAAGGAGGATTTTGAGTTACTATGCTGTCTTCGGAAGATCAATCCAACTTCGAGCATTTATAGCTGCAGGAGTTAAGCAACTTTTTATGCTCCTCTGTTCACAACTTTACATTCCAAGATAATTTGAACTTCCACCGCCAAGTTACTTGCACATCTTTTTTTCTCTATTGACCATGGTGCCCTTGCTATTTGGAGACTGAAAATTGGGAGACATGTGAGTTTCCACCTCTAATAAAATGCCAATAGTCAACAAACCCTTTTCGGGTAGAATATCCTAAGGGTTTGAATTTCCTATTTTTATCTTCATCATTCATGTGAACACCAATTGTGTATACTATAAATCAAATCACTTATTTTAAGAAAATAATGAATTTAACTTTTTTAACAACCATTCAAATTTGAGTTATTAATATTAAAAGTTGAAATATTTTACAATCAAATTTGAGAAATTATTGAAATCAAGACGAACAAACCTAAAAATCTTCGGAGGTCATTGTCATCCCATATGCTTATTATTATTATTATTTTTGGACACCCAAATGCTTAATTTTGATTATGGGGTGAATTTTTTTTTTTTGGAAACGGATTATAGGGTGAAATTAACATCTTAAACTTGAGGATATTAAATTAAAAACTGTTTTGTGGAGAAGGGTGTTATTGTAAACTACTTAGCAAAGTATAGCAATCAATCAAAAAGGTCTCGGTGAAAATGCAGCCATAGGCAACAGTAAATAGGGTTGATCGATACTATTGTGGGTGTCACATACAAATATCGACTCCGCGTGGCCCCTTCAAAGACGCAAGTGCACGAAGCTAAAAAGCTACTTTTTCGATTTATTGTCGTTGTAGTTGTGCCAGAGCCAGAGCCAGGCTCTTTTCAAGTCTCTACAGAATCATTAACTTCTTTGCCACGCGTCTAAGTCTATGTGCCTTTTCTTTCTTCTCATCTCTCCCAAACTCATATAGCTCAAAGCCTCGAGCCAACCGGCTAGGCTTCACATTGCCTACTTTTTTAGTTCACATTTTAACCCATTTTTATGTCCTGATCATGACGTTCTCGCTCTAATTTTATTCATATTTAGGTCCTATTCATAAGAATACATTTTGATTTGCTTTATATAAGCTTGAATTGGACAAAAAGTCATAGATGCTTGTATACAGTACTTTTGGGAGTATATAATTGCAACTTTCTGAAAATAAATCATATAGACGATTTTTATTGAATATTTCAAAATCCAAAATATATATTTATGAATAATGGACTTTTGAGTTTTAATGTTCTAAGATATTTTATTGATATTTATTTTATACCTCTTTTTTAGTACCGATGCATTCTTAAAGATACTGTTATAGAAGAGAAAGTATCCATATAATGAGATAAATTAAAGTAAAACTCACGATCTTAAAGCAAGAAAGTAAGTGCTCATAAAATGAGATAAGAGTAGAACTCATGATCTTAAGTGTCCATAAAATGGGACAAATAAAAGTAGAATTCACGATCTTAAGGTAAGAAAGTGAGTGTTCATAAAATTGGATAAATGAAGAGTAGAACTCACTATCTTAAAGCAAGAAAGTAAGTAGAATCATAATTTATCATCCAATTAAACCACCTTTCTCAATATTTATTTTATATTTACAATTTGTAAAAATTAAATGGATCAAGTAACCTCTTTTTGTTTTTGAAAATTATGACTAAATTCCATCATTTGAATTTTAGATATAACTTTTGGATGATTGAATTCCAATAATTGAGTTTTGAGAACAATTAAATAAAATTGTGTACTTATCTCAAAAAATAAAATAAAATAAAATTTTGTACTACAGATTTTAAATTCCAAAAAGGGGGATTGGTTGAGAAAGACTCAAACTACTTTCACACAAAGGAAGATAATTATAAGTGTCTTGTTATACATTAATTACTATACTCATGGCAGTAGAAAGAAACCATCATTGGATGCAATTAATGACTTTTAAATAGGGACAAAATGGGAAAAAAATAATTATTAAAGTAAAAAAAACAGTTTGATAGTTAGCTGAAAAATGGCCAAAACGCCACAAGATGCATCCTACATCTGGCATTTGGCAAGATCACAATGGCATATGCACGTACATCTTGCTACACCTAAGTTTTTCTTCCCTAGCATGTTAGCAACGCTAGATCCATTTAAGAAGGTGAACCAAACCGCAAACAATTGGAAGTGGAATCCACCATTCATATTCAGTGACAGCTAGCTCAGTGTCAAACGGTATTGTCAAACCCATAATGTTGCACAGTTTTTATATAAACAACCTTTTTTGAAATTACAAACTAGAAACAGCTGCTTGATTGGAGAAGATATGACACTTCATTTATTGATACATATGGGCAAAATTTCACGAACCTCCGTGTGGATTGATTGAAACACATAACTTTCAGGATTTTGATATGGGTCCTCCAAACATAAAGGACTCAATAAAAACAAAACTCAATTTTTATTATTTCAATATATGAAAATGTCCATATACTAACTCATAAAACAAAGAAAAAAAAAAGAAAATATCCATATAATTTGTTTTTATTCAATTACTAACGTCCGAAATTTCCATTTCGGATACATATTAAAATAAATTTATAAAATTTTGTAAAAATTACTTATATAGAAAGGCTTATTTTTATTTTTTTAAAAATAAACTATGTATTTTATAGTTTTCAAATTGAATCCATAGGAGCACTGCTAAATCCGACCATTTATATTACTTGCCACTTTGAATTATATTTTGTAAATAAAATAAAGTTATGTGAACATTATGAAACATGTTTTTATTATAAAAGGTCATTTTTAATTGTGAGAATTTATTTCATTAAATAAAGTTGATACAACTGAACCATAAATCTCAACGAGGAGACTTATGTTTTTGAATGATAAAAAAGGCTCACTATGTTGATTACATACAAATTTATATCAAGCATACATTAGTCGTGTCCATTATGGTTAATTAGACTAAATCACAACTTATCATATAAGAAATTAAAATAAAGTTTACAACAGTAAAATAACAAGTATTTGTAAAGTAAACATAATGTGATTGAAATCAAAATAAGAGTCCAACATATATGTAACCCGTTAGAAGAATAATATTTTCTAGTATGAGTGTAAAATAATCTTACATTAATAATTACAAATTTACTGTAATCCAATATCAATATGCGGTTCAAAATCTACTTTTATGAAATAAATATTGATAAATATATAAAATGAAACTCAAATTTTTATTATAAATATAAGAAAAACAAAAAAAGTGCTGACCGTTTAAAGCATAAGTGACTGTGTAATGCTAATAAGTTCGAATACACGCGCACATATAAATAAAAAAGTTCACCACTAGAACAACTTAGTTTTCACAATAATTAGCTATACTTTTATGTCCATGGTTTAGTATTGGTTTCATCTCATCATTGTTTCTTCTTCCAATCACGTCACGCCTCTCGCAAGACGAGCCAAGCCAAAAAACACAAAAAGTAAGCGGGAGCCAAATTACTGGGCTTGCACTTGCATATATCAACAATCAACTACTGATTTGAATGATGTCAGACCTTTTCTGGCAAAGAAGTGACCAAATCACCACCGAAGGTATCAAATCAAAGTGGGTCCGACATGAGAGCAAGGTGCATTAAAGACATAAAGGGCTTGGTTGAAAAGGTGATAGATAGATAGATAGATTGTCATTTTTCAGAAGACAGAGCTCGTGAAAGACACACCGATCTTCAAATTTCAATGGCTCCCCAAAAAATGCTTTTTCTGTGACGCCATGTGAACAGACCTAACTATCTTCTCTTAAGTCAATCTTTCAATAGTTATGGGGACATTCACTTCTCCCGTTCATATTCACCTTTAAGTTTCAAATAGGTTGAGTTTATTCACTTTTTTGTTCAATTTAGTCAAATTACACACAGAATCCAACCAACCATTTATACACAAGAAATAAGAGAAACTTCCTCGATAGTTTCCAAATTCTAAAAAAAGAATCTTAATAACTTTTGTGGACACGTGAATTTGATCGATTAAAGTTTTTGATCCAATATTATAAATTAAGTGAAATAAAATAGAAAACAAACAAGAAAGAAAAGGAAGAACAACTACAAAAGGTTTTTACATGGTTCGACTAAAACAGATGTCTACGTCCACAGCTGCTTCTTTGGTTATCTTGACAAAGTCGCAGTACATTATTGAGTATTATCCATTTTTACAACGAATTTCAACCTCTATTTATAGTATGAGGTGTTACAATTTGAATACAGATAAAAGAGGAAAGAATCATACATTTATTACAATTTCAAAACCAGAATTACACATTAATTGCATTTTCAAAGCTGGAGTATATCAATTATGAAAAATACTCTGCCAAACCAGGAGTGTGATTTTATCTCAAATTCTGTTTGTTAATTCTTTCTCAATTTAAGCTGTTGCATTTCTGAAAAGATTTTTTGAACTTGCGCTTTAAGCTACGGGCTCAGCCTCGCTAGAATAATCTCGAGTTGAGCATAAAACGAGCTGAGTAATGGCTAACTTGCGATATGCGTACTACAGTAGTGAGTTGATCACTTCAGCGAGCTAGATATTGACGAACTGAGCTTCTGCATGTTGGGTCAATCTCTTGGATCAATCTGTTGGGTTTTTATTTTCCGAATCTATCAATTGGATCGATTTGTTGGGTTTTTACCAGCTCATTTATATAGCTCGAAATATACCTATAACAACTTTAAAATTATAACATTTACTTTGATTTTTTGGTTTTATTTATTTATTTATAGAGTTAAAGGCAATTTAATTACTCTAATTATTTTCATATCAAAATTAATATATAAAAATCAGTATAAAATTGATCTAATATTATGTCCTTGTCATCTACATCATCGAGGGTTAAACTAAATTTATTTTTTTTCTCCTAAAATTTGAGTTACTCATAATAATTAAAAAAGGTTGTTCATGAAATATATTATATGATTTGTGAGGCATGTTGATCGTAATTGGGTTATTATAATAACAACAGTGGTTATTTAAAAATAAATAAATAAATAGCAACCATGATCCCAACACTAACTATCAGAGGTAATATAGAACGAACTAGAGGGGCAATTGTGGAAATAAATTTTTTGAAAAGGTCTGCTTTGTCGGTTTGTGGACTCGGTCGTGTTATCACAACCAGGCGTCATCGGCTACGAATGGTCCGTGGTCCGACCTCCTGAGCCCAACATGTCACCCACACAACACTGTTTCTTCACTTGTTGACAACATCATACACGTGTCTTTTTCATCAATTCAACCCTCGCACCACCAAAAAGAGAATTCCCAAGTTCTCGTGAATTGTTATACATTTCGGCATAGATCATCGCGTGCACGCAACATGGCCATTCACATGGGGACAATACGCCGTCGTTCTTGCTTATGACGTGATCTTATTGAGAATGTTATGTTATCATGAATTCATGATATCATTCAAGTGATAGGCAAAGGTCTACGCCCATGTTATTATATTACAACCTTGTTATATGATAAATAAGGATTAATCAATGTAAAATTGATTAATTATAATTTTTCAATTTTGTATTTTTTTTAATATTATAAATATATTATTATAACTGTCGAAACCTTTAAATAGTAACATTCAGAGAGAGTGAGATTTCTACGTAATTTATCCATCGTCATTGATGGATTAAACTGAAATTGTCCATTATGTATAGTTAGCTATACTCGAATCTAATATCACTTTGGTGAGAAAACACCAAGCACGTTTGACCAATTTATCAAACAACTTCATATGTAATTTATACATAGTTTTATTAATCTTAAAAGACTTGTGGTATGTATTCTATTTCGAATTCAAACTTGTACATCAATGGCAGTCTATACATGAAAAAAAAAAAAAACTGATTTTAGTATTTTAGTACTGTTGACGTTCGGAAACGGTCAACTCAGAGATTCTGGGGCCCAGACTGTGAGCGAGGTAATTAAAGGGGTGATAATGGTGACGGGTGTGTGATAAATGAGTAGTAAATGAAGTTTAAGGTTAGTGGAGCTTAATAAAGATGAAGGAATGTTGGTCGTGGTAGTTAGGCAAATTTAATGAGGTGATTAGTGAGGACAAGAGGGAGGAAGAAGAATGCAAAATACAAGGATTTTTACGTGGTTCGGCGACTGCGCCTACATCCACGGTCACTCTGAGGTAATTTCGGCAGAGTGACGGTACTCTAGTATTTTTCAGCTTGTTTGTACAGTAAAAATCTCCCCTATTTATAGAAAGAGGGAGATGATAAAAGAAATACAAAAGAATGTAATACACGTTACAGGCAACGGCCATTTACAACTAATCCTAACATAGCCATGCTGCATTAATTGTAGAGTCGATGATTGTTCTCTCCCTGCACACGTCTGCATTTAATGCATCAGGAGAGGTCTTTCCTTCATTAATTGCATAGCCGCCGCATTGAATGCTTCTGGGTAATTGTGGATGACTTCCAGCGTGGAGTCAGGAGAGTTGGTGGTTCTGATGACTTGCTGCAAAAGGTTTCTTCTGGAATGGACTAGGGGTCTGTCAAATCAAGCAAGCTGGGTTACTGTTGATGCGGGTGAAGTAACGGTGGGACGATCTGAAAGTAGCGCGATCTTGCGACCTGGGCGATCTCGCGACCTGGGCGATCTCGCGACAGCGGTTGGGAGTACGGTCCTTCTAGGCTTTTACTTCTGTTCATGTCCAATTGGGCCTTTACTGGCCCATTTACACAAATCGAGAAAACAGGCATAACACAAGCCCCTCAACTCTCAGTGTGGTCTGCGGACTGGGAGCTGATTTGAAAATGCAAATCTGGAGCCCGTTTGCGAGTTTCCAGTTGTCGCTTAAATTTTTGTCTTGTAACTGCCGACACGTGGCGCTCATGGAGCCATTGGAGCCACAAAACACGCTTCGGTCCGTACGCCTTTAATGCACACGTCTTGTAACTGTCAGTGCATGATGGTGAGGGACCGAGGCTTTCGCTGAGCCGTCAGATCTCGACGGTTATCCTTTTGTTGGATTGAACGGTCAGGGGGAACGAGCTTGAGCATATATAAACCGGATGTCGCTTTCATTTTCCATTTTCGCCTCTTCGATACGAAACATAGATATCCTTCCACTCTGTCATCTTTTTCGCAGCCATTTTTTATACTTTTCCAGCAGCTTCTTTGGAGCACACCACTTCAGAGTTCAGACTCCGCTTCAAGCTTATACGGTAAGTCTGTTGACCCTGCTCTTCTCACTCCTTTATGCGTCGATGGCTCATTCTGATTTGTAGTGTGCATTTTGGTTTCCTCATCATACCTGCACTTGTGCATTTGCTTGTTTCGAATTTAAGAGTTGTTGTGCTTGTTCATTTAGACAATCTCACCGTTGGTAGTCCATAGTGATAAAGACGACATATTGTGGAGGTTGCTTGTAGTTTTGGATTGCTTGGATTCGTTGTTGCCTGCTGATGTAGCTTAGGTACATTGAATACTTAACCCCTGCATTTTTGATAGGGTCCCTGAAGTCATAGGGTTAGAAATTTAAACTTTAAGAGGAGATTGTACCTGGTGGACCCATGTCTTGGGCCCACATTATCCGTGACAGTGGGGCTGGCGACCTGGAGCATAGAATAGTGGCCTTAGGGACATTTTGCCGTAGTTTGTTAGATTCGGTGTGCTCTCAGAGCTCTGATGTCGTTCCCTTTCTGTAGATGTCAGGTCGCTCGCGCCGTGGTCGTGCTCGTAGTGGAGTCTCCGCTCGGGGAAGCGGGCAGGACAGCAGGTTAGAGGAACACAGGGAGCGACCTCTCGGAGCGGTGAGGTCGCGGAGGGACCTGCTGTCCAAGCTGGGCCTTCTACTTCCCGGACTGAGGCTGAGGAGAGGGAAGCTCGGACTACCTTTCGCCACACCCCCTCCAACATGACTCTTACAGGTCTGCAGGTCCTAGCTCGAGAGTTTGATCTCCCTATAGGGTGTAGGGCTAACATGCCGCGGGAGATTGATCACGTAGCCTATCCACCTTCTGGGTTTGTTGCAGTAAGTCGCGAGCACATAGAGCTCGGGCTTAGGTTCCCTATCCCCTGCTATCTTGTGACTCTGCTAAACGATCTGAGGCTCGCCCCCTTTCAACTCACCCCAAATTCCTATGCTCATTTGACTACTCTAGCTACTGGCTTCGTCAAGTATGGGCTCGAACCCCCTACTCCTCTCATTATTCGCTACTTATCCAACATCAAGGGGACTCATGGTAACTCGACTGGGCCCAAGGACGGGCTAAACTATATTTCATGTCGCCACCATTGCTGTAAACAGTATCTGCCCCAGCATTGTACTAAGTCTAATGTGGACAAATATAAGTCCCACTGGATTTTGGTCACCTGCCTCTCTGTCTCCGACCTGCGTAATACTTCCTTCGTCTACTCGTCCGGTAGTTGTAGATACTTGCTCGTGGAAAGACAACTATTTTTTTTTTGACGAGTTTGTTCTTTCTTTGCAGCTGTCTCTGGTCCTGCGATCGAGCTTACTGGCGAGGAGACCGAGCTCCTAGAGACCTTTGCAGCAGCCAAGGACGAGGGTGACGATTCGTTTCCTTCGAACTCCAAGCTGGTCGTCCTAGACCTTGCTCCATCTGTTTTGGTCCTCTTCTGGATATAAACCAAGATCTGGGAGTTTGCGAACAGGTAAGTGAAGTTCGCTCGGTCCTTGCTGCACCTCTCGGTCTACATCCTGAGCACATGCCCGAGCCTGATCCCGTGCCAGAGCCTGAGTCCGTGCCCATATTTGAGCCCGAGCTCGAGTCTGAGTCTTCCTCAGAGAGTCTTTCCACCACTAGCACTTCGTCTGACGACATGCACAGGTTTACACTAAGGGTCCCTCCCCTCCAAGTTGTTGCACCGCCTAGGGAGACAGACGTCGTGACGGTGGATGACGATTCTCTAGACCTTCCTCGTCAGGAGCCTCCACCTTCTACTGATGTAGCTGCTGGGGTGCCAGTTCCGGAGTCGGGAGGTCGGGAACAGACTCCTCCACCTGCACCTAAAAGAACAAGGACCCCCGCTGAGAAGGGTTCAGCCTCCCCCGATCAGGAGCCTTTGATCGGGAGGAAGAGGAAGGCCATAGCAGAGTCTTCAGCCCCCAAGCGCAAGAAGGTAATGGAGCTCAGGAAGCCTGAGGCTGTCGTCATTGCAGGGAGCTCGAGTGCTCAGACCTCAGAACGATCCAAGCGAGTTGAGGATGAAACAACTGAGGATCCTGATCTGCAAGCTGACAGAGAGGCGGAGTTGGAGTATTTCAAGGATTTTCTTTCCCGTGCCCCAGATGTTTTGAAAAACCGTATCCCGAAGCTCCCGAGGTTGGACTTCACTGATAGGAAGCTGATAGGCTATGGAGTCCGTCACACAGCATTGGTAAGCTTCAAGTCCTTTCAGTTTTTACTTTGCTTGTATCGAATCCCTCTGATTTGAGTCTACCGCCTTCATCTCCCTCAAGTGGGCATGACTTTCATGAAGCTGCTGAAGAGGATTGAGGATCAGATGGGCGAGGAGGCTGCCTTTAGAATGGCCGAGGAGCAGCTTAAAGAGGACAGGGAGAGGCTGCAGGGCGAGGTGAATCTCCTCCAACAGGAGCACCAAATTTTGGTGGACAGGCTTAAGGAAACTGATGTGGCTCTGTCCCAGGAAACAGCACGTAGGGAAGCAGCTACTTCCGAAGTTGGCAAGATTCACGAGGAGCTGCTGAAAGTGAAGGGCGAGCTGAGCGTGGCTGCGAAGAGGGCAGAGTCTGCAGAAAATAGAGCTAACCAGCAGCAGCAAGAGGTGGCCGCGATTAAGGAGGAGCTTGCCACAGCTCGAGAGGAGACCGCCAGGGCTAATGAAGAGGCTGCTAGAGTTTGGGAAGAGGCTGCCAGGGCTCGGGAGGAGATTGCTCAGGCGGAGAAGCGCCACGAGGCCCGGATTGCTCAAGAGAGAGATCAAGCTGCCTCAGAGAATGAGAGGGCCTTCCTGTTTACCATCTGGGAGCGCTACCCAGATTTAGATTACTCGTTCTTTGGACCTCCTGCTGTTGAGGGGATCCAGGGGTTTGTGAAGCACGCGGCCAGCACTCAGGGTACTCAACAGAGTAGTGCTCCTCCAGCTCCCCTGGCCGATCAGCCAGCCTCTACAAGCCATCCTTTAGATCCAGCTCCTGCTCTCGAAGGATCTTCAGCTCCTCAGGACCCTCCTACAGTGGAGACTTCTGCAGAGGTTCCTTCAGATCCTCAAGCTCCAGATGCACCTGCTAGTACTTAGAGGAAGATTTTTAGCTTTCTTCTCGCTTTCTTTTATTTGTTTTGATTGAAATATTTGAACTTTTCCTCTTCCTGTGAGGACTTTATATATATTTTTAACTGCGAAGGTCTGGACGATAAGCTCATAGCTCGGATTTATGATATTGAATCTCCTGCAAATTTCAGTATTTTGTCCAAGTATAGAACAAATAGGTATGCATGACTTACTTACACGATAAGCAATTGTCAAGTATAAGTGATAAGCACACATAATAATCATAAGGATGATAAAGACCGTCAAGTAAATCACAACTGTGAAAACAGGCTGACTTACGAGCCTGCGACCTGCAACAGATCATAACAATAATAATAGAATAGCTCGCAAGCATTTAGATTGGTATAACTCAATCGAATAAATTACTTGATTATGCAAGAAATATGATTGGGCAATCCTTGGTAAACAGGCATGAACTTATAGTTTGTGGAGTGCTCGTTCTGAACTCCCTCGCCCTGTATCTTGCACTGGTGTTTAGTGCATTCGAGAGTAGCATTTTCCCAAACTTTGAAATTTCAGCCTGTTTTAGTACTTGCAATTCGGGGTTAAGCCCCCATCGTGGGTGGCCCCTTTCGCGAAGTCGCGAGGCATTTTTATATTTGAGAGCCGTAGTCATAAGCCCTCCCGCGAGGTCGCGGGATAATTCTTTTCGCGAGGTCACGAGGCATCTTTATATTTGAGAGTCGTGGCCATAGCCCCTCCCGCGAGATCGCGGGGCAATTCTTTTTGCGAGGTCGCGAGACATCTTTATATTTGAGAGCTGTGGCCATAGCCCCTCCCGCTAGGTCGCGGGGCAATCCTAACAGATTAGCGGGTGCTTTTAGCATCGGCTCGGGAATCACTCCTTTCGCGAAGCCTTGTGCAGATTGGAGGTCTCCAGTTACAACCTCTGGGGTGCGGAGGATGCAGCCCCTTCTGCGGGTGAGACCTTCATTGCAACTCCTTCCACAGGCCATACCCTTACAGAGTGCAGTGACTCGAACTTCCCAGATGATTCCCTCCAGAGCGCACAGATGGCGGCTCCTTCCGCAGGTCACATCTGGATACCCTCCCCCCCCCTCCCGTCCGCAAGCAATCGCTCTCATGAGGAGGGCGTTATATTTGGATTGAAGAGAATGTGGTCGATAAGCGATCCCTTAGACTCGTACTGGAGGGCAGCTCGCAGATCGCGAGGTTGCTTTAAGATAGCTCGCATAGAATGCGGCGACGAGTCGTTCACGGGTAGGGAGCGAGCGTTGTGAGAAGCATCTGCAACAATCATGCCTGCATAACACCCATGAGCAGTTCGAAGGCCGCAGGATATAGCGGCTGCGGGCTGGAAAACGAGTATGTCACTTGTTGATGTGAACTTCTCCATCGAGGATGACATAGTTAGGCCGAACATCGGCTAATGAAGAATTCTCGAATGAGAATTATTGACATTTCTCGCTCGACAATATATATGTAGCTTTGTCGAGCATTTATGCAAGTGTTTTGATTGTAAGTGATTCCTTGGATATTCGCACAAATATCTTCAAGGAATAACAATATATATAATAATAAACTGCAGCTCATTTTCTTAAGAAAGAGATTTCATTAGATCTTCTCTTTTCAACATGTACATTTGCTGGTTCAACCAGTTGGCTTTCTGCATCAGATACAGCACATACAATAGAAAACCAGTGAAAGCACCTTTTACAGACAATCGTCAAAGCAAATCATGTACAAAGTTAGAGCGGGCTAACAATTTTACGTATAGTAGGGCCGAAGGTGTTCAGCATTCCATGCTCGGGGTAGTTCTGATCCATCCATGTTGGCTAAGTGATAGGCACCATTCTCCAGATTCTTCTTGATGAGGTATGGCCATTCTCAGTTAGGTCCAAGGGCTTCATCAGTCGTCTTACGGGCTCCAGGGAGGACTAGTCTCAGGACGAGGTCGCCTGTCTTGTAGCTCCGAGCTCGCACCTTTCTGTTGTAGTACCTGGCAATCTCTGCTGGTATACTGTTACCCTCATACGAGCTGCTTCCCTTGCCTCCTCGATTAGGTCCAAACTGGTAACGAGCAGTTGGTCATTTTCCTCAGGTCGGAATGAGGCTCTTCGCTGGCTGGTGACTTCGAATTCTGCTGGGATCATGGCCTCTGTTCCGTAGACCATGGAAAATGGAGTTTCACCAGTAGAGTTGCGAGCTGTGGTTCTGTACGCTCAAAGGACTTTCTGCAACTCATCCACCCAAGCTTCTTTTCTCGCCTCTAATTTGGTCTTCAGAGTCTGCTTGATGATCTTGTTCACAGCATCGACTTGATCGTTGGCTTAAGGGTGGTCCATAGTTGAGAAGCTTTTCACGATTCTGAGCTCGTTGCAAAAATCAACGAACTGCTCGCTGGTGAACTGCATCCCGCTGTCTGTCACAAGCTGCTGAGGAATTCCGAACCTGCAGATGATGTTATTCCACACAAATTTCTCTATCTTCGAGGTGGAGATCTCCGCTAGCTCCTTAGCTTCGGCCCATTTGGTGAAGTAATCCATGGCAACCACAGCGTGCTTGCAGCTTCCCTGAGTTGTGGGTAAGGGTCCGATGAGGTCCATTCCCCAGATTGCGAAAGGCCATGGACTCACCATCTGCTGAAGGTAGACTGGTAGAACTCGTGGGATTTTGGCAAACCTCTGGCACTTATCACACTTCTTCACTAGATCTATGGCATCTTGTTTCATAGTCGGCCAGTAGAACCCCTGTCTGAGGGCTTTTTGAGCTAAGGATAATGCTCCTGCATGGTTCCCACAATAACCTGCATGAATATCCCTCAGCACTATCTCACAGTCCTCATTATCTATACATCGAAGCAACGAGGTCGAGAACCCCTTCTTGTACAGCTTGTCATCATAAATGCTGTATCGGGCTGCTCTGGCTCGTAAGCGGCGAGCTTCCAGCTTGTCCTCCAACAGCTTCCCTTCCTGCAAGTAACCAAATAACGAGCTCATCCAGGAGTCAGGTCGGACCTGTATGAACATCATTACCTCTTTGTCCTCAATGCTCGGAGTCGGCAGAAATTCCACAGGTATAGACTCCAGGAGATCAGTGTCCTGGGAGGTCGCCAAACGAGCTAGGGCATCTCCATGAAAGTTCTGAGCTATGGGGATTTGATTCATTTCGATTCTTTGGAAAGCCCTCAGCAATTCCTTGGCTCTTTGAAGGCACTCTGACATCTTCTGTCCCCTGGTCTGGTACTCTCCCCGGACATGGCAAACGACAAGTTGAGAGTCACTGAAGACCTTTACCTGCTCAGCTCGCACCTCCTTTGCTAAACGGAGTCCGGTGAGCAATGCTTCATACTCGGCCTCATTGTTGGTCGCCTGGAATCCGAACCTTAAGGCATTAAGGATCTTATGACCTTCTGGGCTGATCAGCATTATCCCAGCCCCTGAGCTGTGCTCGTTGGAGGACCATCCACGTACAGTTCCCAAGTTTGTCCACCTGCTAGCTCATTCTGCTCAGGTACTGGCCCTGTAAATTCAACAATGAAATCCGCGATGGCTTGGGCCTTGACTGTTGTTCTAGGCTTGTACTCTATGTCGAACTGGGCGAGCTCGATGGCCCATTTGAGGAGTCTGCTTGAAGTGTCTGCTTTCTGGAGGATTTGCCTGAGGGGTTATTGTGTGAGGACCTCTATCTGATGAGCCTGGAAGTAAGGATGCAGTTTCCTCGAGGCGGTCACCAGACAGTATGCGAGCTTCTCCATCTGTGAATATTGAATCTTCGCGTCAACCAGTCTCTTACTGATGTAGTACACCGGTAATTGTATCCTCTCTTCTTCCCTTACTAGGGTCGCGCTCAGGGTGTGCTCCAACACCCCCAAGTACAGGAACAGTTTCTCTCATTCTCTAGGTTTTAACAGGAGTGGAGCTCGACCCATATACTCTTTTAGCTTCTGGAATGCTTCTTCACATTGTTCAGTCCATTCGAAGTTCTTGGCCTTCTTTATTGCCTCGAAGAATGGCATGCATTTGTCAGTGGCTTTTGAGATAAATCGGCTGAGGGCCGCTACCTGACCATTGAGGCTCTGTACATCTTTCACTCGGGTCGGGGATCTCATCTCTATAAGTGCTTTGATCTTTTCAGGGTTCGCCTCTATTCCCCTGATATTAACCATAAAGCCAAGGAACTTACCATTTGCCACCCCAAAGGCGCATTTCAGCGGGTTAAGTTTCATTCTGTAGTTCCTCAGGACCTTGAACACCTCATCTAGGTCACAGGCATAGTCTGGAGCTCGCCAGGACTTCACCAACATGTCATCCACATAGACCTCCATTGTCTTTCCGATCTGCTCTTGAAACATGGCATTCACAAGACGCTAGTACGTGGCCCCTGCATTCTTCAGCCCAAAAGGCATTACTTTATAGCAATACAGGCCCCTGTCGGTAACAAATGATGTGTGCTCCTCATCGGTTGGGCTCATGGGGATCTGATTGTAGCCTGAATATGCATCCATGAAGCTTAGGAGCTAATGTCCGGCCGTTGCATCAACAAGTTGGTCAATCCTGGGCAACGGAAAACTGTCCTTCGGGCAGGCTTTGTTCAGGTCGGTGAAGTCTATACATGTCCTCCACTTCCCGTTTTTCTTCTTCACAAGGACTGGATTCGCCACCCAAATGGGGTAATGGGCTTCTCGGATGAACCCGTTGGCCAGCAGCTTCTCTACTTCCTCTTTTAGGGTCGTGTAGCGTTCTGGAGTCATTGACCTTCTTTTCTGGCGAACCAGCCTGTGCTAGGGATCTATGTTCAATCTGTGGCTCATAATGTCGGGGTCTATCCCCACCATGTCTTCATGGTTCCAAGCGAAGACGTCGAGGTTCATCTTCAGGAAATCAATAAGCTCGGCCTTGACCTCTGGCAATAGGTCTCGCCCCACCTTCAGGCATCTCTCCGGATCCATCTCACAGACCTGTACATCCTCCAGATCTTCGACTGGTCCTTTGGCTCGATCTGCGTCCACCTCGAGAGGATCGAGGTCGCTGTTCACTTCAGTTTCTGAGACAACTCGAGGTTCACCACCTGAGACTACATTCACCTTCTTGCCTTGGACTCTCATTTTCACTGCATCTTCATAGCATTGTCTTGCTAATCGCTGCTCTCCCCTGACGCAGCCAATACCAGTAGGAGTTGGGAATTTTATTGTCAGCGTTCTGGTGGATGTTACCATGTTCAGGTCATTCATAGAGGGTCAACCCAGGACCGCATTGTAGGCTGATGGGTTGCTGATGATTAGGAAGTCGGTAAGGACAGTAGCTTGTCGTCCTGGTTCTCCGAGGGTGAGGGGTAGCGTGATCTGGCCTACCAGTATTACTGCATCCCCGGTGAAACCATAGAGAGGTTCTGATGAGGGTGTCAGCTGCTCGGTTCCCAGCCCCATTTGGTTGTAGCAATCTTTGTACATCACGTTGACCGAGCTGCTCGTGTCAATCATTATTCGCCGCACTTCAATATTGCTGATCTGGGCTCGGACGACTATGGCATCATTATGGGGCCAGTGCACTCCCCTCGCGTCCTCGTCAGTGAATACAATGCCATTCGTGGACATTTTGGCTTTCTTAGCAGGTCCCTCTACCCCATTATAGCTAACCAGCAGGGTATGGTCCGCTTCCCTCACATATCTCCGATGTGACCTGTTCGAAATACCTACCATGTGAGGACCACCGTGGATTGTTAGGATCATTCTAACAACGAGCTCGTGCTCGGGCTCTGAAGCTCGTTGTTGAGGCTGCTGCTCAGGTCGCATGTCTTAATATTGAGGTTGATGATGTTGGGGTCGTCTACCCGCAGGTCGCAGAACATACTCCCCCAGACGACCCCGTCTTATTAACTCTTCGATAGCATCCTTCAATTGCCAACAGTCTGATGTATTGTGTCCGTTTTCATTATGGTAGGCACAATACTTCTTCGGGTCCCGGCGTCGGCTAGGAACCCCTGTGGGAGACGGCTTCCCGAAATTTTTTCTATTCCTTTCAGCTGTGAAAATTCTGTCTTGACTATCTGACAGGACGCTGTAACTCCCATATCGGCTTTGACGCCGAGGTCGCTCCCTCCTCGGCTCAAGCCTGGCTCGTTTTGCCACAACATTGGCAGATTGGTGTCTGTGCTCACCCTGCTTGTCCCCCATTGTAATTCTTCCTTTTCCCATGATGAGGACTGCTTGCTTCACCTCGTTGACTACTGGGCTTCTTGACTTCGAAAGCTTCCTCCCATCTAATTTCCTTGGCTGCCCTCTCGTAAAATTCACCCATATCTCTCACAGGAGACTTATAAATACTCTTGTATAGCTTTCCATCTTTCTTGAGCCCTGCGAAGATCGCCGTTAGTATGCTCTCATCTGAGGGTGCCTCGACATTGCTCACCTCATCTCTGAATCGGGTGATATAGTCCTTCAAGGACTCGTTGTGCCTCTGGAAGATGATGGCAAGGTGGCAAGGTGGCACACAGGCGCGAGCTGCTTCCTCAGGGCCTTGTACTGATCCAGGAATCTTTTCTAACACTCTCTCCAGCTCCCTATACTACTGGCTGGGAGGCTCTTGAACCAAACTCTCGGAGCGTCCCCTAGAGTAGCTGGGAAGACTCGGCACTTTATTAGCGAGTCGTCTGTCTTAAGGTCCATTTGCACGTTGAAGGCGTCCAGATGGTCATAGGGGTTGCTTTTGCTGCCATAAGGAGAGATGTTGGGGAGTTTGAATTTGGGTGGTAGGGGTACTGTCTCAACTTCCCGAGTAAATGGTATCCTGCAATCTTCTCGTTCCTCTCCACCATGAGGCCCAGGTCGGGCTTCTAGCTACCGGACCCTCTGCAGCAATTCCTCTACCATTGGGACTGGGGATTGAGATCGTCGAACGGAGTTCCTTCTACTAACACTCTCCTGTCCTCCGAGGTGACGATCTTCTGGCCTGCGTATTTCACCAAAATCTTCTACCTGTCTTAAACCTCTCCTTCGCCCGGGCTCGGGAATAGCGCGACCCTCCCGAGCTCGCTCGTGTCCACGACTGTTTTCAACTTGGCGGTCACCTTCTTGATTCACCTGTACTCTAATACCGGTTGGGTTAGGGGCAATCTGTCTCCCTCGAGCCCGCTACCTGTCTTTTCTCACGTTCAGGTTTGAGGAGCGCACAGATTCCTCTGATAACGACCTGTCTCTGTTTGCAGCTCCTTCCGAGGTCGGGATCTCCTCAGTAGTTTGTCGACGAGCTCTTCCCGGGGAGACCTCCGCTTGTCTCTGCGCCGCGTGTGTCTGAACCTCCACTAGCGCCCTGACCATCTTGGTCAACTGCCTCACTGTAGCTTCCAAGGCCTGTTGGTGATATTGCCACTCCTGAGCGACCTCTCCCCTGGCAGGTTGCGTACTTTGTTGATCTTCCTGACCTTCAGGTCGCTCATTAACCGGACCAACACTCCTGGTCGTTCTTATCCTGGCCATAATGGATTGACGGAATATGAGCGGTCAAAGAAAAGTCAAATGAAGAGGGAATTACCAGGTCGCTGTTGGGCCCTCCTTCTAGTGCCAAAAGATGTTGACGTTCGAAAATGGTCAACCTAGAGATTCTGGGGCCCAGACTGCAAACGAGGCAATTAAAGGGGTGATAATGGTGACGGGTGTGTGATAAATGAGCAGTAAATAAAGTTTAAGGTTGGTGGAGCTTAATTAAGGTGAAGGAATGTTGGTCGTCATAATTAGGCAAATTTAATGAGGTGATTAGTGAGGACAAAAGGGAGGAAGAAGAATGCAAAACACAAGGATTTTTACGTGGTTCGGCGACTGCACCTACATCCACGGTCACTTTGACGTAATTTCGGCAGAGTGACAGTACTCTAGTATTTTTCAGCTTGTTTGTACAGTAAAAATCTCCCCTATTTATAGAGAGAGGGAGATGATAAAAAAAAATACAAAAGAATGTAATACACGTTACAGGCAACAATCATTTACAACTAATCCTGACATAGCCATGCTGCATTAATTGTAGAGGTGATGATTGTTTTCTCCCTGCACACGTCTGCATTTAATGCACCAGGAAAGATCTTTCCTTCATTAATTGCATAGCCGCCGCATTGAATGCTTTTGGGTAATTGTGGATGACTTCCGGCATGGAGTCAGGAGAGTTTGTGGTTCTGATGACTTGCTGTAAAAGGTTTTTTCTGGAGTGGACCAAGGGTCTGTCAAATCAAGCGAGCTGGGTTACTGTTGACGCGAGTGAAGTAACGGTGGGACGATCTGGAAGTAGCGCGATCTCGCGACCTGGACGATCTCGCGATCTGGGCGAGCTCACAGCAGCGATTGGGAGTACGGTCCTTCTGGGCTTTTATTTCTGTTCATATCCAATTGAGCCTTTACTGGTCCATTTACACAAATCGAGAAAACAGGCATAACAAGTACTAATAATAGGGGCATATCAACATTTTTCATAATAATATTAATGATGCATTTGTGAAAATTTGGATAAACTCGTATGGGAAAAAGAACTAAAGCCAATGACATTATCCCATCCGGCGAGTGGTGACCGGTGGGTAATGAAATGGTAGGTGAAAAAAGGTCCCTGTGTGGAGCCGATATGAGGCCGTATGGTATGGTATGGTTGTGATGCACACAAGACAGGTCACATACAGACGCAAAAACACATACATGATTGGGTTCCTGGTTTTGCCGCGCACAACTTGGATACTCAATCACCAGATCCTAACACGTGTGTGGTCCTGAATTGTCTCCAAATTTTCACTTTTGAATTAAAAATGTGGTTCTCATCTTTTGACAGAAAAATGATTCTCCTCCTTCGTCCGATCCCATCACAATCACAATCACACTAAAAAATCAAAATTCATGCAACTGATGAGAGAACATGAAGCAAACCCCACCCCCACCTCCCCAAGTTCAAAAGTTTCTAATAAGTCAATTAAGTGAACAACGCCAGGTCCTAAAAAAGGAGCTTTGATGGTGATTGCATTAGAAGAAAAATAGGTAACATTCCCCATTTGTTGTGTTAAAGTTAAGTGGGGACGGTTCTTTTTGGAGAAGCTGAAAGTTGAAACAAACCTAATATTCCAAAATTTACTTCCAATCATGAAGTTTTCACTTTCTTCTACAGAATGCAATAACTTGTATGAAAAAAAGTACTTAAAATATATGTTATTCTATAACAAGTACTTGGAAGTAATCAGTTTGCGATGTAATATGGATCGTCAAAGACCAATTTAAACTTAAAATTTAATACGTTGAAATAAATGTGAAATGGTTTTGGGATAAGGAGGGAGGTGGGTAATGAGTTTTCACTTTTCAGGCTATGTGATCACCGGCTCTTTGACGCCCGATTGGTCTGTGTTGAAAATGATGCTTGGCTTGGTTTCTCTAGATTGATAAGGACTAGTGTTAATTTATTTCAACTATGCATAAAATAATAATTGATTTTGTATAATAATAACTAGAGGAAATTTTTCATGTAAATTTTGTCCCTATCTTTGGCTCTTTGGCTCTTTGGTCCCCCCACCCTTATCGAAACTGTGACGTGAATTTTTCTTTTGTTTTGTATTACAACGTATTTTTAGGGCCTACCTCCATCCTCTGACCCTATCTTCTTCTTCTTCTCTTTAATTGCATGATATTGATAAAAATAAATAAAAAAATTCAGCTTTGATAACTCTACTGACATGAATTGCCCACTCACTGTTCGATCTCAAAAAGATAAGATTTAAGATCCTATTCTTTCAACGTCTCAGTCTGGAGTACAACAAATACAATAACTCTTACCGGTTTAGTGTGAGCCATTTCGAATTAGAAATCCCTACTGCAAACGTTGTTGAATTGCTAAACAACCAGCCTACTATTCATTTAATTATAAATTATATGTCTAAAACGATTAATATTCATCGTAAATAAGATGAAGTGTTTCTCTCAATTAAAGAATTTTAGTTATTTATTCAATGATGTGCCACTATTACAATTTATTATACTTTGTTTTCTTGTATTATTTTGAAGAAGTTAAAATGTAAAGATAGAATAACGAATATAGTTTATGTTAGTTGCCGGTTAGCATACGTGCTATCTATAGTCTCAATTTATTAGTATAAATATTAGTGAATTAAAATTTTGAATTAACTTATGTTTAAACAATTATCCATATTCATTTAAAATGAGTTGAATAGTTTCCATCTCATAATTAAGGGATTTTCATAATTTGTTTCATGGTATAATTCACTGTACATGTTGCTTATTTTGATTGTTGAGACTTAAAGACATGATCGAATGTACGACTTCTGTCCGTCACAACAAACAACAGCTTCTCCTGATCGACGCAATTAGGTGTAATCTGGGGTCCGCCCAGCTGGGAATATTTGACATTATTTCAAGAACAACCGAACCACGTTGGATCAAGGTCGGTTTGAAAATTCCAATACCCCAAGTCATGGTCTGTCTATCACTCATAAGATTTCAATTTTCGTACGACTTTTGACAAGCAATAATTAAGCAAACAACCTCACACAATCATAATTTTACAGATATATAATCAATTAATAAATAAGATGCTAGTTATTTTTGGTGGGTTTGGATTGATTGTGAAATGTGATTCCTTATAATTATCCATATGGAGAGACTTGGTTTGGGTGGTTAGAAGATATAAATTAAGTCCTGATCGAACAATTTGAAACCTGGAAGTTGGGTAAGTTGACTTAGTAGTGAGAGACCATGTGGGCTGCCTGATGCACCGACGTGATGAGGTAGATGGATAGAGGGTCTGTGTCATATCTTGTTTTTGTTCAATTATTAAGGTGTATAATGTTCCCGTCTCTAGTAATTCGATTTTCAACTAAGAAAAAAGGAAGTAATTTGATTTTGACTTCTTCAATTCTTTATAAGATATATACCAAGTCAAATCACCATAAAACGCTTGGTTACGAAAGTTCGCATTTTACTATAAGGGTAGTGTTAGATATCATAAATGTTATATATTTGTAACGTTTTATATTGCTATATAATTTTTGATGATATATTTGCGGTGTTTAATATTAAATTTTTTCATTTTTTTAGTTAATTCTTTATATTGCTTTTAATGTTAACAAAAAAAAAAAAGGTGAGGAATTTATCAAAATTCAGTATAACTCTTTTTTTTTCCTCTGAAAAGATCTGGCTATTGACAAAATAGATTTGAGGTCTAAATGAAGTTGTTGCCTGTCGGTGTGTATTCATCGAACTTTACATATGAGATTTGTCTCTTGAACACTCGTGATCAAAATTCAGTATTAACTCTTTTTTTTTAACCTCTGAAAATATCTGGCTATTAGACAAAATAGATTTGAGGTCCAAATGAAGTTGTTGCCTGTTGGTGTGTATTCATCAAATTTTATATGTGAGATTTGTCTCTTGAACGCTCGTACCAGTTACTATGTATGGGCTTTGATTGCCAAATATGGGCTCAATTTGGAAGAATTTTGAACTTCAAACGCTGATGGGGGAATCCAAACTTTACATAAGACCCAATGAATGTTATATTGATACCCCTTTTTTTAATTTGATTTTTATAGTAACATACCTTTAGTAGTTGCACTTAATAATTGTTGAACAAATTTGTTTAAATAGAAATGATGATAAGACAACATTGTTGAGGTGCCATTAACATGGCTTTTAGTGTTGTTTCTCATTCATTTTTGGTCAAAATCGGAGCTGAAGATACTGGCACGGTAACGGACCAAATTCAATCTAATGAGGCTCATCTTGAAATCACAAGTCAGGCTTCGATTCTCAATGGATCCCCCAATTTACATTGCTTGCTGTTGCTGGTTGTAGATCTCGATATACATTTCATTTTTGTTTCTTCTTCGACAAATTTTACTTGATTCAATGCCACTATTTTGCTTCCTCCACTTTGGTTTCAGGGGACTCATGAAATCAATGGGCTTGCCTATCATGATTAATCAACGATGCCGAGAAAATTAATCATCCAATCCAAGTTAAGGTTAACAAAACACGAGGTAACCAAATTGGTAGTCTTTCATTCAAACATCACCGAGATTGTAAGTTTGGTTATTAAAGGGAGCATCTTAATAAAACCCACCTGTGATTAGGCTTCATATGAAGGCCCATCACTCCACTACGGTAGGCCCAATACCATTCATAAATGGCACACTACCTTATTTTCCACCAAAACCCCCTCCCTCCATCGCCAATTAAGCCCACTCAAATCAACCAACCAAACCCAACATCTTCAAGTCACGTTGAAGGGCATCATAGTAAATCCACAACCACATTAGGGTTTCTCCTCCCTATTTATAAACACCACCTTCCTCCTCCTTTTCAGAAGCATTGAGACTGCAATCTGTTATGTGTATGAGAAAAATCTCTCTTCTTGTTCTCTTTCTTTTTTTCAATACTTTTGTTGAATATGTACATGCAGTGAAGATGCAAATGTGCACCATCAATACATGAAAGCTCACTTTTTTTTTTACAAAAAATAAATAAATTAAGAGAAAAGAAAGGCAATAAATTAGAGTCTCTGATGCGCTTGTTGTCAATAGCGTTTTCAGCGCTGTACGTTGCCGATAATGATTGGGGCTGAGATTCTGGCATTTGGTCACCTTCTCAAGAGCTTTGTGCATTCAGATGTCCCAACATCTTCTTTATTTAATTAAAAACCAGAAAAGAGTCTCTTCATGGAAAATTATAAAGTAACATGTTTTTCGGTTATTGTTTTGTTAATATTTCGTACCAGCAAGTCTGTTTATTGAGCTAAATGAAGTTTGTCTCCTTTAATCTCCGGTTGATGCAGAAACTGTATGTGGATACAGGTTGTGTTTGGTTGGCTTGATAACCAATTCAACGGGTTAAGGTTCAGGTTTACCCACCCAACCTCCCTCCCTCTCTCTCGTGCGGACCTGAGGTGGGTGGATTTATCCGATATGGGAGTAGTGTCTTAGACCTATCCCGATAAGTTGGATTAGATTTGATTTTTCCCTAATCAGCTTTAATTCTAAAAAATTAAAAGATAATAATAAAAATAAATGTTGTATATATGTTGTTGAAAATTTACTATACGTGGAGACTTGAACCATTGTAGAGATCCAATAATATTATTTTACTTTAAAATAGTGTAAAACTTTCAGATTTTGATAATTTATTTGGATTTCTTAGAATAAATCGTCATATTGGCACAAAGTCGGAATTTATGACCTCAACATAAGAAATTGTAAAACGTATTATATACTTTGAAGTAAATTTAAATTTGAGAACATTACACGAAGATGTTATGATTTTATAAAGTGGGGAGTTGAAGTAAAATAGACGGGTTCAATAATACCACTGCTTAAGTTTGGGTTTTGAAAACAGATATTCCAAATGGTCTAAGCCCAAATATTCGATACGCTAAGGTACAAAAGTCAAGCTAGAGAAAGGCCCGTCTAAAAATTAATAGTCAACCGTTGTTTATTTTGACGGTGGAGCCCCAAAAACTTATATCATTAGCAAGTTGTACAACACGATGTACATTATTATTTAACAAAGATTTGCTTTTATTATTCTATGGCATCCAATGAAGCTTCCTTTCTTCTATACTTGAGTCTTACTTTAAGCATATGTCCCCTTTTAAGTTGTCCAATTTTCAATTTCAACTATTTTATTTTTAATTCAAATTAAGATAAATTTTTCACATAAATTCAGAGAAATATGAGCTCAACTGATATTATATATATATTTAAACAAAATTATCATATGATGCTTGGTGAGCTATCAATTAACGTGGGGTAAGACATTTTGTGATGCAGTATCTTTTAAGCTAATTTTGTACTAATTGATAGAGTTATTATTATTCATCATAGAACCCATCAAATTTATGACGTCTCAAAATTACCCATCAAAACAATAAAACGATATTCCATACAAAATAATCAAAATATCACAAGATTCCCAATTTGACAAAATCATCCCCACAATTCTTCTGTTACGTCCAAAACGGCGCGTTTAGCCCATGGTGTCGTTATCGTTTGCTTGTGCAAGTACAACGACCGCACAACTAGAAGTGTTTTGTCAGGGTCAACTTCTCTTGCCTCCGTGTCATAATAACCTAAAAAATCTCAAAAAAAGAGTTCCAGTTTCTAGCTGAAGCTCGACTTTGATGAGAAGTAGAGCTGGCACTGTGATGCGTACAAGCAAGATCACGCGTTGGCCACGTGCAGTAACGTTCTTGTGTTTCAGGTCAGTTAATGGTCTCACTTACATGTTTTTTGTTTCAACGAAGTTCTATTTTATTCAAATTTTGTCAAAACCAGGTACATCTTGTAGTATATTTAAGTGGGGTTGTTTGTTTTTCTCAAACAAACATGGGAATAAGTTGCATGTTGTTGTTGGTGTTTTTTATGGTGCTGCTTGTCAACGGTAGCTCTGCTGCTGATTTGAAGGTAATTTTGTGTCAAGATAGAAACCTTTTTTTTTTTTTTTTTTTAAGTGAGTGTGTATATGGATTGAATCAAGCAGTTTCTGATTGGCTATAGACTTTTGCAATATTGCTATAGGAAAATGTGGTTACAGTTGCAGATTCTAGATTGGATCCAAATTCGAGTGTCCCAAGTAGTTCAAATGAGAAACCAGGCGGGTCTACTTTGGTTTCTAGTTCTAGTGGAGTTGATAAAGTGAAATTGGAGAAGGTAGATCAAGCGAATAAATCAAAGGAGGGTGTTCATGTTGAGAAGGTTTTGAGCAAAGACAATTCGAGTAGTGAATCTGGTTTGAAACAAGCAGAAAACGTGCAAAAGAGTGGTGATGATTCAAACAAGGAATCGAAAGGTGAGGAGGAGATTGACAAGAAAGAGAATTCAAGCGATGAGGTGAAAACTAAGGATGTGCATAAAGAGAGTGGCAGGGTAGAAGATTCGGACCTGTTAAGGAAGGAGGGAAACCGGGTTGAAGAATGTGATTCATCTAATAAGTGCACAGATGAGGAGAAGAAGATGGTTGCTTGTTTGAGAGTTCCAGGAAATGGTATGTACTGATGAATTGCTTCTTTTAGATGGAACATTTTGTTTAAGCATTTTGTGACTATTATATCTATTTCAGGTACTTTCCTTGTTTTGTTGGATGGGGCATTCGAGAATGTTTATTTTTATATATGTCTAATAAGTGCACAGAGAGTAATAGAAGTTTATGTTTGTAAAAGCAAATCAAGTCTTGAAATGATGTTTTGGAACAGGTAAGTTCTTCTTGATTAATTTAAAACTGTAGAATCTGAATCTTGGAATTTGGCATTCTCGTGATACAAAACTATTTGTAACTGTTGCATTCAAGAAAATGGTATGAAGGATGATTAAGTGATGCACTGTGAAACTGTACTTTGAATCATCTTATTGGATCCTGTTGACATGGAAGCTGGTCTGATGTTCTTACTCTTGATATTTTTATGTTGGTAGTTCATAAAATAACTCAAAATCTGAATTCCATTTCATTTGTTCAGATTCTCCAGATTTATCACTCTTAATTCTGAATAAAGCTAAAGGTTCTCTCACTGTCACAATTTCTGCACCTGCTTATGTTTGGCTAGAGAAGACCAAAGTTCGACTCCCAGAGAAAGATGGAAAAACGGTAGTTTAAGCAACACCTTGCTGTTATTTAAAAGCATCTCAAAGAACTCTTTTGTAATTGAACTCCACACTGTCACCATAACACCACAAATTGATTAGATGTTTGATTGTTTTTCCATACTTTTACATTACAAAGTCAACTTCCATTGCCCTTTAGTCTAGGAAAAGAATAGGGGATTAGAATCTAATGTGTAATTTGTATGCATTTGTTTAGAACAAATAGGGACTTCTAATTGTGTTGGTAATCTAAAGTAGCTGATGTTACCTGATCCAAATATGTGCTAAAGGGCATCAAATGAGAACTGTTTGGCAGATTTGGGATATAATAAGACAGCTACATTATTTTTATTGTGATCAAAGAAATTGCAACGAGATTCATGTTTTCTGTATCCAGTGTTAGGATTATGCATCTTTTAAAGCAACTGTTTCCTTGTTATTAGTTTCGGGTGTTGATCATAATCTGTCAAAAGCAAAACATGATGAATTGGACTGCATAATTTAGTGCGAGATGGGCTACATAAGAGATTACCCAGTGCTTTTTTGCCCGCCAAATAAACCATGAGCTATGGGGTTTGAGAAAGTTCTTTGGTTTCTATCCATGTAAGAAAAGTAATCATTTGTAATTTCTTGTAATAGTCCAGGTGCAATATGCCAATATCCGAGTATCTGATTAGTAGTAATGAATATGGTTTGCAATATCGATTCTGTCAGTATTCTTGTGTGAGGGGTTATGCTGAAAAATGTTCAATACATCAAATTATTATATAGTTCCTAGATATATTTGGTGCTTTCCAATCAAAAAGTCGTATAAATGTTATAGCCATCTGTATTCAGAGCATGCTTTTATGCTGTGATGAGCATTTCACACGTTAGTGGTGATACTTAGTTTTCTATATCAGCAATGGATTTTTGACTTGATGTTTAATCTGTGCAGCTGAAGGTTTCTATCAAAAAGAGAGGATCCAACAATTTGATTGTTCTCAAAACCGGAACTGGAAAATGCAGCCTTGATTTCAGGGATTTAATTGCTCAGAATTCCGGAGAAGAGTCTGATAACTCTCTCCAGCCTGCATACTTGAATTTCTTATCACAGAAGCCTATCATCGCATTTGCCTCCTTCGCTGCACTCCTCGTACTAGCTTCAGGTTGCATCTGTATCAGCCTTCGCCGTAGGCAACTTTTTGGTAGTGGATCAAAGTACCAAAGACTAGACATGGAGCTGCCAGTTGCAAACACAGCGAAATCAGAGTCCAACACCAATGATGGATGGGATAACAGTTGGAGCGATGATTGGGACGATGAGGAGGCACCCAAGACACCCACATTGCCCGTCACACCAAGCCTCTCATCCAAAGGCCTTGCCTCACGCCGATTGAACAAGGAAGGGTGGAAGGACTAGTCAAATTTGGTATGACGTAGAACCTTCCAAAACAATCACAGAATTAGTCTGAAGATGATTGATATGAATTCATTTAGACCAGGGATTTTTGGGTGAATACAATTAGTTTCAGTTTCTTGTATTATGGGAACAGACGACGGTCATAGATGTAATTTTTGTGATAGAACTTTAAAGCTTTCAATGTAACATTTTTTTTTCTCCATGTAATGCATCTTTACAGATGGTCTATCAAACTATTTGTATGATGATACTCGGCTTCCAGTCGTAAGTGCAGCATTGTATTGAACTGACATCTTGTAATTTGTTTGCACTATTTGTAGGTCCAATGAAATCAGTATTAGGCATTGCTCATATAGCCCAAGTTGATGCTCCACTTTGACGGGCCATATTTGCACAAATGCACCCCTCAAAAATTATTTGTACACCCCAAATTAATATTTTTTTTAAATATCCAATATTACCCTCATGTAAAATTACTAAAATGATAAATATTTTGCATGTACACCCAAAAATTATTAATCAAAATAATATATATATCATAAAACTCTTTTACTTTCTCAAATTCTAATTAATATTTAAATGTTAATTTTAAACATCAAATTCTTTTCATGTAATACAGTTTGATTTAAAGTCTGGAGAATAAAATAAAATCTTCAAATGAACTTAGTTATGAAACGGTAAGTTTTAAATTAATTTTTGTTGTTTTTATTATATCATGGTCTATAAGTTGAAAGAATCTGAATTAAATCAGAGGAGAGTAGAGGATTATTAAGGTTTGAATCAAAGAACAAGATGATAGGAATAGAGGTGATGGTGGAGGATGAAGCTCGAGATTGACATGTATGGAGAGAGAGGGTTGGAGGGAGGCGATAGAGGAGTCTAAAGAGAGCATCAATGGTGGCTACTGACATGAAGCGTTAAGGGAGGTGGTCGAGGCTATTGTTGTTGTAGATGTTGTTGTTTTATCCCTTTTAATTCTTGCGGATTGGAATGTGGATTTATTTAAAGGAGAAAATAAATCTAAAAATAATATTTTTCTCATCAATTACATCGTTGTTTTTGCTTGTAGCTAGAAAATAATATTATTCCTATCAAACACATTATTATTGCTGTTGCTTATAAATTTTTCTCTTCTAAATAATAAAGTAGGTATAAATTGTGTATACTTATAAAGATATAAAATAATAAAACTAAAAAAATTATTTTTTGGCATTAAGTGGGATTTAAAAGTAAATTACAAAACTTTTAAACTTTTTATGGGATGTACATACAATTTCTTAGCTTGATGTGTTTGTTGGGTTGCGTTGGGTGCTCATGCAATCTAAAGATGAGCCCAAACCCACTTGGTAGTGTCATCCGAAAACCTTTTTGTAACTTAATTATAATTACTTTCTTCTCGCATTTCACGTTAACTTTGTTCCTTTCTCTCGTTCAACCAATGCCTTGATGAGTTGATTTTGAAACAAGACATATGCTTCATGTGGAGAATTGGAATCAAATTAAACGTCAATCACTCATCATATCAATCAATAACCAGTTCGAGTGTTGATGTGGACCCGACGGCGTTCAAAAGGCTAACCTATAAACTATAGCACTAAACCTAAGAAGCACCCAGATGCAAAGTCAGAAACATGAAAAAACGCACAAGTTTAGGTCGGTTTTGTTGCTGCCACGCTTTTTTTTTTTTTTATTCCTTTTCTTCTTTTTCCTTAAATACGACAGTTGAACCAAGATGATCACATTCACAAAATACATACAATTTCACTGCGTGAATCAGAAATTAATGGACAATATTAAACATGAGATCAGATATACGTTTAAACACTTATTTAGAAAAAATATTAATCACTCAGTTATATCCTTAATTTCAAATACAATAGCCTTCTCAAATCCAATCATTAAGGGACGATTTTAAAAACAAGAGATAACTTATTGTGTTCAGTTAGTTGGTAGAAATGAAATATAACCTTATATCACAAGATTCCAATTCAATTACAATAGATAATAAATAATAATCATTATTTGGGTTGGCTATAAAAAATCCTAACTATCATCTATCATTACAAAAAAAATCAAAATGGGTGTGTTTCTCAAATCACAAAATCCTCCCTAACTCTTGTCTTCCTCAAAACTGCCTTTATATCAAACTTATTACCATTTATTTTTTATTTATTAAACATCTCACGAGTATCTTATATACTGTATAATTTTATCGAACATTCTTGATTCGGATCTCTAAAACGTGGCTCAAAATTAGAGCTCTCAAAAGGAGGAGAAAAAACCCACATCGTGTGAGAAAATCACCCTTAATTTAAAGATCCCGAGTGTAAATCGAACTACAAATGTCTGATCAAAATAAGTCAAATTTTCATGGACGGAGTATTACTGCACCAACAGCCATCTACTTATTACCAATTTTTAAATTTCTATTTTCACATTTAAAACCAAATCAAACGGTGGTTAGGCCTATGTGAGGTGGCATCACATGTCACTACGTGGCGTTTTATCAATGGATCACCTTGACGCAGCACGTGCCTTGGCTCATGCAATTTCGTTTATCTACTCAAGCAAACAAACATTGAGCATTGGGAAAGCGGCATCACGTGGTGGGGCCCACCCTTAAGCGCTTCGTCAGATTGCACGTGCACCCACATGACCGAGATTTAATGCAGCTCCACAGCATGACACATGTCTCTATATGTCACCGGATTTATAGGGCCACGAAATCACCGTTAATTGCGATCAGAGAGACCTGGAAAAAGCGTTTGGCGACCTGGCGCCCGTCATCAGTTTGTACGTATCTATACGTGAGTTGCGGAGGCGTGGACGGCTCAGATCTAAAGTACATGACATTCTTATCATATTCTCGACTTCATTTTGTCTATTAGTGTTAATAATTGACTATTTTACGGCGCAGGACCGCCGACGATATACAATTTCTCCTTGACTGCCACGTGTATCACACCCTTGTATATGGATTATTGTTAAACTGTTTTTCTTTCAATAACAGATAACAATTCTTTCAAAGAGGATTCGTGGTAAAATAGGTTAACAATGGGTTGTTAATTTATATAAGCATAAATTAATATATATATATGACATAAAGTTTACAAACATTTAATGATAGTTCGAATGTACTAGATAATAAATTTCTCTTATTATTTAACGTGGAGAGTATAGCATTAATTAAATGTCATATATAGATATGATAGATAAGATTTTATATTTTATTTATTGTAATTATTGAAGAATCAATTACGAATTATACGGTTGTCTTCTAAAGCCTCTCCCTCTCTAGAACACTCTCTGGACACTCCAGAGAGAGAAACCACATAGAAGCATTTTGTCTCCGGTGTCAGCGAATCTTGGATATTTTTTCTGTTATGGGAGAGCCAATTGGGTCATTCTTGAATATTTTGGTGGCTGTTTCCATTTCTTTGAAGATTTTCAGGTTACTTTGTTTTAATGAGGCTGATTGTATAAACTTATTTCGTGTTAAAGCTGATTTTCTCCTTGTTCTAGTGCTTCGCAGTTTATTTTATGTCTTAGTTTTTATGTGGATAGGTTGGATTTAAAGGAGTAATGTCATTTTTCATGTTTTGTGAACTCTTTGACATTCCATCTAACAATTCGTACTTTTTCCTTTGTGAGAATTTCATTGGATGTATGTGGACTTAGATTTGATATCCCCAAATTGATTGAACAATTAGTGATTGTAATTTCGTTGTTCCCAAGTTTGGGATATAATGTTAATGCAATTTCAGTATTTTAAAAATTAAATAAATAAATTACAAAATATACACAAAATACACATTATCAGCAAAAGTTCCACTTAGTCACAAAAAAATCGGGCCCCAAATATCAAATTGCAGTTGTGGGTACGTTACATCATAAATAGCCGAGATTTTGATGTCGAAGTTTGATTTTTCGAATCTAGGATGATCACTTTTTTATATTTGCAACATATCTAAGTACTGAAGTTTATAAATCAACTCTCATTTTCAAAATTCTTTATCTATATCTGCACTGCACTCACTCAAATTCTGCACAGCAGAGTCCAAGAAATTTTGGGACCTTGCGCTTTTAAATATATTGGGGGGCTCTATATGACACCATAAGTGGGTGCCCCTCAAAAAAAATTTCTACCTAATTTATCTCTCAACCTATAGAAATAATTATTTCAGTCCAGTTGAGATATTGTTTTCCATCAAAATATAGAATAATAGAACGAGAGAGAATGTATGTTCCTCAATCCCATGGATCATGGTGACCTTCACATTTATCTGATTGGGATTTTTAGTTGTTTGTTTGACGTAATTGATGTGCACAAGTCTATTTTACGTTTTATCATATATAGTTACACATTCAAATGTTTTCACCTGTCGAGGAGTAGTGACATTGGTATTTGAATAGAGGAATAACATCCAAACGTCGGGGGCTCAAATGCCGGTAAAAAGAAGATAACAGAAGAAGAAGAGGAATAAAGGACGAGCTTGAGAGGGAGCTGCTTGTCTGTTTTGCAAGGGTCACTTTCATGTTAATTTCATCAACCTTTTCAATTATAAAATTACAATGTGGGTTGTTAATTGGACATAAAATCATATTATATTGCATGCGTGCACGTATGAGATTTTGAGTGGGAAGTTGTTAAAAGTTAAACGATTCCGCGAGGTCATGATTTCAAAGTATAAAATCTTCATCCATGCATGGTGGGGTTGGGTAGTAGTCCCTTTCGAATTTATAATATGGATATTTGAGATATTTTATGTATAACATCTAAGTCCATAAAGAATCATATATAAAGAATTAACAAAAACGATAAAAGAGATTGAACAAAATGAATTTTCTGTTTCCTTTCAAGTTTTATTTGTTGGAATGTAAATTTTATAACTTTCAAGGATATCGTTATAATTAGAAAAGAGATGATCATTATAGATATTTTACATGATAATTAATATAGGCTTTTCACAAACATGAAAGTGACAAAAAACTGTTAATTTGATGTAGATCGAGATCATCGAGTGCTTCTAATCAATCCAAAGTCATTTTTTTTTCTTACACAAATTATGATGTTGATAGCATCAAGTTAATTTATCCTATGTGTCGTACCTCATGGGACAAATATTTATAGTTTATTTTAATTTATATAATAACAGTGAAATGACATTTTATGGGTATTGTCTTACCTTTGTTTATATTTATTTCTCTTTTGAACAATGGACTTTTTATGGTCATTAAGAAGCTTAATTAACAATAAGATAATGGCAAGTATAACGATGGTTATGATTGTGACAACTTAGTAAATATGTGCTCACCGATTTAAAGGAAAGAATTTGATAATTTCAAACAAAACGATAATGAATCAAAAGTTGACGATGTCGAATTTCATCGATTGTTTATTAATAATTTCTATTAATTATATACATGAATCTGTTTTGTCCAACCTACATGAATTTTTTGACTACCTAATCGATCTTTTGGAGGCCATTACAGTGAAAGGCGACAAAGATTATACGTCTTTACACAGACAGCCAATAACTTGCTAGCAAAATGAGAGAGACAATGCGTGCAAATTGAAATTAATTGGCAATCGGTAATTACAACCAATTAAAACCAAAACGTTGAAGCTTCAATTCCATGATTGAAGATTTTTCCACATAAAAAAATGTAGAAAACTTCCATTATATAGAAAAGTATTCCACTAATCAAGCAAGCAATTCAATTTGCGATACAGAAAGAAACAAGAATATCAAAATAAACACTCACTCAAGTAGTGGAAACATTAAAGAAAAGAAAGAGAAAAATAAAGAAGTGGAAAATAATTAAAATGTTTGAACTGCCCCGTATAGTGGATACAAGCTGGTCCACACTTGACACAAGAAAATCAAATCAAAGTGAGAGAGAAAGAGAGAGGTATGGGATAAAAAAGAGCCGTAGCTAGGGCTAGCCCACCACAACCCATGTTTTTGCGTGATTGGTTCAACTTTTAGGGCCACAAAACTACCTTGATTTGCCTTCTCAAAAAAAAAAAAAAAACCTACCTTGATTTGCGCCTTAGACATTGTTCAATGTTCTATTATATTTCTTTTATCTAGTATTGATGAATTTATATATGTTATTATAAACTTGGTACAGTAAGCAACATTATTCAACTTAGATACGGATTTGTGGAAAACCAACCGATTGATTTTCATAACATATTACAAGTCAAGCTTTTTTGTTTTGCTCCGTTTGCTAAAGTCAGCTAAATCAAGTTTTGCTCATAAATAATTGACTGGCAACATATAGGGTAAATTTCACTTTTTTCTTGTTGAGGTATGTTTTGAACGCAACGGATGGGTTTTATAACATTTTTCTTTAATGAACATGTTATTCCTTTGTAAGTTTCACTTAATATGAGGTTATTAAAGAATCTTTATGAACAAACAAAGTTTGTTAAATTTATGAACTATTCAAAATTTGTAAAAATTTGTCCTTACAAGAACATTATTGAGAAGAAAAGTTTATATCGCTTATAATTAAAAAAAAAAAAAGAAAAGGAAAAAGTGCTATCTCACTTACATTCCCACTCAATGTTTAAAGTTTAACTTAACACAACATTGAGCAACCTAAAAATAATATAGATTTAAGTGTTTGACATTCTTGTCATATTTGTTCTAATGTCAAACTAAACTATTTTTTTTTAAATGAAAACACCAATTTATAAACTAAACTAAAATTTTGAGAAAAACAAAATTAGGGAAAAAAATTTATTAGCATGCTTAACTACTAGATAAGTGTACAAATATTATAGTTTCAAAAAAAAAAAGGTGTACAAATCTTATATAATAAATTTATGCATAGTATTGCTAAATTGAAAATAGAATCACGGCACTCTTAAGGGAAGATGTCGGGGGCCACGAGATGTCATCAGCCAATAAGGTGGAACCACGTGTTTGGACTTGGGAGCGCGAGAAAGGTGACCAGATAAGGCGTCCCCTGGTCCTTCACTTCACACACCGCATTTCACATATTCAATTAAAAGCATTCACTTTCCATCGACATCAAACGGGCTCAATAATGGGAACATGCACATATGATTTTGAGATCCGCATAGGGTCATGTGTCCTTCCATAGGGATCGTTGGTTGGTTGGCTTTTATTCACAACCGTCAATGCTGGACCCCTAAAGTGATACTTAACTACGTTATGCAAGGTGCGCGTGTTGCACTTTTTTTTTTTTTTTTTTTGCCCTTTTATCTTTACTGATTATAATATTCATTTTAAATTATATATAACATTTACAAATTTAAGGATAATTCTTTCTCTAACGATTTGATGTAATAACAAAAATCTACAACTAATTTAAAAAATCATTAAAAATCCATCTGTAATTTAATTAAATAGACAAAATATCTCTTATAATTTAAGAAAATATCTAAAAAATCTTTTATAATTTAAGAAAAAATCAAGAAAACCTTTTGATGTTTTTATCATTATACATGTTAGAATCATAAAAAAGGTAAAATGAGATTTTTACTAATTATGGAGATAATTAGTAATTACATCAAGCAACTAGACGGAAACTGAAATTATCTCTAAAATTTATTGAAATCATCAAAACCAATTATTATTCTAACACATTAATTAATCAAAAGACAAGATGAAATAACTACTTTTATTTATAAGACAAAAACCTTCTTACACTTTCTTAACGAATAAGGTAAAACTCAAACGTGGATTGTCACTAAGGAATTGGAAATACTATAATCATGCCTAAAGTTTCTGGAAATCTATCATTACAAAATATTGTATACTACCCAAACAGTTATTTTGGTAATAAATACAAGTTTTCGGGTACCAATGCGGTAGGACACAGTTCATACTTGTATTTTCCTTTTGTGTTGAAAGGTGTGGACAGTAGCTAATTAACACGCGTTAAAAGAGTTTTGATCTTAAAAGTTAAAGGTCACCTAGTGCCTCTGCATGCGTGTTAGGCGTCCCAAGGACCTTACCTATAGTTTGATCATAGACTCGCAATTATGGCAAGTCATAGGATCATATTTTCTGCCGTATAATGCTGGAAAAAAGGTACCAAAAAAGGACTTCTTTAATAATTGATTTGCGAGTTCTATTAGGGTATTTTCATTCATAATTTTACATTCTTTATTATGCGGTTGTGAATATTCTCAATTACAATGTAAAAATAGAACACATAAATTAAATATAAAATTAGAAAACTCTTAATTGCATATATGTTTTCGGTCGATGAGGGCATGTGTAAGTTAATATATTTTTAGTGTTACTTGAGTGATCAAATGATATTTTTATTTTTCAAAACTTATATGAATATTAGAGCTTCATTTTTATAAATAAAATTTCAGTTGTATTATGAAAAATCAAGTATAAAATAAGGAAACTCTCAATTCTCATATGTTTGCGATCAACACCAATGTGTGTAAATTTATACATTTTTAGAATTAATTGAGTGCTCATTTAAGGTTTTAATACTTGAAACTTGTGTGAATATTAAAATATTATCTTTATTAATAAAATTTCAATTGCATTATAAAAATAGACAGTATAAATCTGACATAAAACTAATAAACTTTAAATTCTCACACGTCTTCGGTCAGCATAAATTATTCTTATTGTTAGTTAAGGGGTCAAATAAAATTTTTAATGTTCGAAATTTATGTGAATATTGAAGTTTTGTCGTTCTGATAAGATATCGGTTGTATTTCCAAAATAAACAATATAAATCAAATGAGGTTTTTAATACTCGAAACTTTATCTTTACAAATAGGATTCTAGCTGTATTATGAAAACAAATAATATAAATCAAGGGAAGAAATTCTCACTTTTCACATGTTTTAGGTTAGTATCAATGTGCCTATGTTAATAGCTTTTTAGTATTCATTAAGTGATCAAATCAAGTTTTTAAAGTTTGATACTTACGTGCATATTAGAGTTTTATCTTTACTTTTTGTTTTTTGTTTTATATGATGGAGATGAGGGATTAAATTCATAGAAAACTACCTATACACTGTGCTTTAGGACAATAGTGGAATTTGAACCCTTGACCTCTTAGTATCAAATAAAGTTCTCAATCATTCTTACTAAGAAGTGATGTGCATTACAACTTTATCTTTAAATTGTATTTTGAAAATAGACAACATAAATTAGGTATAAAATAAAAAAAACTCTCAATTCTTACACGTTTTCGGTTAATGCCAATGTGCATCAGTTAATGCATTTTTAATGTTAATTAAGTGATCAAATAAGTCTTTTAACACTCAAAACTTACGTGAATATTAGAGTTTTATCTTTACAAATAAGATCTTAGTTATATTTTGAAAACAAACAATATTTTTTGAAAAATTAAGCACAAAACTAAAAAACTCCTAACTCTTCAACATCGGTCAGCATAAAGTAATATATTTTTAGTGTTAATTGATGAGTTAAATGAAATTTTTAATATTCGAAACTTATATAAATATTAGAGTTTTATCTTAACAAATAGGATATTAATTGCATTCTGAAAACAAACAACATAAATTAAGCATAAAAGAAAGAAACTCTCAATTCTCTCATGTTTTCAGTCAATACTGATGCATATTAGTTAATTTTATTTTATTTTTTTTGAGTTAATTGAGTGATCGGATGAGGTTTTTAACGCTTAAAACTTACATGAATATTTGAACTTTATCTTTACAAATAAGATCTCAATTTTATTATGGAAATAGACACCATAAATCAAATATAAGACTAGAAAACTCGTAATTCTACACGTTTTCAATTAGTGCTAACATAAGTTAATAGTTTTTTTGTGTTAGTTGAAAGATCAAATGAAGTTTTTAACACTCGAAAACTTGTGTGAATATTAAAATTGTATCTATAGAAATAGATGTCAATTGAAAACAAACAACATAAATAAAACATAAAACAATAAAAATTTCAGTTCTCATCTATTTTCAGTTAGCATTGGTCAACGTAAGTTAATTTCGTTTTAGTGTGAGACGGTGCTACTTCAAATAGCATATAAGTGCAAGGCTTGTAAATTGGTGTTTTGTGCATGGCATGAGCCTATTAATTAATCATTTGAAACTAAATAACCATACAATAAAAGGCAGAGCAGAAGAAAGAAAACAGAAGAAAAAGTTTAATGCAAGGATTTAATAGATTTCAGCAAAATCTTAACCACCCTAGCTTTTTTATATAATCCGAGTGGAAGATCCATCCAATCCATGACGTGAGTCATGATGATTTACAGATAGAAACCAAAACAGAAAAATGTCATTTGCCAACAACCAAATCACATAAATTACGGGTTTTTGGATGAATATGTAAAATTCAAATTCAATCTATGATTTATTTTAATTACTATGTCTAAAACTGATCACAAATACAATCTATAAGAACAAATTAAGATCAGACAATATTAACACTTAAAAAAAAAAAAAACTAGCACTACTCATATAACTATTCACATTATATAGGGGAGAAGTCTCTATAAATTTATTACTTTAGCCATAAAGTGAAACGTGAAACCTCTCTAAACTTAGGATTTTATGTGTAAAATGAAATTTGAATCCTGTTGTAAACATCACAGAGATGTATAATAGCTCAGCCAAAAAATAAATAAATATATATTTAAATATCATTTGAATCATGTTAACATGTGTAATAAGTAACATATTGTGAATACTGAATACACAAACTCTTAACATAAAGAATAAAATATAAAATTTATATCAATATTCACTATATCTTAAGTGTTAAACGAATAAAATTTTAATTTTAAATTAATTTCTTTATATTGAAAGTTGGACTTATTAAAAGGTTATAACATTCTTAGATTCTAAACTATATGTAACGTTTGACATTTTATATGGTACTCTAAAATTAAATTATTGCATAACATAACAACATTGATTTATTTTGTTTGATTTTTACGAATAAAGTATTTGCCAGTAGTTATCAATACTTTTTGGTGTATTCCTTTCACATTTCCTGGTCTTATCTTATAGTGCGGGATTAACATCTACATTGAACACACGCACGCACACACACTTCTATATGTATATGTATATAAACACACACACAGACGCACAAAGGAAAGAGACCTTACCTATAACATATGCTGCCGCATTTTATCTCAAAGAAAATGTTCTTAATTCCCAATTATAATTCTCACTTCACAGTCTCACAAACACTTTTGCTCTAATTGCTTCTGCTACTTTATTGTCAGTGTGTTCCATGCTTCCCTCCCACAGCTCAACAAAAAGTCATGGCTGAGTTATTTTTAACAATTTAATTGCAAGCTAAGGTAACTAAAATATAATTTCAACTTCTCTCAAAATATATATATATATATATATATATAATTTCAAGTGTTGCTTGTCAGTGTGTTTCTATAAAAAATTATTGTTGTTGTTGTTATTAATTTCCCACCAAGACAACATGTCATTTCGACAAACTAAACCACAAATTCCTCATTTCATCTAACTTTCTTGGCAAGCTAAACAAAACAAAATTATCATGAAGAGAAACATTTTGAATTGTTTGAATTTTGAAAGTTCAATTTGATGCCCAAATTACAAAAGATTCCATCATTTATTGACCATAAACGAAATACACTAGGAAATTACAAGGTTACAAACTCTGACCTCTTTAATTAAATCACAGCAAAATTATTGTTGAGTCCAACTAATATTCGATGTCTGGTACCCTCGCTAACTGTTTTTGACTGCAACGTAATCTAAAGTGATCATCAACTTGAACATTACAAATGGCTGCTAATTAGGCAGATCTCCTATAAAATTGAGCAATTAATATTAATTTGAATTTTGAATGGTCTGCCTGCTTCGAGATTTGATATACATTTAAAAAAAAAAAAACAAGAGAAGAGACTACTTTCCATATAAAGAAATATTCGATAATTTTTAGGGGAAGTTTATGATATCTATTTGACCTATAGAGAATGTTAATTTTTAATGAACTTGAAACTACAAAAATTTCTTTCAATGAATTTTCTTCTAACCCTAGGTACATTACAGTGTGAACCTTGAAAGAGACAATGGTTTGAATTTGGAGTGTAGAATAAAATAAAAAAGAAGTCAATCTCATAAATCTAGAAGTTTTCATTCTTTACTTTTTAAAGTTTCTATCCTACTTTAGTATTTTTCTTTTGAAACTTCCATGATGAAGTGTGAATGCTCGAAATTTCAAAAGAGAACCAATTAAAGCCATGATAAAGTTAAAAGAAGAATAGTTGGTATGATTTTAGGGGACCGTGTTATGGTCACCACCAACAACAATAGTTCCACTTAAGGAACCAAGTTGGTAGACTTTTAAATATCTCAACCATATATCTACTCTACCCTTTTATGAACACAAACCATTAATTATTCACTAAAGCTTCATTATTTGCAACCTTCGTGGTTTAAACTAACAAATAATATATAGTACCAAATTTTGAGCTTTGCAAAAGATAAACTCTACGTGGCAAGATCTCAACCCAAAACCCAACATCTTATAAATTTAATCGGCTAATTAGGTTTTATCGAGCAACAATTTTTAGATTTCTCTTTGTCATATTCCCACGTTAAATATTTATACAACTAAAATAAGAGACAAAATTACAATATTTTATTCTCGAAGGTAAAATTTTTTTGAGTTTATATTTTAATAACTAGATTTAGATGGTGTATGTAATTTATAGTTTAACGTTTTCGATGGTCATACGTGGGGAGACTAAATTAAACCCCCACAGCCAGTGGCAGCAGCGGTGGAAGGTGCTGCCGTGGCCGTAACAAAACCGGAGTTCACCGGTCATTGCGGAGCCTTGCCTCTTTGACTTGACAGTACGTGTCAAGATTCCACGTTTTTTAACTTAGTTTTTTAGATTAAATTTCACTTTTTTTTTATATTAAAAAAAAACACACACACAGACACACATTTTATCTCTTTTTCGGCGGAGACCGTTGATTGCGGTTGGGAATAAAGCGATCTGACAGGGGACCGCTCTTTTTGACCATATCTTACTTTGTCTTTTTCTCTTTTTTAATAAAAAAATATTTATAACGAAAAAATAAAAATGAAACAGATATAACCATTATTTTGTGTGGATATTACAGGAATGCCCGTATTTATTTGACCTCGGCGTAACACGTTTTTTTTTGTTTTTCTCACCGGATGTTGTCGGTGGGCTTATCATAATATTAGTTCAGAAAAATAGTTCGTATCAGTCCAGATTGAAAATTAAATGGTGCGCCAGTGTTGTTTGTTTGGTTGTGGGGTTTTCGAATCCTGGCTGCACGTCAATCTCCTGCGATTTTGTTTCAGATACCAGGTATATACTACACGACCACGTTTTCATGCTCCCCTGTCATTTTACGTCAATCTCCTCCGTCCACGCATTCCTATGTTCATTAAAAAAAAAATTGACCCCAAAACCTTTTTACATGTCTTTTTGTCTTTTTTCACTGAAAATTTTGTTACTATGTAAAATAAAAAGTGCTACATGTTGACCGATATTAAAAACCACGGATAATTACCCTCATAATATGATAGAACAATTTCTTCCATCAGTGTACCTACTCTTTTAATGAGTACATTATAATATAAATCCTTATTATAAATCTTACCTTTTATCAAAGAAATAATATTAATTACAAGTAAAAATGAAATAAATTTTAGTTATCTTTCCCATAAAAGTTTATTTTTTGATTGAAAATTATAATTACTCTATTTTACTCTTCATTTTGTACATATGTTTCTACTGTATTAAAAAATAACGTCTATAATAGATGACAAGTGTGACATAGTAAGCAATAGAAACGAAATTATCTGATTCCATAATGTTACTAAACAAGAAAGATGGTACAACTTGCAATATTTTTATCATTGATTTTGGGGTTTTTTTTTTTTTTTTTTAAGTATAAAATTAGATTTAGAGCATCTGAATTGGGCTAAATATTCACTACTGCCATTATTATAGGGATAATCCTAATTGTCCCCCTGTAGTTTGAGGAAATAGTCAAAAACCCCTTTTCATTTGAAAAAATTAATGAATAAAAGGGAGATTTTAGCTATTTTCTCAAACTACAGGGGGAAATTGGGATTATCCCATTATTATAGGAAGGAGAAAAATATTATGGTTGAATGAGTACTTAAGGCACAGGTAGCTTAACTGTAACTCTGTAATAAAAGATTTCTGTTTGGGTTGCGAGAAAATTAAATGCTATGCTATTATGTATACCCTAAAAAATGAAACATTTACCTAGAGAGATCTTCTCCAATTATTATGGTCTGTGGTCCTTTGATAATGCTTCCATCTTCACATGCTTTGATGCCGACACCCTACTTCATTTAAAATCTCATTCACTCTTATACGCAGATTAAATAGGGTATATAAGAAAATTCGAAATTAACTTAATTACATGTGTGTTCGTCTAGATTGAAAATAATATAATAAAAGATAATGTTTTATATGGCTTTCCCAAGAAATTTTAAAAAAATTTCTTTGTTTTTTCGACAATTTTTAGGAAGATGTTTATGACAATTGTAAGCAAACTACGAAAGTAAGTAGTGGGATTTGAATATATTTTAATGATATAGAGTTCAACAAGATTAATGGAAGTTTCTTGAACAGAAATCATATAGCTGGAAGATTTTGTTC
Organism: Litchi chinensis; assembly: GCA_019925255.1. NCBI lineage: Eukaryota > Viridiplantae > Streptophyta > Magnoliopsida > Sapindales > Sapindaceae > Litchi > Litchi chinensis. The sequence continues at coordinate 2,300,646 of CM034470.1, read as the reverse complement.
TTAGCTTATTGGATTTGCAAGTTCAAAATTATAACTCCTGTCTAAATCTAAGCAATAATTATATAATGCAATCTTATAAAATAATCCAAGAAAGAAGCAGGATCATATAAAACTTAACAATTTGCCTTGATACTTTAACTAGACAGTGTAAGATCATAGTAAACGAAAAAATCTTATTTCATCTATTTTGAAAATAATTTTTAGAACTTTTGAATTATAACACATTAATGGTCAATTTCAAAAGTAAAAACAGTTGGATTCTGCGTGCTTAAATCATGTTGAGTTTACCTATCAAGATTAGAGTGGAATTATCTATTAAATATTTGATCATTAAATCTTGTATTGACGCTTTCAATTCGGCCCAGGCCTGCTCCCGCCAAAATGCAAGTGAGGAAAAGAAAGAAGTAGAAAAAGGCTGAGTGGAAAACGTCCAATAACCCAACTTTCTTTTACCACGTAACTTTGGTAACCCTTCACTATATATATAGTTTTCTTTTGGTTGTATTTGTTTCGCAGATTACGCTAAAATTTGGATATATTTCCACTAATTGTTCTTGGTATTATCTACATAGGAAACAAAATTTGGAATAAAATCACAATAAAAAACTAAGAATACCACCATCATATCAAACATATACGATAATATACCATACGAGATATTTATTATAACAAATATTATCGTAAAAATATTAAGAGATCGTTATTAGTCAATATAATTTTGGATGGCCTATATAAATTCAAAGATAAGTCGGAACCAAATGAAACAAAATCTTGATGATACGATTCGAAGAACAACTTTTAAATAAAAAGGAGTCCATATATGAAAGGAATAAACCCACATAAAATGGGGATATTAGCAAAACAAAATCTTTAAATTATTCTCAAAGTAGGTAAGCATGGAAGCGAAAAGCCAAAAGTTTTTGATGGATAAAATCATCATTATCATTTACAAACATCATCGGAATTGTGAAAGATGTTTCATTTGCATTTTTAGGTCAACCCAGTTCAAAGCTTACTGCATGTTACCATCCAATGGCAACACTCCACATCACAACGAAATTGATACCAAAAGAGCAGAGTTCCCAAAAGAGATGACACGGGGATTCCGGGGGTATTATCGAGAATTCATGGTAGAGACACAATAGGGACAGCTTCCTGAGCTTTTTTGATTCCTCTTCTCCATCTCACTTTCCTCTTTCTAGTTTTGGTAATTCTTAATGCTCACTGTCTTAATTAAAACTTTTGCAAACTACAAATCTCCAAACAAAAATTCCCCGTGACAGGCACTTTTCTCATGTTATTCATAATACAATCCAAAATTATTTTCTTTTGCACTATGAAATTGAATAAGATTGTTTTATCATTAAATCATACATTAAAATGGTAATGAGATTCAAAATCTTATTTTACTAATTTAGTAATTAAAATATAATTTTTAAAAATATAATCTATAATATAAATATTTAAATTTAAATAATTATTAAACTAACTGAGAATATTTTACTATCAAATCATATTAGAAAATAATAATAATCATAATATTACCAATGCTTGATTTTAACTATAATTCTGACTGATTTTTGATGTCAATCTAAAAAATGTATATATTGAGTTAAAATTTCTGTTATATACATTATTAACTTTATCCACAGAATCTAGAGTAAAAAATTATATTTTTTCCCTTCAAAAACTCATTAAATCCACACCGACCCTTGTAGTGTAAAAAGCCAAGAACACCCACATGATCCTGTTCTCTTTCCTCAACCGTTACCAGTCTTCCAAAAGTGTGAATTATTATAAAAAAAATAAGTTAAAATAAATAAATAAATGAGTGAATGTACATGAATAATTTTTTCTCATTTATTGATCCTGCCCGTTTCTGGGCTCTATGGACCTTCCTATCTCATTCATCAGTATATAGAGGCCTGTGCTGCTCTCTTCATTCTCAACCCTCCCACTCTCTCCCTCCATCTCTAGTCCTTTTCTCTCCTTTAAGAGCTTCTTTTTGCTCTTGGTGGGTTTATCAGAAGTTTTAACTGATAAATTAAACCAACATTGCACAACATTTCTCTGTTTTCAATTACATTTTGTGAGTCCACTATTGGTGTTCTTGGAATGGAGAAGGTTCTTCTTTTTCTTCTTCTCTGCATCTGCCTCCCTCACACTCTCGCAGACCATGACTACGGCCAAGCTCTCACCAAGAGCATTCTCTTCTTCGAAGCTCAAAGATCCGGCTACCTCCCCCACAACCAGAGAGTCAACTGGAGAGCCAATTCTGGTCTCAACGACGGCAAAGCCAGTGGAGTAAGTCTCAACTTGTTCCACTATTAAACACACAAGTTGCAATTTTTTCACGCCAAGCTTGTAAATTGACCACCTTTTCATATCCTTTGAACTCTGTAGGTGGATCTGGTTGGAGGGTACTACGATGCTGGTGACAATGTCAAGTTTGGTCTACCAATGGCCTTCACTGTGACAATGATGTCATGGAGCATAATTGAGTACGGCAAACAAATGGCTGCCAGTGGCGAGCTCGGTCACGCCATGGACGCTGTCAAATGGGGCACTGACTATTTCATCAAAGCACACCCTCAACCGAACGTCCTCTATGGAGAGGTACCCTCTCAATTTTTCACTTGACTATTGAAATTAATTTAAAGCTGCAATGGAAAACGTCGCTGATTTTGGTATATGTGCTTATTTTATTAGTTATCTAGTGAGAGAGTTTTTTTTTTTTTTTGAAATTTAGTGAGAGAGTGTTTAGTTAACTAGAAACTCGATAAAGTACATATAATATTTTATCAGTAAAATCTTAGTTAGTTTGTTTTTAATGTTTTTTTAATTTAATTCATCCGGTTTTGTTTAGGTTGGTGATGGCGACACTGACCACTACTGCTGGCAAAGGCCGGAGGACATGACCACGGACAGACGGGCCTACAAGATCGACCCAAGTAACCCCGGGTCGGATCTTGCCGGAGAAACCGCCGCCGCCATGGCCGCCGCCTCCATTGTCTTCCGCCACTCCAACCCTGCCTACTCCAGTGAGCTCCTCCGCCACGCATACCAGGTATCTATTTTCATCTTTGTTGTTTGTTTTAATTTTTTTATAACATTTTTAAAGCACTTTAACTGCTTGTGGAATTAAAAAAAATAAAAACAAAAAAAAGTTACTTGAAGGGACCACGTTTGACTGGCTGATTTACTAACACACCTTTTTGCCGGACCTAGAAAAACTGTTGCGCTGTATAGTGGTATGTTGTGTCGCGCATGTTAGCAAAATCTGTTGTAGTAAATAAGCAGTTAATAGTTATACTGGGCTTACTTTTTTGTCAGACTGGTCGGTGCAAATTTATCAGGGCGCAAGTTAGCTTTCATTCATACCCCTTATAACTATTTTTTTTATTATTACTTACATTATTTAAATAATTAATTTCAATTTCGAAATTAAATTTAATATCTTGGATTAAATATTTCGATTTTGAAAATGATAAAAATAATTTGAAATTAAATAGAGTTTTAATATTTTGATATTTTAAAAATGTTTTAATATTTTGATTGGCGCATAATATGGATCGTTGTTGCTCCGTCTATCACGGCTAGCGTGCGGGAACCGTACAGATCCAAATAGTCCTATCAGATTTCAACCGTCAAATTTGACTGATCTATAAATGGTTCCATCAGTGTTATTCGTTTGTCACGTGCCTGTTCTGTCGGTGCTGTGGCATAGCCAAACATCTCACCTTGTAATGAGTCGCGACTTTACCGAAACTTCATATTCCTAATTTGCCCTTAAGAGTTTGGCTTATTTACGTGAATTGCCACTGATGTGTTTTTAACAATTTTCTTTTGTATTTTTGTGTGTTTCCAGCTATTTGATTTTGCCGACAAGTACAGGGGTAAATATGACAGTAGTATCAACGCGGCACAAAAGTACTACCGTTCTGTCAGTGGGTACAATGTATGTGACTGTAGCTTACATTTATCGAAAAAAATTTACATGATTAAGTAATTTTTAAAGGTTCATAATATTAAATGTGTTAATTGGTAATCATATTAGCATATTGATTTGGTTAATTTTGGTGTTTTTAGGATGAATTGCTTTGGGCTGCTGCATGGTTGTATCAAGCAAGTGGAAACCATTACTACTTGGACTACCTTGGCAGAAATGGTGACTCGATGGGTGGAACTGGTTGGGGCATGACCGAATTCGGTTGGGATGTCAAGTATGCCGGTGTTCAAACCCTTGTTGCCAAGGTATTGAAGTTGTAAATCGATGTAAAAAAATGATATTGCTTACCGATTTTGTTCATATTTTTGGTTACTTGAGAGTGGTACTTAATGTGACTCTTTTTGTTGCAGTTCTTGATGCAAGGCAAAGCCGGCCCCTATGCTCCAGTGTTTGAGAGGTTCCAACAGAAGGCAGAGTACTTCATGTGTTCATGCCTGGGGAAGGGCAGCAGGAATATTCAGAAGACTCCTGGTGGCCTCATTTTCCGTCAAAGGTGGAACAACATGCAGTTTGTGACCAGTGCTTCGTTCCTGGCCGCCGTTTACTCTGACTATATTGCTTCTTCTGGCAAATCCTTGAAATGTTCTTCAGGCGATGTGCCAGCAGCTGAGCTTCTTTCCTTCGCAAAATCTCAGGTACTTTTACTTGCTTTTTGTTATCTTCGATTAGGAATGCAATGTTTTTTATGCATATAAATTGACATTTGATAGGTTTGAACTCTTCAGGTAGATTACATTCTTGGAGACAACCCAAGAGCCACAAGTTACATGGTTGGTTATGGAAACAACTACCCACGACAAGTCCACCACCGAGCTTCCTCAATTGTTTCCTTCAAGGTTAATCCCTCATTTGTGAGCTGCCGTGGAGGTTATGCCACTTGGTTTAACAGGAAAGGCAGCGATCCAAATCTTCTTGACGGAGCAATAGTTGGTGGACCTGATGCCTATGACAACTTTGCCGATGAGAGAGACAACTACGAGCAAACTGAGCCTGCTACCTACAACAATGCTCCTCTTCTTGGTATATTGGCTCGGCTACATGGTGGTCATGGAGGATACAACCAGCTCCTTCCAGGTATATCTTGGATACATCACCATTCTTTTTTGAACTACTTCTGTTAATGCTATTTAGTTATATGATATACATGCCCTGTCAATTATATTGATCATTGTTGTTAATCTTTCCTGCAGTGGCCGTTCCTGCTCCTACTCCCGTTGTCACGAAACCAACTCCAGCACCAAAACCGATAACAAACCCAGCTCCAGGTATTTTTTTCACATAACAATTATCATTTTTCCATTCTATGTCCAAGCAAGTCTCGTGTCTGAATTGAAATGTTGTAGCGAATGATAACGAAGGAGTTTGTTTTGCAGTTTCATCGGCTAGTCTGGTTGACATAGTGCAAAAGATGACAACTTCATGGACTGCCAAGGGCAACAAATACTACAGATACTCTACCATTCTCACCAACAAGTCAGGCAAGACCCTTAAGGACCTCAAGCTTTCAATATCCAAGCTTTATGGTCCTCTATGGGGTCTAAACAAGTTGGGCAATGTTTATGGATTCCCGTCATGGATCAGCTCTTTAGATGCCGGAAAAAGTCTTGAATTTGTCTACATTCATTCCTCTGATCCTGCAGATATCTCGGTTTCAAGCTACAATTTGGCATAAGAAAAGAAGAAAACTTACTCAAAATCACAAAAAAAGACAAGGATTCACACACTTTCTGGGGTTGTAATGTAACCAATTGTGCAGTTATATTATACAGATCATGCAGTCCAGAAAAGGTTTTCTTTTTATTTTCCTTTTCTTCGGAGGAGATATTTTCAACTTTTGCTCGTTGATTTCGCATTTGATTAGGACCTTAGGCGATATTATTGCTAGGTTAAATAAGGTCGAAGGTTCGAGGATGAAAGGAGTGAAGAGACTATTTGAAACAGGTGCTCATCCTCTTTCTCCTCCACTTCGCTAGTTAAGTTATATTGATAGATTTGATAATAGAGTTAAAAGAGTGAAGAGTCGTTGAGAAGTGAAGAGAAATGACTTCTCAATGTGATCTTTTCTTTGTTCTTCAAAACAGCTTTGGATGTCTTTTTCTTTGTTTTTTTCGGTGTTGTGAATTGTAAGCTCTTCAACCTTTTATGTTTCCAATATATGAATATATAGTTTGTGGTTATATAGAATGACTTGTGGTTATTGTGAGCTTTCCTATGTTATTCTTTACCATTGATCTCTTAGCTACTATGTATATAATTCTTTCATTTTCATGAACTTACAAAAAAGGAATTGGGAAAATCTTTAATGTTGAAACATTCATTATTCACAGCAAAAATTGTCCATCAAAAACTATTAGTTCCCTGCTTTTGTAAAAGAGCATAAATAGCATCTTTGGATGGATGTACAAATACACTCTTTATGTTTAATGAAAAAAGATTTGTTTTCATAAATGAAAGATAATTACTCACACCATAAAACAAGAAAATAAAGAGAAAAAATATAAAAAGGATTTATATAATTTATATGGATAATTTTCTCCATAATCTTAGTAAATGAAAAATTGTTCAACCATCTTGAATAAAAAATAATACACAATTTCTATTCGTTCAATTAATTGCTTTGAAATTATATATAGACAAATGATAATCTTTTAACTTACATTATTTTTATCTAATTAGCTCTAATATGAAGATATTAGACACATTTATCTTAAAATTTTAATAAGAACAAACAAATTTTCAATATCAAAGATGTCGCAGGTCACATATGTACAATTGTTTTGTCCAACAACTATCAACAAAACAAAACACACTCAAAGCAAGGGACAAAACTCAATGCAAAACACAAAAATGAAACAACAAAGATCAACAAAAGCCACTGTTAGCTGCTGTTACTCGAGTGTCTTTTCAGCTCAACTACAATTACACTGATATTATCTCTGCTTCCTCGAGCCATCGCTAGTTCAGCCAACAGTGCAGCTGCCTCCGCAGCACAACTTCCACTCACTTCCCGTGAATACCTCAATTTCAAATGCCTTTTCAAGCTCCTTCTCACCACTTCGCAAGCTAACTCGTTCGTCACAACATCCCATAATCCATCACTCGCTATTACAATGAACTCGTCTGACTCTGTTCTGTCGCACACTATCACCTCTGGCTCTGATATCACGTAGGGCTTCAAGCACCAGTCTCCTGCATCGTTACATCAAATATTCAAACAATCAATCACCACTTCAAGTTCGAACAAACACTTCCTAATAAAATTGACTCTAATACCGTATTAAGACAATAGTAATAAAATCCAATGAATAATATTAAACGTTTATCAATTCAAGTTTTATATCTATACCTATTGATCTTGAAGTGGCTAGAACTCCAAGAACGCGGCTACCATGCCAGTTAATGACCCTTCCACCCGCGGCCTCCACCCTCTCTTTCTCATCTGGCCTGTCAGGCTGTGCAATAAACGCTTGGCTTTATAAGTTATCAATACCACAAAACATTGAAGAGTTCAAACATAGAGATAAAAATGAAGTTCTCCTTTTTTTCTTTTTTTTTTTTTAATTAAAATGTGTTAATATGTGATCAGGAGATTACTAATCACCATTGTAATAATAACAACATTTCAGGATAGCTCATTATCAATTAAATTTCATATTCTAAATATAACTAACCAAAGTAACAATATTTTAGAATTATTTAATATTCGAGGTCTTTAGTACAACATATCATATATTTGGATTGGTTAATTTACGTGAATTTAGATATGGAATGCTTTTTGATCAATAAATCAAATGAATCATTAAGATTCATGTGCATCTTCTAAAGCTAAATTGGACCAACTTTATTTGTCTCATTGTGATGATGAATGAATTAATTGATTAATATTAACTACGCAATACGAAAAGGCTCGTTTGAATGGAAGACAGAATTGAGGAAAATGCGACACGTCACCTTATGATCACAAGTCAATGGTAGCGCCACTCCTCCACGATACAAAACGGCCCTCGAGTCCCCGCAGTTGGCCACCACAAGCTCCTCCTCCCCCACCATCACCACCACCGCAGTTGACCCCATGCTCTTTACGGCCTCCGAGTACTCCTCCTCCCCGCCGCCTCCGCTGACCTCCTCATCCATCCTCGAGAAGCTCGACGCCATCACCTCCCCCCAGTACTCCAAACCCCTCTCTCCGCCGCCGCCGAGGCGGAGCGTCTTCCTCCTCTCCTCCATCTCCTCCGCCACTATCAAATGCAACCTGTCCCTGCACATATTCGCCGCGTGTGACCCGCCGTGGCCGTCGTATACCGCAAAGAAGTTGTACGACTCCATCTCCCCGTCGACAGCCACCGCCACCGCGTCCTCCATCGACCTCCGCCGTCCGATTACCGATATCAAACCGTGTGACACGCACTTCACGCTCGTGTCACCCTCCTCCTCAGTCCTCTCCCCGGAAGCCATCAATATGCCCAAAGGAGGATTCACGTCTCTCCTAGACGAATTCTCCTCCTCCTCCGAAGACGGCGACACCCCCCGCGAAGCCTCCGACTCGTCATCGTCCACCTTCGTTTTCTTCTTCGCTAATGGCGTCGACGTCGACGATGACTCGCACGAGGTCATCTCTCTCTTCTTGTTGTTCACGAATTGATCGACAGAGCAAGAGCTCACTTCGGATATCTTCAAGCCGTCCATTTTCATCTTCTGTTTCTTCATAGTAATCAGAATCTCGCATTCATGATTCTTTTCTCTTTTAAAACATTTTCCTGAGAAAATAAAATTTTTTTAAAGGTGACGAACAAGTCTACTACAAACAGTTCGAACTAGTGCTCAAATCTGATCAAAGGTTGCGGTGACGGGATCTGGACCGTTGAATTGTGGGCTCGTTGGATGGCGGCCACCTGTGACTAGAAAACTGCGGCCTTTTTTTTTTTTTACTATTTGGTTGGGTTTTTCAATTTTGACGTGGACGGTTCAGATTGGAGAGATAGACACGTGTCTTCGTTAGAGGGATTGACTCTTTTTGGCGGGAGTTGTAAATTGAAGAATGTGGGGTCAGGAGTTTTTGGCTGTTTCTGGAAAATTGGTTATGTTGCGCGACGTGTCGATATGAGCTATCGCCTTTTGAGTTCTTATTTGGCGTACGTACACAGATGGAATGGCGTATGGGTCCTCCTTTGGTGACACGTTTGGGTTGTCTTCTTTTGACCGTTGATTCAGTGAAGAAAAATTGAATTTTACGTGTGCACGATTTTCATTGATAGTCCACGTCATCGTAAAATTTTTACGTATCGGTTTCAAATTTGACTTGGACTATGAGAGTTCTTGACATGGTCTAATAGTAACCAGCTTAACCCGATACATATTATCGTTTCATATTCGAATTGTGTATAGAAGTCGTGTCAAAAATTATAATTTCACTAAATTACAATGTAGTTTTGGTTTACTGTAAAAATTGTACGTGAGCAAGGTAGCTGGATTATGTCGTGTGTATATCTCATTGGCTATTGTGCATGAAATATCAAAGGAGGAGAGCAGATAACGATGGAAATGTTGGGTTTGGGACTGTAATCGTGAATCCACGTTGTACCTATAGAGGCACATGATCCAGACCACTAGTATTGAATTAACATTTAGCCGGGAAGAAAGTGCTGTCCAAAATGGCTTTATATGCATCCTACGGTTTTGTTCTCGTTTATAGCTTGTATTTTTGTCCATGTATTATCGTTTCATATTCGAATAACTATGTAGAAGTCGTGTCAAAAATTATACCTTCACTAAATTACAATGTAGTTTTGGCTTACCATAAAAATTGTACGTGAGCAAGCTAGCTAGCTGGATTATGTCGTGTGTATATCTCATTGGTTATTGTGCATCATCATGAAATGTCAAAGGAGGAGAGCAGATAATGATGGAAATGTTGGGACTATAATCGTGGATTCAGGTTGTACAGAGGCAGATGATCCAGACCAAAACTATTGAATTGACATTTAGTCGGGAAGATAGTGCGGTCCAAAATGGCTTTAGTTGCATGCTACAGTTTGATAATGGTTTCGTTCTCGTTTATAGGTCGTGTTTTTGTCCTTGTACATTGTTTCTCATGGAGAAATCCTGTCCAGATTCATCAAAATTAATAAATGAATAAATAATATATAATTATTATAGATAAAAATTAGGATCCATTATATATGATATTGTTGATTGCAGGTGAGAGGGATAAAGTAATTTTTAAGAACAGATTGCAAACACCTCTTTCTTTTAACTTCCCTCCAACTTGCTGGAGGAGTTTGACAGAAATCGAGTTCCACTATATTTATTAAAAAAAAAAGTGTTGGAATACCACTATACTGTCGTAAAAGTAATTAATTATCTTGACTAAAATGGAAATGTTTTGATTTAGAGGGTGTATTTAATTTAGAGTTTATTGAAATTTAATAAAAAAATTTAATCATCTTGATTTTGTTATAATTTTTTAAGAAATCTAATTAAATTTTTAGTAAAATGATAAACTTTGTTATAAATTTTTTTTCTTCATAAAAATCACTTTAAAATTTATTAAAATATATCACCTAGCTAAATAAAATATGCAATTTAATGACTTTTTGAACGCATTTAGATTTAATTGAGTTTTATATATATCTAAATTAAATACACATAAATTTTAAATCGTCTACCTAAAGTTCAATAAAATTCATTCAAATCTAAATTTGATACATCCAAACTTTTTAAATGTTTTAAATTCTAATTAATTCTAAATTGAATACATCCACTTAGATTGGTACATGGGTTGAGAGCAAGGGACAACCAACTTTAATCATTTAGTAAGAATGCTAATTAATATTACTTTAAAAACTATTTATCTATATTTATCCATAGGCAACAAATGTACACCAACTTGTAATTGAGTCAGTTGTGTGTATACAATTTCTTCTCGATAATATTACTATGATACTAAAGAGAAACATATTATTCACACATATTAATGAGTAAATACCGTGAGAACTAACCCCACACAAGGCATCCATGCATTTTTCAGCCAACACATCAAAAGGAAACCGATAAATGACGATTTCATACTTTGTACAATCAAGTTAATGATCTTCATCTGGAAAAATTAAGAAATTAATTTCTAGTCCATCAATCTTATAAACTAAAATATAGTACAGTATTGTATACATGATACCGCGCCCTTTCCGTTGGCTTGTAATGTAAAGGTAACGTAATAGTCCACAGAAATCTGCTGGCCACGCTGTGTTACAGTTGAAGGTTTAGGGCTAGTCTGTGGGCTGATTGCTAAAGATGACAATCAAATTGTCTTTTATTTTCTGAAAATAGACCAAAAATCAATATCTGTGGCTACAATATTGAATAGTATTCAGATATGATCAAGTGAGAGATTAACTAATCGTGGTTCTTCTTCCTTGGAAATCTCTTTACTAACTTCAACATGAATTTGCTTCTATAACAAACAAACTAGTCTTAGCTTTTTTCAGTTTCCAGTTGTCATTTTCAATATCTTATTAATTTCTGTCTTTTTTTTTTTTTTTTTTTTTTGGCTTTCAAGAAATCGTTTGTCACGATTTATGTTAACGAGGGTACTCATTAACATTTAGAAAGAATAGAAGCAGAAGATTTTTATGATTTCATTTTTGTATAATTTTAGATGCAATGAAAATTAGTGATCCGATATTTCGAACTCCTCCCGTAAAGCGTTCGTGTTAAGGCATCTTAATGTACATGTTAACAGAATGTTTATCTAATTTTCATGTATCATCGTAGCTTCTGCATGTTAGAATGTCAAACTTTTGAACTTTATATATAATTTAATATAAATAGTCAAAGATCTTTCAAGATTTGATAAGGTTAAATACTACATATGCTGATTGAAATAGTTGGAAATATCTAATTCCATATTATGGGGAAACGCTTCTCACCAGCATTTGTAAATATATCATGAAACTTTTACCTTTATTGAGAATATGAAAATGAAGCACACTAAACACTATTGTTTGAAGTGCTCATTAGCGTTATTGTTGCTTGAAAAGACCTTAAAAAAGGCTCACAATTATTCTAAGTTGCTTTCTCTTCCTTTATATTTGTATATGTAATCCGTCCACAAGCTTGTTCATTACAATTGTTAATTAAATCCTTAAGCCCTCGTAATTTCTCACGAACCTCAATGCATTTTGAAAATGGATAATTTTATTAATAACATATTTCTTTTTTCCATATCTAAGAAATAATAAACTAAGAGTAATATTACACTATTCAAAAATTTACTTAAATTTATTACCTAAATGATAAAACAGATTTATGTGTAATTACCACATTGTATATATCATCCCAAGATAGCTATAAATCAGTTTGCCATATCATTCAAATAATTTTTTTAGAATTGTAGAGTTTATTACCGATTAATGAGAGCTGAAGTAATAACTATATAAACTTTAAATTCACAATTAGGCAATTAGCTTTGTTAGAAATAATGAAGCGTTGTTTCTTACTAAAATAGACTGCATATTTCTATCTGAGATGCAACTAATAACAATGATTCTGTGTGTATATATATATATATATATATATATATATTAAGTTGATAGTGAGAGATACAATCTAATGTCTCTTAACTTGTGCTTAGGCGTATTCCAAAAAAATAAGAAAACCTGTGCTTAGGCATAAGTTAAACCCAGCCCATTCCAGCCAAGCCAAGCTCAGCCCGGTCTTCACTGGCACATTGCAGCCCAGCCAACAGGCACTCAACTTGGGGTGGACATTTTTGAATAAAATGAAAGCTTACTCCATCTGTATAACATATATTAAAATTTGAGAGCTTCTTTGTATTTTACCCTCTTTTATTTTCATATCAAAAGTCTTTTAATAATCGAAGCTTGACCTTTGGTCGATCGTCGTCGCCGATCGAGACCGAAAAGTGAAGAAAATCGACAAAACAAAAGCATTGAATTCGATAATGGAGACCGAGAAACAAAGCGAGTTGGTGAGGCTATGCATAGAAGCCGCCTGCGCGAGCAGAGAAAGCGTAGAGAAATGGCGTAGGCAGAGGCGGTCTCTTGAGAGATTGCCGTCTAATCTCGCCGACTCTCTCCTCCGTCACCTCAGCCTCCGCCGCCTCCTTTTCCCTTCCTTGCTCGAGTAAGCATTGCCCTTTTCGTTTCAAATCAAATAAATGAAAAAAAAAAGTGTTTAAATTTTTCTGCTTTTTGTCGTGATTCACGATTTTGAAGTTGCTGAGATTTGTTTTATGTTTTTGTGTAGTTGGAAGTCTAGATTGTCGTGACATGTTTTGGTATTTGAATAGTTAGTGAAGTTGTTGTTTTATAGTTGTTGGCATTGTAGTGTTTTTAGAATCAGAGTTGAGATACGTTGTTAATGGTCCTGTAACTTGTTATTGTGATTGGGGCCTGAAAAACTTTTGGTGGCGTTTTTAATTGATCAGATACGATCAAATTTGGGGTGTATATTGATGGGATATGATTGATTTAGGAAATCATGAAGTGGGTTGGTTATGTTTTTTGAGCTTGTGGCTTCTCTTGAACTGCCCCAGTTGATGCATTTTCGTTTCTACTAAATTGGATTTTCTTTTTTGTAGAGTTTTCAAACATAATGCGGAGGCAATCGATCTGAGAGGTGAGAACTCTGTGGATGCAGAATGGATGGCATACTTAGGTGCATTCCGTTGCTTGCACTCTCTGAATGTTGCGGATTGCCGTAGAGTCACGAGTTCCGCACTTTGGGCACTGACAGGTAGAATGTGACGATGTTGATCATTTGTTCATATATCCGTTCACATGCTTGATGATATGCTCAACTTCCCAGGCTATGGTTTAACATATCTGAATAATGATTTCTTAGAAGTTACATCCGAGTGTTTGCTTGGTTTCAGGGATGACTTGTTTGAAGGAATTAGACCTTTCGAGATGCACAAAGGTCACTGATGCTGGCATTAGTCATCTGATATCCATTTCAACTTTGGAAAAACTGTTCATTCCTGAAACTGGTCTCACTGCAAATGGAATTGCGCTCATCTCATCTCTTAAAAACTTGTCTGTCTTGGACTTGGGTGGTTTACCCGTAACTGATATGGCACTAAGTTCTCTTCAGGTATTCTAGCTAGTATCTGTAACTTGTGAATATGTATTCTGGAAATTTCTTAATATCACATGTTCTCTCCCTCCATAACTATGATCACTCTGTTGATGCCTGCTCTGTTTATTCCTTCAGCTAGAAATGAACACAAACTTGACGTGCTTGATAAAGTGTGAATAAGCATTAGTTTCACCCCATTTATAGGCCCCAATCTGAAACATAATGGTTCTCGTTGTCTATAAATCTCTTTCTTGATATCTCCTCATATTCTTTCTGGACCTCATAAATATGGAATAGTGGTGGTTATAAATGCTTGATTGTTGGCTGTTGAGTTGTGACCTGCAGTTTTTGTCGCATAGAAACATTAACAGTGACTTATGTTTGTAATCTAACTATTACCACTGAAGTTGTTTTCTGTTTTGGCGTCCAAATGCTGTATATTCTGAAATGCTGCTTCAAGAAAGACTGTCTATGGCTTAGTGTGGCAAGTTCCCTAGTTAAAAAGATTTGTTATGGTTTTGTTCTTCTAGGTACTGACAAAGCTGCAGTATCTTGACCTTTGGGGAAGTAAATTAACTAACAAAGGGGCTTCTGTTCTTGAAATGTTTCCAGAGTTGAGCTTCCTCAATCTAGCTTGGACTGATGTTACAAAGTTGCCAAATATGCCATCTCTTGAATGCTTAAATTTGAGTAACTGTACGATTGACTCCTTTCTTGAGGGAAATGAAGATAAAGCTCTTTTAACGAAGATTAGTCTTGCAGGAGCTACTTTTCTAAATGAGGCTGAAGCCTTTTTATATCTTGAAACAAGTTTTCTGTCCTTTCTAGACATATCCAACTCTTCTTTTAACAGATTTTACTTCTTACTGCAAATGAAAGCACTGGAACATTTGAATCTCAGCTCAAGCATGATTGGAGATGATACGGCTGAACTAATTGCATGTATAGGAGCAAATTTGAGAAATTTGAATCTCAGCAAAACAAGAGTCAGCTCTGTTGGAGTAGAGATTCTAGCTGGACATCTTCCCAATCTTGAAATTTTCTCATTATCTGGCACACTTATAGATGACATTGCTATTTCATATATAAGCACAATGCCCTCAGTTAAGGTTATTGACTTAAGCAACACAGACGTAAAAGGTATAAATCCTTGAAAGGAATCATTGATGTCAACTTGAGGTTATAGTCCTGCCATCTTTATGAAGTTCCTAATTTTGTCAGATTTCTTTCTAATAGCATGATTTTCAGTTTCTTCTGGGTACATGATACGTCCTTCTGGACTTGCAGGTTTCTTTCAGCCAGTTGGCGCTGAGACCGAGTTGGCTCTCTCACTGACGGCCTTACAAAGTCTCAATCATTTGGAAAAGTTAAATTTGGAGCATACCCAAGTCAAGGATGCAGCTTTACAAGCCTTGTCAAGCTTCCAAGAATTAAGGCATTTATCTTTCAAAAGTGCTTCCCTTACAGACGTCTCTTTATACAACTTATCATCTCTATCAAAACTGACAAGTCTTGGCATTCGTGATGCTGTTTTGACAAATTCTGGGCTAGGCCTATTCAGACCCCCATCGACACTAAAGTTGCTAGACCTGAGGGGCTGTTGGCTCTTAACAGAAGATGCCCTCTTAGTATTTTGTAAAAGTTATTTAGAAATTGAAGTCCAGCATGAACTTGTTCCGACATCTCTGTCAGAGCAACTTGGCTCTAAGTGTCCATCTCCATCATGTTCGAGGGCTTCGCAAGCAAACCAAAAGCAGGAACATAAAGCATTGTCTGAGTCTTTTGTTGGTGAGAATGCTTCTACTATAATATTCTAAAACATGCAGTTTCATATTAATTTATTTCATCTTATTCTTGTTTTTTTCGCTTCCCCAAACCAGATCAAAGATTGAAGTACAGCAGAGAGGAGCTACTCGCAATGCAATATTCCTCTTTTATCTCTTGAAATGGCCTGTGATTGCGACAGAGGTGAAGTGAAATAGAAGACTCGAATGGGATTGAATTGAATTTGTTGCAACCTTCTGACTCTTGTGGTTTTTTTTTGTTTTTGTCCCTTACAAAATTTTGTTCAAGTAACTATTTGTTAGAAACCGACTGGGAAGAGTTGTTTTTCCCATGGATCCTAAACAGTGTATTGCAATCAAAGAGATTTGTAACCTTTTTTGTCTTTTGAAAAAGTTGTTTAGTAAATATGAATTCCATTTTCTTTTTTTACTTTTGCT
Organism: Litchi chinensis; assembly: GCA_019925255.1. Classification (NCBI taxonomy): domain Eukaryota; kingdom Viridiplantae; phylum Streptophyta; class Magnoliopsida; order Sapindales; family Sapindaceae; genus Litchi; species Litchi chinensis. The sequence continues at coordinate 2,284,320 of CM034470.1, read as the reverse complement.
TAATTTAGATACATTGAACATGGCGTAGGATAATCTAACAGGTCTTGCCAATAACACGTGAAATATCAATGAAGCATTGGTGACTCAAGGTGTTTACAAAGGTTGCCGGAAATGCTAAGCATTATTTTTCCACAATGGTGTGGATAAGATAAATAAAAATTTGTTATAAATGGTACGTTTTAAAGGATTACTATGATCTTTAAATATCAATCAACATTATATATATATTCAATGTAAATTTTGATCTCTTTTTTATTGTATTTTAAGCAAATAAAGAACCTTATGACTTATCACGTCCTAAAGTGGTAACTGACGTTAAAATTCTTAGCCTGGGTTTATAATTTTGGCCTTACCTACCTGCACTGATATTTTTTTAACTCTTATCTTTTATGGCAAAAACAAAAGAACTGTTTCTTTCAAAAATTAAAAAAAGAAAAAAGAAAAAAAAAAGAACACAAAACAAAAGAATTGTTATTACATGATTATTTTTTTATAATGAGCAAAATTAATTTCAAAGAAAGTAATCCACTCCTATTTTAGAACAATGATAGAATTTAAATTTTTGATTTCTTAGGATTAAGGAAAGTAAAAGTATTCAATCACTCTATCAAAACCAAGAAAAAATGTAAATAAAGTACAGAACTAACCAAGAAAAAATGTAAATAAAGTACAGAACTAACGATAGTTTTATTGAAATTGTAATAAAAAATACTACGAAATTATACGGTAAAAAATACTACGAAATTATACGGTAATGGTACGTATGCCATTTCAAGTAATCCCTAAACCTGTTTTTAAGTACACATTAGATTTTGTGAATAAATAAATATTCATATGTACAATCACTAGAGGAATAACAAGTTTAAAAACATGAAAATGATAATAGAGTATCTGCTTAAAGATTCTTGGAAACTACTTCAAGAACTGGGCTTGCTTGCACTCTTGTACATGTTGTCAATAACATTCTGCGTATAACATATCCTTGTTAGTAATTTCAGAAACATATTTTTTGCGAGAAAAAAAAATGAAAATATTAAAAGAACATACAAGAAGAAAAAAAAAAAAGAAAAAAACGTTAAACATTGATATCAATGAATTGGATATGAACTGGCAAATGAAAGTTCATCGAAAAAACTGATGCATTAAATAAACCACTAAGCGGATTCATTGCTCTATCTAAAAATTGAATGCTATATGGAATTCACATGAAAAACTCTATAGTAATCTCCTCGTCACAGAGGGATTCTTTTGGAATAGTAAATTGGAGACCCGTGGTAGTTTGGGGATTAGGCGCAGTCCAGTAATCAGGCAGCAAAATGTATGCGAAGTTCACACCATAGACAGTAAAGTTGCCTGGAAAATCAAGAGGATACCTGATAGTATTTGAGCAGCTGGGGCCTCTTCTTCTTGTATGTTGGAGTTATGAGGTCACGTTCCATGTCAAATGGCTCAGGGTCAAGGTGAACAGCTTTTATAAATTCAAAACCTTTTAACTGCCAAGAGAAACAGCAAGTGTCAACAAAAACTTGAAGTAGCTTGGAAGTTAAAACTTATTTCATGACCAACAATCAACAAGGTACAAGAATTAGAGTTAAGCAGAAACCTTTTTCTCTTTTCCAACCCTTGTAAGCTCTCCAAGTATGTATTCTTTCGCTTTAGGATTCTCACAGAGGGATTTGAAATCCCCACTTACACCATTTTCAGCTGCCCAATGTTCAAGTGCTTCCTTCTTGGGGTTGACAACAGCAACAAGAAACGACTCAAAGCTGTTTCCATATACCCATATCTGAAATTGAAAGACAGGACACATATGTGCAGTGTCAGAAACTAGGGATAGAAGCACAAAGATGCATTATAACTTCCTTTCAGAAATTCATTATTAGCACAATCAACAGAGAGACACCCATAAATGCACGTATTGCATAAGAAAGCACTGAAAAGAAAACCCAAAATAATAAAGAAATGATCATATTCAACATCAAAAGGACATAGCAGTGCAGCAACAGTTGTACATCAGAAAAACACAAACAAAAAATATTGGATACGAGGTTCTACTTTCTATTCATTTATCATCTGCATGCACACAAACGGAAAAATGTCTAAAAGCTTACCGATTCGAGGTCAGATACAAGACCATAAACATTCTCCAAGTTTTCAACTGCAACATATTCTCCTTGTGAAAGCTTGAAAATGTTCTTCTTACGATCAATGATTTTCAAGCTTCCATCTGGTTGCCACTCACCAACATCACCTGATAATGGTCACCAGGAACAAAGTTGATTACAAAAAACTCCAGGACATATGGAAGCCTAAAATAAATTTAAATAGATTAGAGGTGTAAACAGACCTGTGTGGAACCAGCCGTCAATCAAGACCTCTTTGGTGAGGTCTTCGCGCTTGTAATACCCTGAAAACAAGGGTTTTCCCCTTATACAAACTTCTCCCCGTGGTGTACTTGATAGGGCATCATATCCCATTTCAGGAACGGATTCTAAGCAGATATCCACATTTGGTACCGGAGGGCCCACAGTACCAAGCATGGACATTTGGTTTGGAAGTGACACGAAAGTCCCCGCACAACTTTCTGTCAGACCTGTATTACCATGAAAAGATGTAAATTATCAATGTCATGTTGTAGTAATCATACCATATACAATCATACCTTGGTTAAAACACTTCTAATGGAGCAAGAGATCTAGGGATCAAATAGGGGGATTAGTTTGATTTGTGCTTATGTACAAAGTAGGGTGGAGTTTGTTTGATTTTTTTTTTTTTTTTAAATAAATAATTTAAATTTGGTAAAACTGATTTTAAAAAGATAACTTACCATATCCCTGAAGGACATGGGAACATGCCACCACTCGCAGGAAAGCTTCTACATGGGTAGACAGAGGAGCCGCTCCAGACAGAATAAGCCTTACACGCCCTCCAAATGCTTGCTTTACCTGAGAAAGTCATAGAAACCAATGAGGTTTGTGTTTGTTTAGGAACACCTTATAAATTATTATGTCACAGGACAGAAGGGGAGTGGGTTTTAGGGGGAGGAGTGGAATGAATGAGTCATCACCTTATCGAATACAATTTTGTCACTAATAGGAGATGCCTCTACATGTTTATGCCCTTTCTTCAAATTGTGAAATTTACTGCAGAAATTATCAAAATAGAAATTAGAAATAGCAGTAATACAATAATTAAATTGGACATTAAAAATTATCAACAAGAAGATTATATTCAAACCCAAAGAATCTTTAACCCCAACTACATAGATTTGCTAAGTGTACTAGCAAACTCAAAGCAACTAGCAGACACAAGGTAATGGATCAACAGAAAGTTGAGGACAGAACTGAATATAAGTCAAAAACTGAAGAGCAAAGTGACTTGCGTAAGATTTAGGTTCATGTAGGGATCGAAACTAAGTGGCAGCCGGACCGTCTGTAAGTACTATTATGCATCTTAAGGTGTAAGGAGATAACCCAATGGATGCAAATATTCAGAAGAATATCTCATCGGGGACTTAATTTTCATTAGCAAACAAAAGGTGTGAATGAACTTACTAGGAGTATGCAACATTAAATAATATCTTCTTTGGCAAGCCCCCATTAGAAATCTTCTGATTTAAACCTGAAAGCAGGCACGATTGTTAAGACCAAACAAGGAGGAATTTCACGACATATCATGCTTTCACACACTGCATAATTGCATTGGATTAAGGCAAAGAAAATTAACATAGTTTACTTAATTAAAGTACAAAATATGCATATCATTCAACCAATGTTGTACGAGAAGAAAAAAGAAAATAATGGCACTCAATCCTATTGCCAAGCTGGCTTGAAGCATAGACCCCTAAACAGAGTTTGAGATCACATGAGAAGCCGTCCAAGTAGTTTACATCAGCCCAGCTGTGCCCTGGTCCCAAACTAGTTAAATTCAGTTACATGAATCCATTTTGACCATCAACCCCAAATTTCCTATGAGTTGTTTGCTAGGTCATTTTCAGTACTTAAGCCAACAAAAGCTTTCTATACCCTTTCCCCAATCGTGTCAACAACATGTTATGCAGATTCTGTAAGTTCAATAACAGACAAACCAAGTTTGAAAATACTATCTATGAGTAAATAAATTCTAGACAACATACAAAAATACAAGTTGAACTAAAAATGAGCCATCCCACCCCCAAGAAAGATAAAAACAGAAATTAACAAGAATAAAGAAAGTTAACTTCCTTTTACCTGCACTGATTTCATGCTGGACAAAGCATGGTGAATTCAGACCCTTAAATGATCTAAACAAACCATACACAAACACTTTTGACAGATGGACAAAAAGTTCAAATAAACAAAGACCACAAACCAACCAAAACCACATGGATGTTTACCTGAATATATTCTATCTAATACACGAGGAACAGCACAGAAAATAGTTGGTTTTAGCTCCCCAATGTCTTCAAGCAATAATTTGACATCCTGAAGAAGTAACAATGTAACATATGAACTCATATTGAAATCTTACTTTGTCTGAGACATACAGAAATCATACTCACCCCACGCCAGAAACCTATTGAGGCACCATTAGATATAAAGTACTCCTCAATAACCCGGTCAAATATATGTGCAAGAGGAAGGTAAGAAAGGTAGACATCGTCAGTAGTCAACTGCAATAAAAGTTTTCAAAAAAGAATCATGCCCAATGGAAGGCATCAGCAATAATGAAATTAACTAGATGTATATATGCTTTAAAGCAAACAAAGCATCAGCTTCTTTGATATCTTTAAGTAATCTGAAGGAGCTGGAAAATCACCGTTTCGCCCACACTATCCAACAGGCACTTTATCCCTGCTATAACAGAAACAATGCTATCGTTTGATATCATTACTCCCTTAGGATCACCAGTTGTTCCGCTAGTATACATTATCGTACAGATATCGCTTTTTGTTTTCACAGGAAGCTCAAATTGATTATTTTCTCCCTGTTGAAGCAGATTTCCAGAGCTTAAATTAGAAATTTAGAAGCAACAGCATCAATTTATCAATGTGTGTGTGTGTGTGTGTGTGTTTTAAGATCAATTTGCAAAAATTTTCAAGAGAAACAAAACTAAAAGAAAGTAGCGCACCAGTTGCAAAAATTCATTCCAAGAATAAATGGCCAAACCATACTTCTCAGCTTCATCTTTTTGTTCTGGTGTAATCTTGCCAAAGCTCACAATTGCTACAGGATATATTATTTACATTTATTCCTTAAATTACATACCTAAGCAAAGATAAACCTTAACAAAAAAAAAAAATTGAAACTTACTCTTCAAATATTTTCCTGCATTGGGAAATGTTTTGAACAGCTGAAAGGAAGGGAAAAAAGAAAAGAGATTTATTAAGAAGAAACACTCCAAGCACTTGTTATTGGTTACAAACTCCTTAAATGCCACAAACTTTCCACAACTGTGACACTGCCCAACAAAATGTGAACCTTCTAAAAGCATCACATAACTACAAAATAACTATCGGCGAATGGCGCCACTATAAACAACATTTTGGATACCAATTTTAATCTTGGTACCAGTATGAGTACACAAAAATTGCATGAATTACCTTCAAGATGTTCATATAATGAACTTCACTTGGAAATCAGATATATACATATATATAGTGTGTACCTCAGTTATCTTTTTTTCCTCAACAAAAGCAATGGAAACCTCTGAATGGCAGATGATAAATTCCACAGCTCCAGCACCTAAACGTAGGCACGAAGTGGTAAGATAATAAAAATTTAGCACGATACAAAATGTACGATTGATGTCAAAACAAGCATGCATAGTTAAATATAAAATCACTAGTCATACTCAGACATGACTAAAACCAAAAATAATTCTCACTAATCAAGTAAATACAAGGGGAAGTGATTTAGCTAAATTAGAATTGTGCTTACAATTATACTAAGAAGAGTCATGCTCACCTAAAGTATCATACAGAGGAACACAGAAGAGCCCATGAGCATTGCAAGCCTGCATCAATCATAGAGTATTAATAATAAAAGTCTAGATAAAAGCAACACACAATATAGCACAACCAAAAAGTTAGATTGTTAGAATGACATCTAAGCACAACACATAGACACGAACAAATTGATTTTAGAGTCAAAGCAGTCTAAGATATCTCACTTCAATAGTTAATTATGTTTACCATTCAATACTCACAGTAAACAACTAATAACATACAATCAAACCAAAAGTTAACCATACCTCCATGCTCACAATCCACTCTGGGCAATTGGCACCGTAAATACCACATTTTCCTCCCTATAAACAACCAATACACCAAATCATAAGAAACAAGAAAACAAAAAACAACTACAACCAAACGGAAATAACATTGCCAAACAATGAATAATTTTGAAATAAGACAGAGAGAGCTTTACTTCTTCAACGCCACAAACCCTGATGGCATTTCCAATTTTTATCACCAAGTCATAAACTTCCTTATAAGTTTGCCACACATATTTACCAGCCTGCAAGTCAACAACAGCAATTAAGCGATCTATTAACAGTGATACTCGAAATCAACATAAAACTATCTTCAAAGAGGAAACAGAAAACTACCTTGCCATTCACAATTTCGCGACGACCAAGCATTGGCTTGTTTGGATACTTCTCCACGGAGATGCTGCAATATAAGTACATGAAATTATAACTATCATAATCCAAAACAACAAAATTAAAACTGAGTTGACCATCTAAATCAAGTAAATAATAAAATAATAATAATAACAACAACTAAAGCTTAACTTGAATATCCAAGGACAAACATAATTAAAATCACGCGATTTGAAAATAAATCGCATGTTAAATATTAAAAAAATGAATAAAAACTGATAAATTTTCTCCGCAACCAAACAGAGTTGGAAAGAGAATACAGACCGGAAAATATCCCAGCAACTATCCATTCCAGGAATCGGAGCCGGAAATCCATCCTTAGCGAAGAGGCTACGATAGACAGGACCGATCGACGGCTTCCCGTCGGCGGCTGGCTTCGCTGGCTCGACTTCTATTATAAACTTCTGACTCATTCTCTCTCGCTCGATGAATCGGTCGGTCGCACTACGAACACCGATTTTTCGTGTTCAGTTCTTTTTTGTCAATGCTTTGGTTATCTGGCTCGCTATATGTATGTGGAAACAATAAATAAAATATTAGAAAGCAGATATTAGGTGGCTGAAGGTGGGCAGCGAAGAAGAGAAGAATGCAGACAAATGTGTGTGAGAGGCCAGGAAGGAGAGCTGGATTTTGACTAGTACTGCGAGGGGACCACTCTGTTTTCTGCTTGTTGTGTTCCTCCTATTGCAGAGTTTTCTTCTATTTAGGTTAAATATTTGGTCACCACTCAGCAAATGTGGAATTTTTTTAATTAAATTAACGACGCGTTTTTTAAATATATATATAAAATGTTTGTTTTGTGGATTGGATTTTGGAAAATAAATTTAAAAAGTTATACAACGCGGATTGGTGTCGATGAGAAATTTTGGTTAAGTTTTGTCGAAATTAAATATTAATATTAATGGATTTTCAAATATATATATATATTAATATTAATGGGATCCGGAGTCGTTTGTGGAGACAGTTTTTTTTTTTTTATATAATTAATGGAGACAGTTTTGTTTTCACCAAAAAGGATAATTATGTAATTGACAAGACATTAGATTTTCTTTTTCAAAAAATAATAGGAATTGGATACGCTGTGTTTGATGTTGAATGAAAGGAAGAATAGTTTGTTTTTGTTGATAAAATAACATTACACTATCTAAAAATTTCCTCAAATTCATTATAATTCATTATTCAAATAATATGATAAATTTATGTATAATTATCTCATCATTAATATATCATCTCATAATTAATATGATATATACAAATCAGTTTATCACATTATTTGAACTAAAATTTTGAAATAAATTTTTAAAAAGTATAACATCGTTCACATAAAAATGATTAGAGAAGAGATTGAATTTATGTATTAGTTGGATTGGATTCTAATTTGTTGATTTTTATATAATTATTAGATGATTTTTCATATTTAATCTTTAACTTCTTATCTTCTCTAATCTAGGGTGAGAGGATCTAAGCTACTATTAGAGGTACCATTCGAATTAAGTATCGATTGGTTGAAGGCAACGTTTATAAATTCTCCAATTTTAGAGTGGCTTTGAATACACATAAATATAAACCAATAAGACACGTATATAAGCTAACCTTCAGTGATGAAAGAAATCATGTGCTTTGCACGAGTATGGACCATTTAATAAATATATGAAAATTAGATTATAGCACAATACTAAGATATCTAATAGATTAGTATGTAACTACATATTACATTCTTTTGTAATTAGACTCGATCAGTATATAGGTATGTGACAATATTGCATAGTTGTCACACTTTTATAATTGTACCTACGAAGAAGTGATAAGATTACGTGGGAGGAAAAAGGGATACAATATACAATTGCTACTTTTTTCCCGTTAAGTAACCCTACTAGATATACTATTTCAATATATTTTTACAAGATACACCCATTTTTTATTAATAAGATACTCCCATTTTAATGTAAGATATATGTATAAATGTACTTTTTGAACATAATATTTATTACGAATTCAAAAGTCATACGAAAAAAGAAACACCTCTTGATACCCGGTACAAGTTGTTGGGTCACATTAAATTCAATCGGAGGGAGATGTCTATGGGACCCAAGACTTGTATTGTACAACAAAGTCTTTTAGGAATAATCCCAATTTCGATTCTATATTTTGATAAAATAGTCAAAATCCCTGTAACTTTAAAAAATCATTAATATTCCACTCTTAATTTACAAAATAGACAAAAACACCTATATTTTATTAAAATATCCAAAAAGCCCTACAGTCAATTTGGACGTTAAAAGTCAATGGTTAACCGTCAAGTGGAAAGACAAAACAATCAAAGCAAAATAAAATATAAAAAATGTTAGTATTTAAAACATAATAATTTAATTTAAAGAAATCGAAAATATTTGAGAAAAACTTCATCATCCATCTTAAAATGGACGGTATTGATAACAAATATTAAAAATTTAAAAATTTAAAAATATTAATAATTTGTTAAAAAATCATGTCTCTTTATTTCTCACTCTCTCCACTTCTCTCTACTATCACTCTCTATCTTCCTTTCTCACTCTCTCTACTTATCACTCTCTCTTCTTCTTTTTCTCTCTCTCTCTCTTCTTCTTCTTCTTCTTCCTCCTCTCTCTTGACAATAGTCTCCGTTGATAGAAACTAGGTTTTAGTCGTCGAAAACCCAAATGCCTATGGGTTTTCAATGCAGAAACCCATAAGCATTTGGGTTTTAGGAGTCGAAAACCCAAAACTTTTGGGTTTCCACACCAAAAACCCAAATGGGTTTGGGTTTCCGACACTGGAAACCTAGAAAGTAGTGGTTTTTTTTTTTTTTTTAATATGTTCCTATTATGTCTGATTCTATTGTTACAATGTTGCAGAAGGTTTGATGTTGATAGTGTTTGCTGTTGGTGATGGTTTGGTTGAATGGATGATGTTGTGTTTTTGTTTTTTTTTTTTTTGTTCCTGTTATATTTGATGTTGTTGTTAGAATGTTGGGGGTTTTGATGTTGATGGTGGTTGTTGTTGATAATGGTTTGGTTGAACGAATGGTTGAATGGAGATAAGCGAAAATATCTGAGTTAGATGAATGGATGATGATAGTGTTCTTTATATCAAGAAAATGAGGATGTAGTACTGGAGATCTACTACTTACTTCTTCTTTTTTTTTTAAAAAAAAAAAAAACATATATAATTAGGATCGGCTTAAGAAATAATCGGAATCAAATGGGATCACACACTAAATGCATAGTCCAAAGAAAGACTTTCAGATGGAAGAAAATGACTCACATAGGTGGGGTGTCGGTTCAATGGTAAACTAACACCCCTCTTCTTTCCCAATATGGGTTCGACGAGCGCATCTCACCTTCTCATTAAAAATAAGGTGAGATTTTTTTTCTTCTTATATGTTAAAAAATGGTGTTATAATAGTTTTAGAAAAGATATATACCATATTCCCTTTAATGTGAAAAGATAGTCCACTGTTTGGATACGAAAAAGCCATGACTAATTGAAAAATGGATATCAAATATAATTTCAAAATCATAAACTACTTGTTTTTAATTTAATATTATTATATTAATAAGGTAGAGCTTCATTGACAATCATCAAATTCATTTAATATTAGACCGAATAATTTGTTAATCATTTAAAACATTACAATCCAGTCGCACATGACAACTTGTAAAGTGAAGATGAGCACAACCAATTCCATGATATACGTAAAACTTGAAGAATTGTGACATCATGTTGAAGAAAATATAGTCATTTTAAATGTTTCGATAATAATAATGTTTTTAGTGATTTTTTTAAACGTTTTAAACAAAAATAAAAATAAAAAATAAAAATTTCTCCATGTGTAGGTGGGCAGTTGAACCACACCTGCGTACATTAATTAAACCTAAATTATTTTTTGAGTTAACGTGGTTCGATATTTTTTAAGCCTGCCTACAGTTCAATGCACATAAATTCTCGTGTCAATGTAAATGATCTCTTAATATGATCGAGGTTATAATTAAATCTTTCAATGAGAATGCTAATTCTACAAAATTGGAAAAAATATAAAATTTGCAAATCTGTCAGATTCGAATAAAAATAAAAATTAGAATCGTAAACAAAAACTTGTGGAGTAATTGATATCATCGGAAAAAATAATTTATATTATTTTCCATCGAGATTTACTACTCCATCAATGGTATTTTTTAAAACCATTTTTTGTGACAATTTTTTTTTTTTTAAAAAAAAAAGAAAGCATACTCCACTGTCAAGACATCTTTTTTTTTTTTTTTTTTTTTTTTAATATAACTATTTATACGATTTAAATATTTACTTTTCTTTCACATTAAATAATTATTCATGTGATAAGAAACTTAAAAAAAGTGAGGTCACAATCATCTCTATATATAAATAAAATCTCTCTCTCTCTCTCTCTCTCTCTATATATATATATAATGTCATTATTGATTTTTTTTTTTTTTTAAATAGTCAACTAGAACAAGCTCAAGACACAACTGAAACCAAACAGGATCAATACATACTAAATGTATGGCCCGAATAGAGACTCTCAGATGAGAGGAGGAACTTACATATAGGTGAGAGGACTGCTCTCATAGAGGAAAGAGAAAGAGAATCCTACTTATATTATTATTATTATTATATATGAATGATTATTTTTTAGATTTGGCATTGGGTGTCAAACCCAAGCCAACACATGAAGGAGGCATGGTTGGCACCAGCAGCCAAATGACGAATGTCGATAGGGACTTAGATGAGAAGTTATCATCTTCTTTTTCTAACCCTTTCAAGTTGTATTGACCTTAGAATAATTAATGGAGATATCATCAGATATTATACAATTAAACTACTTAATTAGCTACGATAATCAAGTATAACTACATTAACAGTATGTTAATTAACAATATTTCAATATCTTATTCGACATGAGATATGTACTTTGGGTGATTGGTCAATATCAATAATTTCAATAAAAAAAATTAATTTTTTTCTGCTCCAAGTATCGCTTCTAGCTCTGGTGATCATTGAATGAGTTCAAGACCAAGTCTAATGGAGAATCGTTTTATGATTTACGTGTAATTTAAGAGAGACAAGAGTGAGGGAAACAATTTTTCATGATACCAATTCAATACTTATCATCAAACTCACCCCAACATAACTTCAACAAATCTAACGAACTGCATCGGTTTTCAAATGTGAATTAAGTTATTTTCAATGAATTCAAGAGAATAAAATTTTGGATATATTTAAACACTGCAAAATATGATATTATAAAAATTGATAATTTCAGGCTAGGTTTTGGTAGCGCAAAATTTAAGAAAATTCAGCTCCCATGTCTAACCTTGAATTGAATGCTTGAGATATCTTCAGAGTTGGATCGTTGAACATTTGAATGAGTCTAAATGAGGTGGCCTTAACAAGCAAGTTGGTCACTTTATCATCTATTCATCAGTTCATTACCTTCTAAAAATGGCACTATCCGGTTTCGTGCTAGTTTTTCAAAAGTCAGTTTGTTTGACAATTCAACAATTTTTTTAAAAAAACAATTACTGTAAATTTGGAAGTTGGAAAAAAACAAAAAAGAAAAGAAAAGAAAAACCTAAATTGGATCCACCGTCTCATGAATTTGAGTATTACATAGGTGAAAGATTTCTTCCAATGTAATCTAAACTTTGACTCAAGTATTTACGGTATAAACCTTACCTGTTGACAAATTAGCAATTCGAACAAGATACATCCATATAAATAAAATGGTGGGCATGTCTAAGCTTATATATTTCACAGTGAGGGGCTGGGACTTGTATACGTTACGCCGTTTTGGATCCTCCACTTGGATCATCCTTGAAGTTGGCACAAGTTGTGATTGCTTGTCTATCGAGTTTTGCATTTCTTTCAGTTAAATCAATATTTTCGTCTCATTGATTCCAAAAATGTTGTTAAACCTACCCCAAAATATTTATCAAACAACTGCCTCAAGTTACATAAAACTTACGAGAGAAGTAAAGATCTCCAAACATTATACAAATTGTGCTGTCCGACTAGTACCATATAACTGAACTACTCTTAACATAAAAAACTGTAGGCTGCAACTCAAGAAACCTATGCAGATAAACCTCAGCCAAAACCCCAATTTATCGGGAGGAAAATTATCTATCCTTATACAAAATTATTAGCAGCGAAAAAAAATATTCTTTTTGAGGTTTCTTTCTCTATCTGCGGCGCTAACCTCTTCTCCCATTAATAACATATGAATGATTAATTTAAAAAAAAATGTTACAGTAATTGCTACAGAAATATAACTTATGATAACCTTAGTGACTGCCATGATGTGAAATCTGGAACTGGGTGACTTCCTCACCGCTTCTTGTTTTTCTTCCTTCCTTTCACTTGTTTCTCTAGACTTCTTAGCCTTTGAGTCAGGACTGAATTCGAAGATATTCTTTGATCTGTGCCCTTCGAAGGTTCAGCAGGCAACGAGGAGGATGCCTGCCTAGCAGCTTTCGCTTCACTGGCTTGTTTGATTGCTGAGAATAAGGAGAAGGATGGTTGTGGCGTGGTGGTTGGTGGAGCCACAGGTATCTCAGGAACACCTAGGGCCTTCTTGAACCCAGGAACTTTAAGCGCTGAAAAGTTTAATGGAGGAGCAAATGTGTTATGGACGGAAGTTGAATTTTGGATAGAGTCCATTACTTCTCGGAAGTTTTGACAGTTTATAGACATAAAGAAAATCCTAAAACAAAAACTAGAAATGCTCACCTAGTCCATACATGAGAGAAAAGAGGTTTGATGTGATCCAATAGCAAAATATAGCCTGCAAGTTGAATGCAAACACCAGTTGGGCATTTCAAAAGAAATTGAAGGAACAATCCAAACAAGAATATAGAAACAAAGCTGTAGAATTCCACTTCTTCATTATTACAGAGTTACTATTCAGATTAAATTTTCAAGAAAGCAAATACAGAAGGGCAATTCAAAGATAATTTAATTTTTTTTTAAATGAAAGATAATTTAATTATCTCCCCACAATTTAACTATAAAGCAGTGAACGACTGAATACCCTTATTTAATGTGACCATAGGGCATGCTGTTGTAAGACTAAAGTTACTTAAGCAACCTTTCGGTATTTTCATAACCACAGGCTGACAAACAATTTCACACTCTCTAATTAAAATTGCAAAGAGAAATTTTTTCCTTGTTCAGAAGTGGAAGAGGATATTAGCTCAATTGCAAGCTGAAAGAAGTTAAAAATCAATGCATCATGCAATACCACGGAATAGATAATTAAAATAACAGCCACAGATAGTGTTTTTATCATTGTCACTTTCCTACGCAAAGAAAATGGCAGGATTACCTTTGGGAAATTCATAGTTAATGGAACTGAAAGCACAGCAAAACCTCTGGAAATGTTTTTCATGGTGCCAGCAGCAGGATTTCCTTCCATACCTTCTTGCATGTTACACTGAGAAAGTCCAAAACAAGTTAATTGAAAATGCACTCAAAAACCTGAAATAAACAAAACTGAGAAGTACATGCTGCAGCGAAGAATATAATAACACAATTTTCCATTAATTAGTTTTACTCAATGACAAACAGAAGGCCTACCTCTACTGTTATCAAGAAAGACAGCCCGGTCAAAATTGGGAGGACGTAAAAACTATCAGGAGTTGTGAGATCAGTGAACCAAAATGCCCCACCATTTTTGAAGGACGGAACTTTCTCTGCCATGTTTGAAATCTGTTTATTTGTTATGGTTGGGGAAGTCACCAGAAAGTGTTAATTTGTCAAGAACCAAAGTAAGAATAAAATAATTAACAAATTTCCAGAATATCACGAGTAAACAAATATCTTACTGCTAGGAAAAAACTGACAAAGACAGGACCCTGAATAAACAGCCCTTTCAACGGAGTAAATGGACTCACACCATATCTGCATTTATTCCAAATTATGTTTAAGAAATGAAAATGTCCAAAAACAAAGTCAGATGGAAGAAATGACATAGAAAACCAATATCAACATCATTAAAATGCTCACATACAGATACATTCTAGTAATTTTGCTTTCCATGCAGACTTACATCAGATCTATAAAGCATCAATAGGGTAACAGTATTGCTCCATCCATTATCATTCTAAAAGGGAATGACGTTGGGGGCATGAACAGAAAACTAATCATGTTTGTTTTCTCAGATTTTTAACTAAATTTATATAATATAAATAATTAAATGTGTAAGGAAGTCATGATAGAGTGACAAATGACAAGCAACGTATAATACATCCAGTACTCACAATCACCATATAAACTATGTGCTAGGGACAAGTAATTATGCAGTGAAGATCATCAAGAAAAAGGTTTACTCAGGTTCCTTTACAAGTTAGAACAGCATGGAACAGTTTCTTACTCCTTAAAAAGCTTCTGCATCCGTTTTTGGCCTTCAGCCACAGCCGCAGGATCCATACGCTGAGAAATAGAATTAAATTTATTTGTTAGATATTTTTACTTTTGCAGAACATTAACTAATCACAGATTCATGTAGAAAAAATTAAGGTGAAACAAGTATGACACAAACTGTCTACAGCAACACCACAATTTGTAGCAGTGTCTATCCCATTGGTTTAGGAATCTACCTAAAAATTTTAAGTGTGGTGTAGGATCACCAGTTTTAGATTTGTCAAAAATGAGTTGATATCCGGTTGGTGCTTAACGATTTGAGGGAACTTGTGTTTTACTAGTATATAACCAAGAATAAAATAATTCATAGTATTTTTAAATTGTGTATGGGTATGTGCACAACTATGAATGTGTGATCATCAAAAAAGTTTGCATATAAAGAATTCTGAAGGAACTCTCATACTCAAGAGAGGGGCAAAAGATGTATAAAATAATAGAAGTGATCAAGGAATATGCAAAATATAATTAGACATAGCATCTGATGAAGGCCAGTAATCTAAAAAATAAGTGACATAACAACATGACAACCAGGCATCATACCTTGTCTTGCATTTCCTGCTTGATTTCCTCCAAGCATGGTCTCATTAACTGCAGAACACACATGATGAATAACTAAACATGCAGCACCTATAGTAATGAAATGATCATGTATGCGAAAATCTAGTTCCAAAATCAAAATGAATGATGGAAAACGGGGATGTCATAATACATCAGATGCATGATATCCTTTACATTACATAAGATGGAATTTAAGATGCATACATTAGCAAGATGCACATCACACATGATGAATGAGAAAAACTAAAAATGAAATGTAATAGTAATAAATAGAGCAATACAGTCAGTTTTGAAGTTGATTTGAGTTGATTAATCAAAAGCGGAAATGTTGCACTTCGAATTAGAAGTGTTGTTACAATTATGGATGCCCACCTGAAAGAAAAAAATAGTCAGTATTAGAAAGACTCCTTTCCACTGCATCAAATAAAACCTTGCAATTACTACAGAACTAACTCGCTTGATGACATATTGCTTTTGCAAAATTTGAAGTATTCTAGATTATTAACAGAAACATATTTGGTGGCTAAGAAATAGCACTTAAATTCAACATATCCACTAGTCCGGGCCATATATCTAATTTGATTCTTGAAAAACCTACAAAAGTAACAGTATGCTATCACCCTTTTTGTCATTATATCTGTGGTCAGCCATGTAGCAAATGCAGCAAGACATTAAGTTTCACGACAAACTTCACCTAAGAAAATCAGCTGTAGCCTTATAGTCCACCAGTTCAAAAGCTAGTTCCATACATAATATCCAATCTACATTGGGTACTGTTACCAATAAATAAGAAAATACTGATATTCTATTCTAATTCTATTTGCATTCCCTTATACCTTTTCAGGTAAACAAATATAAACCGTTTCCTTACCAATTAAAGCCAGTGAAGTTGTGCACCGCATCAATGAAATGCTGCAGGGCTGCGACAGGAAAGAAAGAATCAGCAGCAGCAATGGCAACTTCATTCACTGCTGGAGCATGGTTAGCAACAACTTGCGTGGTCGCATCTGAGAGAACGTCTGCCACATCACTCATCAATTCAATCTCATCTGACCCTTCACCAACTGTAGTTGACATATACTGAACAAATGCAGAACCGGCACTTGGCCCAAGAGAGAACTGCGAAATGCTTTTACCGTGGAAAAAACCACCAGAACCAAATGAACTATTTAACCCGCTTCCAAAAGTCCTCTTCTGAATAAAATTGCGAACTTGCTGTTGAGACAAAGCTCTATCAGAAGAGTCTTCTTTACGATCATGGTCATGTAGAACATAGCTAAATGATGGACTATAAGCTCGAGTAGTGAGGGTTGCTCTAGTCGAGAGACTACGCCGATAAGCCATTGCTACAAACAATCCAGTTCCCTCTAACAAAACATGCAATATAACTAAATTAAAAATTTGAAATTCAATGTATACAATAACAAGCTGCAACAAATCCTCATGTAGCCTACACAAATCAACAATAAACCAAAAACCCTTCTCATAAATCAGACCCTTTACACATTTAAAATTGAAACAACGAAATTTGAAGCTATACTAGCTATTCAAATATAAAACATAGATAAAACTTTTCAATCTAAGCACAGACAATACAAATGAAAGATTCAAACTTTGAAGAAAATATCCACTCCTAAATATATCAGAATCAGAGGCTGCAAATCACATCGAGGATTGGGATTCGAGCAAAGCTTTGAAATCTGTAAGACATGAACAGAAACAGAACAATAAGCAATCAAAGAAGTGGGTGGCAGGGCGTTTACCGTATCACAATCGCAGCCGTCGAGTGACAGGTGAATATAATGTTGTAAGTGTGAGAAGCTCGCGCGCTGATCGGTGAGAGAGCAGGGTTTTAGCTGGTGACGATGAATTTTAGTTTGAACTACTTCACTGTTCACACGTTACAGTTCGTGAGTGCGTGCGTGCGTGCGTTAGCTCTAATTTTCTCTCTGGGCTATGGGCTTTGATAAACTGGGCTTGGAGTGATAGCCCAATTTTTATTTTAATCAACAAGTATTCTTAATGGGCCTCTTGCCTGTTCTTCTACTATCAAACGGGTCATGGGCCTGACAATTTTTCGGAACCATCAATATTCATTGGTGGATTTCGACTTGTGCAAATGTGTAATGTGTTTTATGGTGCGTGTCCATTACTCTTTGAAAAATTGATGAGTCCTCATTAAAGAATGATTAATTATTGAAATTATTATTATTTTTTTAATTTTCAAAACTCGTTTGAGAATAATTTTTTTAGTATGAAAAAAACACTTTGATATTTAAAATTTTAAAATTTTTAGGAAAAATTCCATTTTGATCCTTAATTTTTTAGAAATTCACAATTTTTTAAATATCTTTAAGATAATATACCAAACATCCTTAAATTTATAAAAAATTCATCATTTTAATCTCTACCATTAGTCAATCGTTGGTCAAATTGACGGTTAGAATGTTAAAATGGTAATCTTGCATTAAAATTTTGGAAAAATTTCATTTTGGTCCCAAATTTTTTAGAAATTGACCTTTTTTTTTAAATATCTTTAATATAATATATCAAATATCCCTAAATTTGTTAAAAATTTATCATTTTAGTCCTGCTGACCAATTTTTTAATAGTTAATATTAACAGAAAACGCAAAAAGACCAAACTACTCCTACTTTGTTGGAAGTATCTTTTTACCTCTGATGCATTAAAATATAAGACATTTGGAATAACTATTATATCATTCCATATAAAATAAATTAAAATTGAAAAAACCAAAATACTCTTATAATTTTTTATTAATTCTTTTTGGATACTATATGTTGAGTGAATGAATCGCTTGTTGCATCGGATTTAATAGGTTTTGATGGGTAAGGAATATACATTTTTGCCCTTAACACATAAAACAAAAAAATAATAATTTAATATTGATTTTTTTTTTATGGTAACAATGGTAACAAGAAAATGGGTTTAAAATGGGGTGTTGTTGCTTGTTGGTGACTGCAATTTTGCTACCCAAATATTCAAATTTTCTTCTCTAATTTGTTTGTCCATTTTTTGATCTCCCAATTTTTGTGCTCCAATTTTTTACTTTCAATATTCTTCTCAAATATCATCAACCTACAGTGGTACCAAAAATTCAAATATGACTCTAATTTTTTACCTTTAATATTCTTTTCAAATATTTCAATTTTTCTATACCACATACGGGTTATCTTGAGAAATTTTAATGCAAGATTATCATTTTAACCTTCTCACCGTCAATTTGACCGACGGTTGACTAACAGTCGGAACTAAAATGATGAATTTTTTTTATAAATTTAGGGATGTTTGGTATATGATCTTAAAAATATTTAAAAAATATCAATTTTTAAAAAATTAGGGACCAAAATGAAATTTTTTCGGAATTTTAATATAAGATTACCATTTTAACCTTCTTACTGTCAATTTGATCGACGGTTGACTAACGATAGAGACTAAAATGACGAATTTTTTATAAATTTAGGGATGTTTGGTATATTATCTTAAAGATATTTAAAAAATTGTTAATTTTTAAAAAATTAATGACCAAAATGAATTTTTTCCAAATTGTTATTTGTTAAAAACTTTGATTCATAGAAGTTTTTACCGTAATCTCTACCAGTAAAAGCTTCTACTTTAAAAGCAATGTCAAACACAATGATCATGGTTTGGCATTAATGAGACTTATTTGTCCGGTAGTCAATGTGAACATAATGCGAAGGTTGAGAAAGGTGCGTTCAACTATGCTTTCTTAATTTTGCTTACACGAGGTCCCATCAAAATATTAACTAAATCTTCTCGATATTGGTGTTATGTGGTTTAATCATGATTTAACACAAATATTTTGAAGCAATCTTGTCATTATAAATACTTTATTTATAATACACATCACAACAGTGATTAGTTATATGTCTTTTGATCAAGAAGGTGAGCAAATGAACCATCAATTCAACATTAGTAGACAAATTTTATTTATTTTCTGATAATTCTTCATTGTCCTACTCTTCAAGGCCTGTATGCAACCAAACATTAATTAATAAATACATATATCCATGTCCAAGTACATATGTGTGACATGAAAATGTTCAAAATACATCAAATGCTTATGTTAATTATGAGTTTCAATTTATCATCAAAATATAATTCAATGATACAACGCTTATGATGAAAGCTAAACATTCCAGCATGCAAGACAATGTTAGAAGATAGAGTTACAGTGTGGAACAGTCGAAATCTGAAGATGTCATATTGGGAAATATCAGGGACACCCCACAGTTTCCAGGAAGGGGACCGATGAGAGTAAAATCAATCCCTCCATCGTGCAGGGGTGCCATCGCCTCAAGGCACTCACATATCTGTTGCTGATCTTCCGGTCCTGCTTCTTTCACTAGTTGGACCCCTTTGTAGCAAACATGTCCTGGCTGATTTTGTTGTCGGGTCAGATAAGGAAAACAAGGACTTAGCCCATATATTAATGGGCCACATGGTGGTATGTAATCATCCCCCATCACATTAATCCCAGAAATTATGAACAAGAAATTGGCCAAAACAAGGAGATGACCCATCTTTGCAAATTGAATATTGCTTGATTGTTTTGTGAGAAAACTTTGAGGTAGTGAAGTGAAAAGAAGAGATTTATAGTTCAGTTGTTTGTTGGAATTGGTGAATTTCATCAACACTTGAGTTTCATGTCCCCTGTAGCAAGCCAAGAGACTTTTTTTTTTTTTTTTTTCTTTTAATTCAACTTTATCTTGATGTCCCATCTTATTAGATTTTCTCACATTAAATAAAAGTAGGTTGGATGTAGACGAAAGCGACTTGGCCCAATGGTAAAGCTAAATACACCTATCATAATACTTTAAAATGATGAGTTCAACTCACCAAAGTTTCACTAATGTGTGGGCAATTTTTTCACTTTTGCATAGGTAGATTTCTCCCGCTTTTTAGGAGTAAAGATTCGGACCGTACTTTGAAAACCTATCTTATATCTTAATAGGTCTAGATAATAACCTGATATGATGTCAATAAGTCAAAAGAAAAAATTAGATTGGATGTATACACACATGCTTCTATCTAAACCAAAGCAAACCAAACAGTGGACAATTTGCCAACATTTTAGCAGTCATCTTGTAACGTTGGAGAAGAGTGAAATGATGAATATTATTTTGTATGAAAAACTAGTTGTGCAAAGTATTTTATAGATCGAGTTTGTTTGTTGATCAAGCTTGCTGAATTTGCTGAACACACGAGTATAGTGATTTCGTATTGTGTTTGTGAGATGGTGATTGAAAAATTTTTCTCTCTTACATTTTTTTAGTATTCATCTAAGGATTTTGGTTAGGGAATATTATTTAAACCCATAATTTTATTGACGAAGATATGATAGGCTAACCATCAAACTACTTCTACTTCCATCAATTGAAATTTCTTTCCTAATATATAATTGACATTTATACTAAGTAATTCTAAAAATGTTTTTTACATATAAGATAATACCATAGTAAGTTAGCATATGAATAAAGTGCTATATTCTCTTATTGAAAGAAATGTATTGATTTTTTTCCACAATACATTATTAAAGTGGGTGCCGTCTTAAATATTTTATTGATTCATTTCATTTACAACACATCTGTCTCTTGATCGAGAAAATGAGCAAATGAACCTAAACATTAATTGCTAACAAGTTTATTAGATAGTTGAAGTCATCCTTGTCCTTCTTTTCAAGCCCTGCATGCATGAAAATCCTAGATTAATAGATAGATTCGCACGTGTAAGAATAACATTCAGGGTGCTTCAAGTACATCTATATCAAATATACTATGTTGGTATGTATGATGCGATCAATCTCAGCTAAGCATATTATATGACATGAGAAGCAAAATTGAAACCTTTTTGTTCAAAATTGTATTTTGGTTCAAATATAAAAAGTGACAAAATTGTTTGTCTTTCATTTTTATTTTTTATTTAAAAAAAAAAAATTGTCTTTCATTTAACATGTAGTGCAAATTAAACTTTATGGTGCATGCATGTGCAAAAGAGATCAGTAAGAAAAAGAGAGTTACTTGGAACAATCGAAAGTGGCAGAATCGATCTTAGGAAGTTTCAGGGGCACCCCACATTGTTGAGGAAGAGAAGAGATGATAGAATAATCAAGCCCAGCAAACGCGCCCGCCGCTGATTCAAGGCACTCACAAATAGCCCGTCGGTCTCCCTTGTCAGCTGAGTAAGTTTGCAGGTACTTGACTCTATTGCAACAACCACTTTCTGGGTTCTTTTCTCGTCTCGGGTTCCTTATTTGATGTACAAGAAAATGGCCAAAATAAGAATTAGGCGACTCATCTTTGTAAATACTGAATATTATTGCTTGATTGCTATATATGAAGTGATCAATTTGATTGGCTATGTGATTGATACCGTGGAATGCAAACCGATGTTTATAGATGGGTTGTTAGTTGAAGTTGTCTAAATTTTATCAACACTTACGTTTCATGGTCGGTACAATGAAGGTGATGGTTGAGTTTTGCAAGCCTGGTGAGACTTTTTTTTTTTTTTTTTTTTTTTTTCAATTATAAAATACGATCTTGGTTTCAATCACACATATCTTATGCCTATAAAATTGAAAAATATTTAATTGATGAGGGAAAAATTATACAAAAGTTTAAGGCTATCTTTCCATGCAAGATTTGCAGTTAAATTTCTCTTCCACAGTTCTATGAATATATAATTTAATGGATTACTAGTAAAATTATCCCTATATGATTAATCTGATTTTCAATGAATTAATATTATTACAATAATAATAATTCAACGAATAATAATAATTAAATTGTAAAATCGTTGATCCTTATTATTATATCTCACGAGTATTTTTCTTTTTTTTTTTCTTAATAAAGTACTAATTTTTTTAGTTGAAAATGTGAATATTCAACAACCATGATAAATTGCCTTAAACAAAAAAAACCACAATAAATTGGGCCAAATTTCACAGACAAAGCCCCGTAAACCTTAATCTAGCTAGATGTCCATTAATCCAATTAAAATTTCATTGAAGCTCAAGATCTCGCCAAGTACCTTGTTATCGTCTCTTTCTAGTCGAAAAGACAAGTGAAAACATGCCATATAGATCTAGGACTTTGGTGTCATTGGGGTTCTCCCAATTTATAGGTGAAGATGGGTCTCATGTAGCATGTGAGAATGTGTTTGAACAGTTTTTATTCAACTTCATATTGTGTAAAAGAACTAAATCAGTCGATTTAGAAATAATTGAATCAGTTAATTTATAAACTAGCCGATTAATATACATTCTAACTCTTATAATGAATGTATATTTTTTTTTAAATTTGGAAATGTTATATGATATGTTTCTATTTTAGTATATAAAATCTACGGTTTCTACGTACAGACTATTTTGCATTAATTTGGTACTTGGAAGATTGTGTGGAGATTGTTCTTTTGCAAAAAGAAAAAGACACTCTTTAGAATTATAGAGGATGAAAAGTGAAGACATATAAAAAAAAAAAATTTTTAAAAAAGAAATTGATCATGAGAGAAATATTTCGGATGAAATATTAATAATCATAATCCAAGATCACTTCATTTAGGACGCACACTTATATTGACAATGATTATAAAGTCTCAATTTTACATTATTGATTAGGTACAAATTTATGGTTATCATGACACGATCGATGAAGATGAAGTGGATGGCCTTAAAGAAAAAGATGTTATGCAGAAAAAGGGGCTCCACGGGTAGTGCCGTTGGGTGAATTTCGACACACTGGACAGGTTGCCTTCATTTTAAGCCACTCATCAATGCAATTGGCATGGAAGTAGTGGCTGCACTCCGGTATGGTTCTTAGTGTCTCCTTAGCCTGATATTCACACAAGCATATTGAACAGGTATTGTCACTAGGCTTTGGCAATCGCTTGCTTTCACCGAGCAAAGTCTTAGGGTATGCCTCTATGATGGATCTATCGAGACCGCTCGAGACAACAATTGGCGGCATCTGGTTGAAAGATGAGATGGACAATTCGGCGTTGATCAGACGGCGGCGCTGACTGGCGACCCTGATTCTGCTGCAGAGGTAGCATACAAATCCAATCATGCAACACAGTGTCGGAATTCCAGCTCCTAACACTATGCCGTACTTGGTACTTCTTGAACTACCTAGAGACAGCATAATCAGGCCCCAATAGATCGGTATAACATACAAAGATTCAAAGATTTTTTCCAAGTAAATTTAACAAAAAATTGTCCAACATTAGAGAAATTAAACTTCAATGAGATGAATACTAACCACCACAACATTTTCACACACCATTACAATCGATGGTATAAAATTATTATGTGTACATGTATCACATGACATAATTTGTTGCCATTAACAGTTTATTGAACTAGCCGGGATTTTTTTTTTTTGATAATATTTTTTCAAGGAAAACGATACTCCAGCTGGCCAAGGATGTGGACACTACAACCACTAGATCCCTACCCCACAAGTTTTTTTTTTTTTTATATTTTCTAAATTTTATATTCCATGTGTTGACTTTGACCATAACATTCTCAGCTACCTCCTCCTTCTTGAATTACCCAACTAAAAGCTTAAATATGCAATTAGACTCACAAAACCACATTAAACATCTAATTAGATTCATCATATATATAGAACCTTCTAATCAAGTTTTTCTAGATAACTTCTAACCAAGTTTCATATGAAATATTAACAAAAAAAAAATAGTCTTATTAAACAATTATTTATCATTAATTAGAAACTCGTCCATCGATGTAAGCAAAAAAAAAAAGAAAAAAAAACTCGTGAACCAATGTTAGTTCATTGTGAAATTACATCATTGTTTTTCGTAGTTGGTCCAATCCAATTTTGAATTTCTCGAAGAAAATAAGAACAAGAAAAACCTACCTGAGCTTGATAATTTGGAGCATGTAGTTTCATGCCCGTTACTACTTTTGAACCCACAAGCCAGACCGAGCTCTTCACAGTACCCACAAGAGGGTCGACGCCATACCAACCCAATACCAACCTCGAGACCAGACCACAGTCCCCACGGCATCGGAATCATGACCGTCGACACCCTCACACAGGTAGACGGCAAGATTGACTCGTTATAAAACCCACTAGGCCCGGCCAAAACGGTGTAGTTTCGACCACTAAGACATGACACAGTCTTGTAGTAATCATCATAGTCTGCTGCTGCTGTTGCATCCAAGGATGAGCAGTTGACAAACGTGAAGTTAGTCAATCGATCCGTGACAAAAGGAGAATTTTTCAAGCTAAATCCGTCATGCAACCGTTTTGGGAAACAGTTTCTGGGGTCGGTGATCCACAGTGATTGGGTGACATAGTCGATGTTTTGGACCACGAATGGACCCGAATTAGGTAGATGGAGGATGGTCTGGTTCACGCGGTTGCATGAGAGTGCAAAACCTGGATAGACACAACGAGAGGAAGTGTTTGTTTGTGGCCTGTTTGTTAACTGGAAAGGAAACTTGACGGGGAATATGTTGTCTCCACAAAACGACAGAGGGCAAGTATTTTGAGTGCTTATGGCGCCGTGGAGAGTTGATGATAAGAGCAAGAACCAAAAAGAGAGAAAGAGTTGTTGTGAGGAGGCCATTATTGGTGGTTGGTCAGTGTAAATGCACTGCAAGATAGATACATATGTTTGTTGTCATTTGAAGGGAAGCATTTGAGAGGAATGTTTTGCTTGTGTTGTGGGTGGTGTCGTGGCTCGCGTGTACAGGTGATGGTTTGGTTAGGTTTTGTTTAACATGATTATGGGTTTTTTAATCAAGCTGTTCCGTGGACAGTGGTTGCATTTTGATAAGGATGTTCTGACCTTTTTTTTTTTCGAAAAGCCTAATTGGCGTTTTAATGATTGCAAAAGAATTAAGATCATATTGAAATATAAAATTATTTTACAACAGTTGTATGCTGTATGCCAGTGCTCTCAATTAAACCAAATCCTTATACTGTTACGGTGTTACACATCGTGGAAAACCAAGGATTAATCATTTATTTGCCAAAAGATGTTTATCGCATTGAGTTTGTCCAATCACTTATTTGGGCTTAATGTTGCACATAAAATTAATATATAATAAACAATTTTGATATTTATACTGATCATAATATTGAAAAAAAAATTCATATATGTTAGTAAATATACAGAGCTAGGCTTGAATTCCGTTCATATTTATAATAGATGAAAAAATCTTCTACACATATTGTTAATCTATATGGTAGGACTTAAACTATGATTATAAATGTGAGAAGTAATTGTACTAACCATTTGAATTATAATGGATGTGCAATTTTTAATTATAATAATTTTATAATATGTAACTGTAGTACACTAATTGATACATATATAATTTACACGAACCAAAGAATTATTACAATTTATAGGTGAATCAAAATATGGGAGCTTCTCTTGTGAACTTAAGTACGAAACATTTGTGTTGGAGAGAATTTTGAAACAAAATAGTATGTATTATATGTTTAACTTTTTAATATAATACCTCAACTTTTATTGGTGATATATCATATATTATTATATCTATTCATATGATATGTTATGTATGTATTAAAAGACAACTTGATCATTCCTATATAATAAATACATGTATTTTTCTAATGCATCTGTTTTGTAAAATTCCATATATATATTAGATCTCCCATGATAAGTGCATTCTAATCATTAAATAGTTAGAATAAGACATTTTAGTTATTCATTATATCTGAATTGAATGAGAGAAAGAATTTTTTAAGAGAGATAATGTAATGGATGTTTGAGATGGTTGATTCTAACAATTTAAAAGTTAGAACGCATTGAATAAGCTCTTATGTATATATAATGCAGATCTTCTCAACACTGGTGATTGCATGCTAAAGAACTTCTTACACTGCTAAACGCAGTAGCTGATTTAAATGCTTGAAAGCAGTCTTTATTGCTGTGGTAATACATGACTGCGGTGAACTGTTTCATTTGGAACATATTTTGTGGCGGCCGCCAACATTATCGACAGGTTTGTTTGATCGCTACTTCTTCTCCTTCTCTTCAAGCACTGCTTGATCATACCCAATATTACCACTTGAACTCAGGTTTAATATGTCTCATTGTGCTTCATGGTATATGTAAGGCATAGTATCTATATGATCCCGTTAATCTAAATTTTATATCTTTTGGCATACGGAGCTAAAGATGAACAAATTTTATTCAAATGTCACATTTCAAATCACAAATTTTAATTTTTTGTTTCGTTCTCATTTTATATCTGTTCTAAATTTAATAATGCAAATTTAAACTTTCTTGTGTATAAGAGGGAGTTAAGAAACAGAAGTTACTAGGAGCAATTGAAATAGACAAGACCAGGAACAAGATTATCGAAACCAGCTATCCCACAGTATATATATAGGAAGTATAGCGATGCCTGTAGTAGACCATCCATACTCGGAAACTCCAAGATCAAAGCAATTACAAAGAAAGATTCGATCATCCTTGTTTGTTGAGTACTTCTTCAGGTGCTCGACTGCATCACAGCAACCACAACTGGGAATAACATAATCGTTTATCATAGAAGAAGTACAAGGGAGCAATACAGGAAATGTATTGGTCGAGCTGCATGATGACCATGGTGTACCTCATCGCAGACCCAGAAATGAACAAGAAAATGACCAAAACAAGAGCAAGGCGAGCCATTTTGGAAATTGTTGTTTACTTGATTTGCAAGAAAACTGGAAACGAAGTAATTAATTTATAGACGGGTTGTTTGTTTAACGTAGCTGAATTTCATGAACTCCCAACTTTCGTGATTTCATAGTGAGTATAATAGTTGAGATTTCTTTCTTGATAGTCACAATTACAAGTGAGGATGATGTATGGCTTGGATTTATTTATTAATTGATAATTGTAAGGGATGATTTGAACTTAATGTAATAGTTTATTGAATTAGGGCACGTCGATTTTATTACTTTGTTTCATTTACAACATAATTATCTCTTGATTGAGAAAATGAGCAAATGAACCACCAGCATTTGTGGACTAGTTTGTTTTTATTGTTGAAGCCCTCCATGTACTCTTCAAGCCCTGCATGCATGAAAGCCTCGTGATCAGTATATAAATTCATGTGTGTCTATGAATCTGAAATCATAAAGTGCACAAAGTGCATCGGATGTCTATACATGAATCATGTAATTCATTCCATCTAATCATATTTTGATATGTGGCACGGGAGAAACAAAATTAAAATTTTGTGATTATAATTGTACATTGGTTGAAACTTTAAAACACAAAATTCAGTTTCTTCCCTTTTATATTATATGATGCATGTAAATATTCATGTGTGTAATTAAAGGGAGTAAGGAAAGAAAATTACTTCGAACAGTCGAAATTGGGCGAACTAATCTTGGGAAGTTTCACAGACACCCCACACTTACTAGGAAGAGAAGAGATGAGAGAATAATCAACCCCTCCATACATTGGTACCACAGATTCAAGGCACTCACAAATAGACTGTCGATCTCCCTTCTCTGTTGAGTACTTTTTTAGGTACTTGACTCCACTGCAGCAACCACTATCTGGCTTTTTTTCTTGTTTAGTCAGGAAAGGAACACAAGGGCTCAGCTGATCTATGACTGACCTGCATGGTGGTGCAGCCCCCATCACAGACCCGGAAATGAACAAGAAAATGACCAAGGCAATAACTAGGCGAGTCATCTTTGCAGATCGAATATTGACTGTGTTTTGTGAGGAAAGCTTATGATGTAAATAATTTGATAGCTGAGGTGATTGATGCTGTCAAATGAAAGCTATATTTATAGATGGGTTGTTGGTTGAATTTAGCTAAATTTCATAAACACTTAAAGATTGATGGTCCGCACAGTGAAGGTGATACTTGAGTTTTGTAAGCCCAGAGACCATTTTTTATACAACTTTATTTCAATCACACACATCTTGTGTCTATAATATCGAAAAATACAAAATTGATGAGGCTAAAAATTTGGATGTAAATTACTTCATTTTGGACATATTACATACAATCATACGAACAAGATAGGTGTATTAATATCACATCTCAGTTTCACACCATTGTTTTTATTTATACAAAAAGTTGTCTAGGGTATTGAAGGTGAAGTTGATGGCCGTGAAGAAAAAGAAGTTGACGCAAAAGAGGGGGTTCCAAGACTAGAACTGTCAGGTGAATTTCGACACACAGGACAGGATGCCTTCATTTTAAGCCACTCATCGATGCAATCGGCATGGAAGTAATGGTTGCACTCTGGTATGGTCCTTAATAACTCCTTAGCTTGGTACTCACCCAAGCATATTGAGCAAGTGTTGTCATTAGGCCTAGGTAGTCGCTTACTTTCACCAAGCAAAGTCTTAGGAAATGACTCTATCGTGGATCCGTCGAGACCACTCAATACACTTGACGGTCGTGGGGCAATTGCTGAGTTGGACAGTTGGGCGTTGATTAGACTGCGGCGCTGTCCGGCAGCCCTAACTCTGCTGCAAAGGTAACATCCAATCCCAACCATGCAACACAGTATCGGAATTCCAACTCCCAACACTATGCTGTATTTGGTATTCCTTGAAATACCTAAAGAAAAAATTAAAACCCCAATAGATTTGAAAAGGATATAAAATTCCAAGATTATAAGTTCCATAAACTACCAATAGAAATAGATTAAGTTGGAAGAAAATGTAGTTGGTCTTGGTCTAGAGATGCCAAGGATGTGGACACTTGAACCACTAGACCTATCATATACATCTAAATCCAACCTTTTAATCACTATTAATTTGAAATGTCAACAAATTTAAACATACCAAACCCCAGCAACAGTTAAAATTGGATCAAAATTTCTATAGTAGGAGTTTTTATCTAATTTCGAAATCGCAAATTATTGTATTAATTTGTTCTAAACAACATACCTAATCTTGGAATATTGGAGCATCCAGTAGCTAAACCTTTGCTACTCCTGAAGCCGCAAGCCCGGCCCAACTCTTCACAGTTCCCACAAGAGGGTCGACTCCATACCAACCCGACACCAACCTCAATACCAGACCAAAGTCTCCACGGAATCGGAATCCCGATCGTTTTTACCCTCACACACGAAGACGGAAACGTTACCTCGTTGTACAGCTGGGTAGGCCCTGCTAAAACGGTGTAGTTTTCACCGCTAAGACACTGCACATCCCTGTAGTACCCATACTCCGTCCAAGCAGACGAAGAGCAGTTGAGAAACGTAAAGTTTTCGAGATGTCCCGGTTGGAAAGGAGAACCCTCCCATCTGAATCCGTGAAGCAACCTGTTGGGGAGACAGTTTTCAGGGTCCGTTATCCACAGTGATTGTGTCATGTAGTCAATGTCTTGCACCATAAACGAACCCGAGCCAGGTAGGTTGAGGATGGTCTGGTTCAAGCCGTTGCATGAAAGCTCAAAACCTGGATAGACACAACGAGAGGAACTGGTTGGTCTGTTTTCTAATTGGAAAGGGAACTTAACTGGGATTAAGTTGTCACCACAGAATGATAAAGGACAATAATTTTCAGTGCTTGTGGCGATTTGAGGAAGTGACAAGAGCAAGAACCAAATAGAGAAGAGAAAGAGTTGTTGTGATGAGGAGGCCATTTTTTGGTGGTTGGTCAAAGTGAATGTACCGCTAATACATATTTGCTGTTGTTTGAAGTCTAAGAAAATATGAGAGAAAAATGTTTCGTTTTACTTCTGTTGAGTACTGTGGGGGGTGTGGCGTGGCTCTCGTGGTGAGGTGGTCAGATTCTCAAACATGGCAGCAGAATTTAAACATTTTTAAAACCTTTTTCTCCCAAAATCGGTTGTTGAACATAGACAGCGATGTTCTATTTAATGTGTTTTGCACTTTCTTTTTCTCTTTTTCGCACAGTCAGAATATAGGAAAAATTCCGGATTCCCTTATAGTTTGATATAATTATTAATTATCCACATATAATTTAAAAAAATCCCATTTTACTCCTATTATTATTATCATCACAACAAAATAATCAAAGTATCTATATAATTTTACCTTTTCATATTAATTATCAAACTTTGATTTTCAAAAACAATTTTGAAGGCAATGAGTTCTTTAAACATTTTAATAAATTACAAAGATATTTGAACTATTTCATAAATAGATATGAGGAATATTAACAATTTTCAAAAATATTGAAGAATTTTAATATTATGTCAAACTATAAGGAGGAAAATAGGATTACCCCTTAAATATATATGTATGATTGTATTCTATAGAAAATTTAATTGCATGCAACACGCTACTCTATGCATCTTCACGTGTCACCTAATATGACTATAACGAGATATATGGCATAAAATTGTGTCACCTGATATAATCACAATGGGATGTAGGGTGTGTCCGGTATATAAACTCTTTTGTACCTCATCATGAAGGAGAGGAGAGATATTGATACTTGTGTGCCAGTCTTTTGATTACGTAGAAATGTTAATTTTCTCTTAGTAAGAATAAGGGTCGAAATATTTGGTAAAAATTGAAATATTGACCGACTTTGAATTAGTTCTCATGCTACCCTTTGACAGACAATTAGGATTATTTTAAATCTAATTTGACACTTTCTAGACGTTCAATTGATCATCAGCCGGGTCTTAGTGAGCTAAACTTTGCTCGTCTAGCATGTCTATGGAGAAAATCTAACGGTTCTAGGCCACTTGACCGAGGTCCTTTTCATAAATAATAATATATTTAATGCAGGAGCTTGTAAACAATTGATTATACTAAGAAGACTATTTCAAAGCTTGTACAAAAATTTAGATTTAATTCTCTAGTCATACATATTGTTCTCACTACATCATTAAATTATTATTTAAAAAAAAAAAAAAACCTACCCTGCATTTGAACAAGTCTAGAAAAAGATGCGCATGATGGATCTACATAGAGGGGGCAAGCTCCAATCGAAACATTCTGTATGTATCAACAATCCCTATCACAATAATGATCTAAGATGATAGGAATGAGGAGGAGGAAGAAAAAGAGGAAGGCGTTGATGCAGAGGGGGTAGCTGTAGCAGATCCCTCTGGAGAATTTCGACAAACCGGACACGTGGCATTCAATTTAAGCCACTCATCTATGCAGTTAACATGGAAGCAATGGTTGCACTCTGGTATAGACCTTAAAATCTCCTTAGGTTGGTACTCACACAAGCAAATTGAGCAAACGTTGTCGTTAGGCCTCGGCAATCGCTTGCTTTCGCCTAGCAAGGTTTTCGGGAAAGATTCTATGATTGTTTTGTCGAGACCTGTTATAATGATCACAGATTGTGGTGTGATTGTGGTGATGAATTCTGTGTCGGAATGGCCGCGGCGCCGGTGATAACAGTCCCCGACTCTGCCGCATAAGTAACATGCAATTCCAATGAAGCACAAAAGCCCTGGAATTGCTACTCCTATGATTATCCCGTACTTGGCACTCCTTGGAAGACCTAGAAAAGAAAATTTAAGATGTAACGTATAAGTTGTTGGAGTGTAATTATTAGAGGTTACAAGGTCAATGGCATCAATTGAGATTTTTTTCTTCTAGTCAATGCACTAATTATATCGTATTGACAACACCTAGTGCCTACTAAGAAGAAAAAATAGATAAAACTTGGCTTCAAAAGAGTCCTTCACCTACACGTTGCTTAGTTTCATTGGCTAATGAAATTCCACATATATCCTTATACGTTTTATATGGTGAAAAATAACACAAATTCTATTATTATAAAAAAGAAAAAAAAAGTTTACTAATTTAGAAAGAAAATGTTGGGTTGACATGTCGACATAACGTCTAAACGTGA
Source organism: Litchi chinensis (assembly GCA_019925255.1). NCBI lineage: Eukaryota > Viridiplantae > Streptophyta > Magnoliopsida > Sapindales > Sapindaceae > Litchi > Litchi chinensis. Next base: position 2,251,821 of record CM034470.1, on the reverse strand, counting down.
GAGAAGCTTAGTTCTTTTTTTTACTAAAAAGTTCTAAAAAAAAATAATGGTGGGAGTGTTATAAGTAGACACATAATCACTCTTCCGTAGGTTTATATATATATATATATATATGAAATCTTAGTCTAATCCTTCACTTTGTTCTTTTCACCTCATAATAGAAGTAACATTTTAAGTGGTAGAAAGTTTGTACCTAAAAAATACTTTAGATTAGAGGATCAAATCTCAAGATGCTATTTATTTTACGGGATAAAAATATCAAAATCCTACTAGACAAATCATAATGAGATTAGACTCAGGACACAACAATACACATATTAATTTAATAGTGTCACTAAATATTTTTAGTTAAACTTTTTTATTATGAAACTTATGAGATTGCCTATCCCTTGTTTGCATCGCTGATATATTTATCTACAGTGCTATGCTGCTTCAACTGTGTAGCGAATACTCGACAAACGAGGCTGCTTGACTGCCAACATTCTATAAAAAAATAAATACAATAAAACGAGACCTACTGCTCACAGCCACGTGGCACGACCACAGACAACCGACTTAAGCTGTCGCGCCAGCTTTACTTGTCGATGAAAACGATTCCTCACCAATTCGATGTGACCCAGGGAAGACCAGATCCCACCCCATCGAAGTACTAGTCTGACTTTTCTGTTGACTTGGGGAAAAAAAAAAAAATCCACTGCGCATCCTCACCACAACACAAAACTTGTTTTCTAGTTCTATCCGATCGAACATAAAACTTGTAATTTACTCACATGAACCCAAGTCAATGATCCAAGAAATAACCTACCCTACCCTGTAGCGGGATGCAAGTAAAACATCTCCGATTATAATCGTTGGATATAATCAATTATATAGTATTGCAACAGAACGAAAAATGCTCTATACTCTCATAATAAAACAAAGTTTTTCTATTGTTCCTAGACTCAAAATATTGAATGCGATCAAATGAATTTTAATTTTCCTTTTTTAATATTTATGTGATAAAATTATTGTAACGCTACCTATGAAAATTCAAAAAACCAAGGAAGTATTGGGGTATGTTCTATTACTAGAAAATAGAAATCAATACATACCTTTGCTAGGAAGATTGTCGCATCCTACATGCGGAAACGGACCATTGAATCCACAAGACCCTCCTTGCTCTTCACACGACTTGCAAACCGGTAAGTTCCATCTCAAGGAAACACTGTTTTCGAGATCGCGATCGGACCAACTCGGCCAGAGGACCGGAACCACAACCCTCTTAAACTCATGACACGAAGTCCTTAATGGTCTGGTCTGGTTGTCCAAATATTCGGGGACAGCCAGGACTGTGAAGTTATCTCCACTCATGCAATTGATGACTCTAGACCTGGGAATGGCCGGTACGTTATTGGATGGGCAGTTGAGGAACTTGTACACCACACGATAGCTTCCGTCGAAAGGGGTATTGGTAAGTTTAAAAGATTCCGTGAACCTTCTCGGGAGGCAGGAATTTGGGTCGTTGATTAATATAGTTTGTGACCGATAGTCGATCTTTTGGACTGTAAAGTTGCCTGAGTTAGGGAGGGAAAGGATCGTCTGATTTTTATGATCGCACGAAAGTTCGAAACCCCTATAGCCACACAACCGATCGTCATCCACGCGCTGGAAGGGAAACCTAATCGACGGTTCCGATTGAGAGGGGTCACATGTATCCCGACATGTGATACCACTGGTTGCTTGGTGAAGAAAGGAGAACAAAACTAGGAAGAAGAAGAAGGGGTGGTGTGAGGAAGACATTTTTGTTGTTTATTTTTTTGGTGGTTAATTGGTGATTTTTCAAGTGTACATGCTTCTGGTTAATAGGCTGTTTAGGCGTGGACTGATCAATGGAGTCAAATAAGTATCTCTAATGTGAAATTATGACAAAAGTTGTTTTTCATGAATCATGAGACTGTGTGTGTAGCTATTAGAGTTGATTTTGATGTAAGATGAAAATATCATAAGTTTCTTATTAGTTGTGTCATATGTGGCGGTTGTTGATTGGAGAGAAGTATATCGCTCATGCTATTCAGTGGCTCGACTCCATGTTTGTTGTGTCAACCGATCTATAAGAATCTGATAGCATACGTTATTGGTTCACAATTAGGTACAAATAGTATGTGATTTGTTATTGCTTTTCCTTTTTCTTGTTTGTTTGGAGAAATTGTTAATGGAAACCTTGTTGCGTGATCTTACTGATACATGCAAACTGTTATGTATGGTTTTTATGAAGTCAAACGTCAAAACCGCGTTGAAAGCTTAATGAGGTTTTATTTATTTATTTTTTTCATAGCATTTATTATTGATTTACAGCTTTCACCTTTGAATTTTATTATGAACCATGGAGATGATGCTAGAAAACAAAACGAGCTAGGGGATGATTCCTGATTACAATTTTCCATGCCAACTTTGTTGAAATTGTCTTTAATAATAATGATGAAATTGTCTATGAAAACTTCATTTGTCATTTTATTATATTGTTAGTGTATTTTAATATGAAATTAAAACAACTATAATCAATAAATTAGATATATTGCGAGCCTGTTGTTCCTGGGTGATTTTTTTTTAAAGAAATTGTGGCGTTCGTGAATGGAAGCCATCTCAACTGTTCGATGACTTTGATGAGCCTGAATTAGTTTAAAAATGAAGCAGCTTGTTGTGACGCATATATAATTAATTTTCACTTGATTTATTATATAACTCATTACAATTAATATGCATGAGACCACAAAAGTCAAGCCGGTGCAGACAGTAGAGAACCCAAGAAGGTTTGCATAAATCAATATATAATTATCTCTGTTGAAGAATGGGGGGTTTCCATTTGTCTTTTTACCAAACGAATTCATTCAAATTGCTTATATTGATTTGACAAGAGAATGTTAATTTTATTAAGGTTGGAATTTGACTCGTATGCTTGTATATCTTAACCATTGCATTTAATTAAATATGAAAAAAAATTATTTTAAATAAAGAATGTAATAGATGAATTTGATTGGTTTGTCTTAACTGAATTTTTAAAATTATGAGACGCAAACTATATAAGTTATATATGTATATGTATATATATGAAGAGAGAGAGGATCTTGACACAAATTTTGACACGATTTATTGATTATTAAATAAAAAAAAATTAATTACTTAGATTTACTCACATTATTTTATATACAACATAATTTTACACTCTACATAAATATCTTTGCTCTCCTCTCTCTTCATTGTTACACAATTTCTCCTCTCTCTAATTAATATTAAAAACTCACCAAATAATATTTTTCTCATCCAACCCAATTCTTTGCATCTTTATTATTATTTTTCTAGTCATTTCAAATTATATTATTCTTACTTTTCTTTTTTACCTTTGATTTATTTTTATTTTTTAATCTCACTTTTTCTCTTATCTTTACAATTCCTTTATTAGATCTCATTTCTTATTTTTAAACCACTGTTGGAACTACTAGATTAAAAGCTTTCGCAAAAATATTTGTAAGAGCGGGAGTGAAGTAATCATTTTATACACGCCAAATCATGAATAGGGGCCTTTCGGTATTGTTCTTCATTTTATAAACTCCGGAAAACATTTGAGAAGCCTTTGGCGGACGTTTTCAAAGGAAAACATTGAGAATAACGCTCCACTTTAATGAAAAGAATTGGAAAACGTCTAATTGATGTTTTCAATGTCTTTAATACTGCTCAAGCTATGATTAGTTGAAACACCGACAAATAATGTCGCTGAAATTTCCTCTAAAAATATTTCATTGATATTTTATCTTTTATTTAATAAATTAATATCATATTGATCTTTTCTGCACGATAATGTTTTATTTAAATTTTCTTTATTTTTAATTTAAAATTTAACTATTTGATACATTAAATAAGGAATAAAACTATGATGATGACAACACATTTTAGGCTGGAAAAAGCAGTAAATAAATCAACCAATATAAAATACTGCAGTTAGAAAAAATATAATTTTAGGCTTGAAATATGTATAATACTGTCTATTGACAAAACTATATTTTAAATATAATTGGGTTGGGTAAGAAAAATATAACTTAAATGGTGGGTTTTTAATATTAATTTGAGAGATATGAGAGATGGTATAATGATGAAGAAAGAAGGGAGTGAAAACATTTATGTACAATGTAAAATTAAGTTGTATATAATAATGTAAGTAGATCTAAGTCATTAAAATTTTTCTTATCTAATAATTAACAAAGTGTGTCAAAAATTGTATCAAAATATATGTTCTCCAATCCTATCTTATATAAATATATGTATACATATATGAGGCAGGATCGATAGACACAAGTTTTGACATAAAATTTTGATACAATTTGTTAACTATTGAATTATAAAGATTTCAATAACTTAAATCTACTCACACATTTATACACAATTTAATTTTACACTCTACATAAATATATTTTCTCATCTCTCTCTTCAACATTAATTATATCATGTCTCTTATCTCTTATTAACATTAAATTAATAAGTCATCAATTAATATTATTTTCACCCAATCAATGATTTTGTATATTTTCTTTTATTCATTTTTAGATTATATATATTTTTTGAAGTATGTTTTTAAATTATATTATTTTTATATTTTTTATTAGACATCACGCCTGTATCAAAAATAAGTTTTTTTTTTTTAATTGATTTTTGATTTTAAACTATTGTAATCAACATGTTTGTTTAAACATATGCAATATAGATCTTGTTTAAAAATTTATATTAAAAGCTTGAAATCCATATATTATTTGTATAATTTAATTAATTAAATTGAGAGAAAAAATTAAATAAAAATTTGATTTGTAACATTTTTATTTTGTGTGATGGATGATAAAGATAGAAAGGATATATATATATATATATATATATATATAAGTGTTTTTCTTTTTTTCTTTTTTTGTGCGTTTATGAACAATGGAGAGGAAAAAAAATAATAATTTTTTTTTATACTTTATGGACTATGCCGAAAAAAATATATATACATATATATATGTATGTGAGTCTTTTTTGAGATACTATTAAATAATTTAAATGTATATATCCTTAAAATAACATAATTTAAAAATAAATAAAAATAAAGATGAAAATAATTCAATGAGTGAAAATGATATTAATTGATTGGTTTTTAATATTAGTTTGAGAAGTTTTTAAAAAAAATACATAAAAATAATATTAATTAAAGAAATGAGAAAAATAATATAATAATAAAGAGAGAAGAGAATAATATATTAATATAGAGTTGTGAAATTAAATTGTAATTAATAGGATAGATGGGAGAAAAGGCATGATGTAATTGATAGTGAAGATAGAAATGAGAAAAATACATTTATACAGAGTGTAAAATTAAGTTGTGTATAAACGTGTAAGTAGATTTAAATCATTGAAATCTTCATAATCCAATGATTAATAAATCATGTCAAAATTTATGTCATTCGATTCTGCCGTTACATATATATATTTTTATATATAAAGCTCTTATAATCGAGTATACTCGATTTTAAAAAGTAAAGACTAACTAATCAAATTCATCAATTGTATTTTTTTTTTTAAAAACAAATTATTTATCATATTCAATTTAAATACAATAGATAATTTTAATTTGTTGGTTTTTACTTTTTAAAATCAGGTATACTTAATTATAAAAACATTATATATATAGACAAGATCGAGAGATACAAATCTTAACACAAATTTTGACACAATTTATTGATCATTGGATAATGATGATTTAATAATTTAGATCTACTCAAACCTTTGTATTAAACTTAATCATACACTCTACATAAATGTGTTTACTCTTCTTTCTTTTTATTATTATACTATCTCTCATCTCTCCAATTGATATTAAAAATCAATCCATTAATGTAAAACACCATTATAGTTGAATATTTATACATATTAAAATTTGTATATACTTATATACATTTATGCGGAGTGTATAATTAAATTTAATAAAAAAGTATGAGTAGATTTAAACCATCGAAATCATCATTATCAAATGATCAATAAATTATGTCAAAATTTATGTAAAGATTTGTATCTCCTGCCCATATATATATATATATAAAACGGAGCACAAAATTCTCTATAACAAATATCTTGTCAAGTAAGACAAAAATTTCGAATTTTGAAACTATTAACCATCCAGATAAGCTATTAGCAGATCAACAAAGAGAAGTTTGACCATGTCTAGATTTCACAACGAAAATGAAATTGCAAACTATTAATTCATTTATACTACATTGCATAATAGATTTACCTCCGATTTAATTTCGCCTCTGTATGTTTTAATAAATACATTTATACTACAAAAATTCATGTTCTTTTTAATTATCATTAATGCAGCCATATATGATATATCTTCGATTTTGACTCTATGTCTTCTAGCAAAATCTTTTACGAGTTTAGTAACGTGAAAGCAGCCTCTCAGCTAATGAAAGAGAGATGTAAAAATTGGGCAACGAATTTTCAATCATCCGATTCCATGGTGATTCCATTTTTTTCTTACTGTGTCCAGTGTCCACGTCCATCGCTTTCATTGCTCGTGGGAATACCCAACAAGAAATATCTGGAATGCCGTGATAACTACAAAATACCACCAGTTTATACGTCTATTATAACAGTTGCATGCGGTATCCGTTCACTTTGACTGGCTTCGTTTGACTCGAGAAGACAGGCATGGGATGACTCGAGAAGCACAAAATATCCCTTAACTACTCTGTAATTTGTAGTTATTGGGCTGCAAGTTGGAACGAACTGGATGTATATCCGGTTGCACCAAATTTTTATTTTTTTAGGGGGGAAGGAATGTTTCTTTTGAACCCCATGCGATCTCAACATGCATCTTGCTGCCCCTAAGGTTTTTTCGAGAGAGAAGAATCAACAGGCCAATCCAAGAAGTGGACCCAAAATGCTATCAAGGTAGCCCATGGTCATTGGGCCAGCCCATCAGTCGAACTGGGTGATTGGCCCATTAACTGTCTTTGATAGCATTTACTGTGATATGTTATTTTTTAGCACCATAACAAGGCATAGAGATACCAAGAAAAGAAAGATGACAATTTAACAAACAAAAGTTTAAATAAAATAAAAAAATTGAATTATATTATCGGGGATTCATAATTTAATCATTTTTACTCCAATAACAGGAGGAACGTATATTCATCCGCCAGCATAATAGAAACAATACTATTTTACAACATACATATAAATTAATTTGATGTCCCTGTCACGCACAACAACAAATAAATTAATAAAGGAAGTCGACATTATTTGTTTTAACTTGCGGAGTTAATTTACTAACCGATATAAAGAGTTAATTAACTTATTAATCAATCACGTTATTAGCAAAATTTTGTAATTAATAGGTTGTATCAAAACTATTAAATTTAATCAAATGATTTTAATATTTAAGAACAAATAAATTTATCAGCTTAGTGTAATAGTACCTTGCACAGATAATATATATTTTTTAAGCTAAAAAAATCAGTCCGATTAAAAACAATGAGACAATAATAAAATGAAATATTATATCATCATAATTTTCTTAAAAATTCAACTACAAAGGCCAAGATCAATTGGATGCACCATAGTTTAGCTATTAGAAAATGGTCCTAAAAATCATCTAGATTTTGAATTATTATTATTATTATTATTTTTTTAATTTCAACAACAACATGGTTTTGTAATTAGTAGACTCGGCCAATGACCAATCCAAAAATAATATTATCAACAAATAAACATTTTTTTAAAAAGAAAAAAGAAAAAAAAAACCCCACAATTGGAGGGAATAAAAGGAATCATGTACTCTGTTGTGGCGGGAAAATGTCCGTACAGTCCTTCAAGTCCCATATAAAACCCTAAAGCGCACATATCTCTTCTATCTCAAAAACCAGTAAACCACTCTCTCTAGTCTTTATCGTTGCTTCATGCATCAATCTGATATTCGATCTCCCGATTCAATCAACCTTTGAATTTCGAAGCCCCTGAAATGTTCTTCTGATCGTGATACAAAAGGTAGACTCTTTTTTTTGGTTCTCATGTTTTTCCTCTGTTTCTGTCAATAGATTCTAGGGTTTTCCCTGTTATGGGTCACGTGTTTCAATTTTTTCTTGCCTAGAATGAAGTAATAAAGATACAAGAAATCTTTCTTTTTTTTTTTTTTTTTTTTTTTGAATTTTAGGTTTCGTTCACCAAGTTGTATTTCTTGCTTTCTTGCTTGTTGTACAGGAGTGTGAAAATGGCTGGTGAGACTGATAATGAGGGGGAGCAGACCATTTCAATCAAGGAGTATCTTAATGAGGTCGAAGAAGAGGAGCTGGTAAAAACCCTAGATTTGGTTTTTCTTTTTGTTTTTATCATATTTTCCTTTTGAAGTCGAAATTGATGAATGTTCTGTATTGCACATGCAAAATGTTAATTACTTTTAATTGTTTGTGATACATTGTTCTGTTGTTCAAAAGATGAGGAATTGGTATGATAGAATGCTCATTTGCAGGAGAATTTATGTTTAGGAAATTAGAGTTGTTTTGATATGCTAATTGATAAACTTATGGTAAGGGGATATCTTTAATGTCCAAAGAAACCGGATAGTGGGGATCCTTCTCTCTTTACGTCTATCTGATCGCCTGAGTCTGATTTTGGCTATTTTACTCCAATCCATTTGTCTTATGTTGAGTAAGTTCAGTTTATATAGATTGCTTTGATACTATGGAGTATAAGACAATATGTGATGGCCTGATGGGATACTAGTTGAATTTGTTTATGTTATTGCACTGGATGGTGTTATAAAATATATTTGTGTTTAACTTTTAAGGAGGCAGATTTGGTTCTGGGTGGAGATGAGGGAAAGGAGTGCACTTATAATAAGGGCTATATGAAGAGACAAGCTATTTTCTCATGCCTCACTTGCACCCCAGAAGGAAATGCTGGAGTTTGCACGGCTTGTTCCTTGTCTTGCCATGATGGTCATGAGGTATTATTTTGTCTGAATGTGTTTTTAGTGTCATTCAGTTGTGGACAGTTCATATAATCAAGGAATTCTTTTGTATCAGTAATAAGTTGTGGCAGAGATTTGAATTGGGAATGAGATGTTGTTATGATGTTCATGTGGAAATTCTGAAGGCTATAGTTAAATCATGGTTTGACACTGTTCTAGAAGATTGTATGTTTCTTTTAATGCTATCTACGGATATGGTCTTTTAAGTTGCCAGCTATAGTTTCCCATCAGAAGAAGTTCCATTTATAGTTTGTCAGTTGTTACAATGTTGTGCTATGAGCTAAATCTTAGGGTGGATGTAAATCACATTCTAAAATAACTCATTATAATTTTGTATTTAAGTTATTCATTTAACGTTGATGCTATGCACTTGCAGTTTATAAAACTGGAAGCTTGGTGACTCCTCTGTGACTTTAACTGCCTTTTCTGTTTTCTTGACATGCACTAGCGGTGACTTAATAAGAAATTAGTCCATTATATATTGCCTTGCCTTTTTATGTTAATTTTCATTTTGATTTATTGTTAATATATATAGATTTATTTCAAAATAGCAAATCCTGGTCATTGAGACTATTCACTTTTTGATATTTTGAAGTTGTTTCTGCTGTTTGATTTGTCAGGAATGACATCTATTGCATTGGGCTCTTTTATCTCTTTCGTAATATTGTCCATGGTGTCAATATGCGCCTCTTTTTGGATGACTTTTTTTTCTCTTTTTCAAATTTCTATTAGCTTATTTCTAATGTTTGCTAATTATGCTGCATAACAAGATTGTGGAGCTTTGGACCAAGAGGAATTTTAGGTGCGATTGTGGAAATTCAAAGTTTGGGGAGTTCTTTTGCAAACTTTTCCCCAGTAAGGATGTAGAAAATGTTCAGAATTCATATAATCATAACTTCAAAGGTGTTTACTGCATCTGTGATCGGCCCTATCCTGACCCAGATGTGGAAGAACAAATAGAGATGATACAATGCTGTATGTGTGAGGACTGGTTTCATGAGGAGCATATTGGTCTTGCATCTTCTGATGAGGTTGGTGATTTGCCTCAGTGTTTTGCTATATTTTTCCTTTTTTCCCTAATTGATTAGCTGCCATCATTCCCATAATTTGTTTGCTTACAAGTTACAATAACTTCTCATTGAATTGCTCTATGATTTTGTAATATTTGTTTGATGGTAAAGGGAGGTCAAGGGCCTTCCGTTTCTCTCCGCCAAAGTCACCAACCATTTATATCAAAAATGCTTGAAGCTTTTGATGAATCTCATTCGTCCTTTTTATTTTGTGAATAATCAGATATCTGCTTGTGTTGAATGTTGTGACTAATTTGGCTCATATGTGTTGCTATCCTCTGAGGAACTGTGCAAAATTTTGGCTCATTATGTACTGCTATCCTCTGATGAATTGTGCTCCCTGCATGATTGTTGATCACAGTTATGGGGATGAAGGATTGCATTCATTGCTATATTGATATTGCATTTAAATTTTATCTAACTAGAATCTTAACAATAAGTTTCATATATTTACTTTGTGCTCTCTCACTATTAAGAATTATTAAAATGGAGAAAGAAAAAAGAAAAGGACTTGAACGTTGTTGGAAGTATTTATCTCACATTTCTCTGTATTCTGATGATAATTTTACTCTGGATGGATTATTTCTATGTGATTAGGTTTTATGATTGGTAATATGATGGCAATCTTATTCATTATTGTACTTATCAGATTCCGAGAGATGAGGAAGGAGAGCCTCGATACGAGGATTTCATATGCAAGGCATGTTCAGCTGTTTGTTCTTTTCTGACCCTATATCCTCAAACAATATGGGCAACAGGGGTGAAATGCAATGCCGGCGCTAATGCTAATAAGGACAAAGACGTGTTGGAAGACATCCCTTCAGCTTGTGGTTCCAGAAAGCCTGAGAATGGTTCCTGTTCTCATAGTTCCGCTACTAAAGATGGTGTGACAGCTGATGCTAATTCTGGATCTTCATCTAGTGGGAAGGAACATATCATCGGAGAAAGTTCTGACACCAATATCAGTGCAGACCAATGCACAAATGATGCCACATCACATATCATTTGTTCCCTGGGAGATAATCAATTGGCTGATAGTTTAGACAGTAAGCCACTATTTCTCTCCAAAAATTGGAGGGATATCCTCTGCAGCTGTGGAAAATGCTTAGATATGTATAGACAGAAGCAAATCAGTTATCTTCTCGACAAGGATGATTCAATAGCTGAGTATGAAAGGACAGCAAAGCAGAAGAGGGAAGAAAAGTTGCAGCAACAGGATGGAGCTGAGCTAAGTTTACTCAATAAACTTGGTCATGTAGAGAAAATGGAGATTTTGAATGGCATTGCAGACATGAAGGATGAGTTTCGTAGCTTCCTGGTATGTCCGTAGTACCTATAGGTTACCCTATTATGATGTTAAGAGTTACATTGCCCCTTCAACGATGAATTAACATCTTTTGTTCAGGTTCTGTACCATCCTTGTATAGATCTCTTATCATTGTTCTTTTGGCAGGAGTCCTTTGACCCATCCAAGGCAATCACATCTGATGATGTCCATCAGATTTTTGAGAATCTTGCAAAGAAGCGTAAACGTGTAGAGTGAACCTTTTTGCTGGATCATTTCTGCAGTTATGTTGCATGTATTAACTTAAACTCCTTTTCGGTAACTCTTGGAACTACCCTGTTACAAATTATGCAGAAAGCATCTTAGTTATAGGTTATCTGAAGTTAAGTTGTTCATCGGTAGAAACCACCGTACTAATTAAGTCATGTTTTGTAACTTAATTAGTTAAACTTGTGTTTCTTTATTGATCTGCTGTGAAATGCAACATTTCTGAAGTTCAACCCGTGGATCTCATTGAGATGTTGACACAATCGAATGGTATATATTGTGCATAATATTATCAGCATTTTAGGACTAGTAAAAGACCATTAGTACTTCCATCCAACATGAAACGCGATCATCAAATATGAGCTGATCCTTAAGTCATCAAACAATGCTGTTTCTTGCATCATCAATTCGTGCATATGATAACATATGTTCTTGTTGGGTGCTTGTATTTATTATCAAAGTGATGCAGACTCATTTCTATATATATATATATATATATATATTTTGGAAAAGGATACAGACTCATTTCTGATATAGTCAACTACAATCTAACAAAGTGGGGACGATAGTAGGTCATTATTCTACCTCTAGAGAAAAAAATACAAAACAAAAACAGACTAGTGAGGACTGTGTTCTTGTGCGTCTACAGTCTTTAAAATTATAAAAACTAGTCATTCATCTACCTAAACTTGGGAGACTGTCGAGCCAGTGGCCGATGCATGATAGCGAGATTTTTTTTCCAATTTTTAACCCGGGATTTCAAGAATAAACGGATTAAAATATAAAAGATTTACTTTTCTTTGTGGAATGAAGACGGTGTTTGTATTTTGCTACGAATTTTCTTCTTTTTAAATTTTTATTAGTCTTTATCATTATCGTCACCATTACCTCAGTCTGTAGTCAACACCAACTTATTTGATCTGTCTTAAATTAAAGGACTAAAAGCGTTCTCAAGATCTAATTATAATCTGCTCCAGCTAATACCTTCTCGGTGTGATTAAAACGGATAATACATAATTAATACAACTTGAAATTATGAAATGTAATAATAATTAGGGTAATGATATAATATCCAAAAATTTGTCTAAATTTATTATCTAAATAATATAATAAGTTTATATATATAATTATCATATCATATATATATTATCCTAAAATTAATATGATAGTTACAAATAAGTTTATCATGTTATTTAGATAAAAATTTTAGGTAATTTTTTTAAAAAAAATAGCATTATTTTAACGATTAATATACTTCAAATTACGGATTACAACTTTAAATATTTGTGATTTTCAAGTTTTTATTAACACTTTTTCGTTATCATTTTAATAAATTATTCTAAACCCGTTATTATTTAGATATAAATGAAATTTAAACTTATGACAATAAGAGCTTCGATTGTCAATATACCTTCACCTGCAGTAAATTGAAGCTTTTAAATTAATGATAAATATATAACAATATTGAAATTCTAAATTTTAATTAATATAATCAAGACGATTTCAAATTGTACTAGCAAGCTTTTGAATAATGGTAAATATATAATCGAATATTGAAGTTACGAATTTTAATTAATATAATTAAGATGAATTTAGGTCTTAATTGTCGAGAAAAAGGATCGTCCAACTTTAATTATTTTTAAAGTACAAAGTGATTAGCACAAAACATAAACGGTCAATTACAAAGATTAAGATGAGACACATTTGAAGCCGTTGATGCAGGAACTCAGAATTCAAACACATACCTACTAATTCTGTATTCTTCTGGTGGTGGTAAATTTTATGTCAAAAAGACAAGTCCATGCATGAAAATTACTAGCAGAAATGTCTCAACAAGACAGCTCTGATCAATAGTTTAGTTTCCCTATCAAACCTTGATAATAATTTTATGCTCTAGAATTGCATGTTCACACAAGCCTAAAAAAGCATGTTATGTTGACCATGTGAGGCGACATGTCACATGAGTTAATAGACTCTCAGTAAAACAAAACTCAGTCCGGAATTTCTTAGACCCTAATCAGGTTGAAGAAGTCCAGGATGTTGAATTTTTTATGCAGAGCCATGACAAAAGTAGCCACCATTTGATTAGTGACATATGTTGTTTGAAAGTTTCAAATTTACTTTTCATTCTTGTTGTAAATTTCTTTTCTTACAAGAAGATTTTCTACATCAAATGAAAATAAAAATTTATATATAATCATTTCGAATGGAAAAAAAAACGTTAACATCAAAATTCGTCGTATAATTTCTCGATTGGAAGAAACGATTAAAGAACTTTTACTGAGGAATATATCTTCTATCGATATAATTTTTTTTTCTAATAGACATAGACTTACAGTTCATAGATATAAATAACTAATGAAAAATAAATCTTAAACATATATTAATAGTATGGATTTGAAGCCTAAAGTGGTTTCCGTTGAAAAGATTATTTGAGTATATAATAAAATTAGTGCATGACATTTTGTCAAATTGAAGTTCGATAAAGGGAAAAAAACATTGAAATTTGATTGAATCCCTCTTCTGATAGTGATGATTAATTTAATTTACGAACTTTCATCATTTTTTATTTTATTTTTTTAATCATCCCTCCAATCTACGAGAAGAGCATAATCGCTTTCACAAAAGCATGGTATGCATGAAAATCTAAAAGTAAAGAAATTTATAAAAAACCATTCCACTTTTTCGCGTAGACCAAGTAAAACCTGTTATCATACCGTCAATCATGAAATGTTACACAAATGCATCAAGTATAAAAAAATATCATACTTTCTTTCGTTTTCATTTTTTTTTTCTTTTTCTTTTTTTCAAAATCTTCACTCTATAAGTTTGAATAATTATTATAACAATAAATCATTACATTTTTATTTTTATTTTTAAGAAACATATACGATTTTAACACTTGATCACCAGTCCCCTCCTAATATCTTTTGTTATGTCCATTTTCTTGATATGGGTCAAGAAGGTTCAAAATAGGAATGAAGGTCCAAAAAGGTCCAATCCTCAGATCGTTGCAATGAGTTCGCTGGGCTCGCAAGCTCGCATAACACCAAGACAATCCTAGCATATTTCCAGTCCACTTCAGCATCTATTCAGCTCGCACCAAGCGATAGACCAAAGAGCTCGCACCAAGTGATGCCTTGTTCAGCAAGCCACCAGAACTATCTAATTCACCTGATTTCCCGTCGGTGCCACTTACACAGTTACCAAAGAGTATTTAATGCGGCGGTTGTGCATTTAATAAAGAAAAAACTTCTCCTGATTCATTCAATGCAGCGTATGCATTAAGAGAATAACTATTGTCTTCACAATAAATGCAGTAAGGTTTATGTCAGAATGAGTGGAAAATAACTATGATTTGTAACATGTGTAACATTCTTATATACCTCTCCCTCTCTATAAATAGGGGAGATCACGTCCATGATCTGAACCTTTGAATCCCTCAATTGACCGTTGTTGGATGTCGATATTTTTCTATGCATTTATAGAGGGAGACTACTGTAACACCCTCCACCCGATTCCCATTCGGATGGAAACTCGAGTCGGAGGATGCTACCTTTATCGGTTTATTCGCTATTATTTTACATATATGCACTATAATTTATTTTTTTTTCTCGAAAATCCGGCAGAGTTTCCGCTGTTTTTCTGAAAAACCCAAAATTATAAAAACCTGCAATTTCAAACACAAACACTTCTAAAATACATTTATTTTCTCAACTTCCAATTCGGATCCTCCGTCCGACTCCAAAATCACTTCACCACACAAACATTTATAAACACAAACTTTAATAAAAATTATCCTGATTGAAATTAAACACTAATTAAACGATAAATAAGAGTTTCTTTACAAAATTACTTTACAAACCCAAAAACTTTTTCTACAAATTATACATCATCATTTATAAAATATCGTAAATCCATATACATATATATATATGCATTTCTAGATACTTTAACACCACTATACACTACTAAACGAAGAACTACCGATTATGGAGGGAATGTGACTCGTGACAAACGCAGCAGATGTCTTATCGTCAACCCTTATCTACAGCGCCCAGAATTTCAACCTACGCGTGGAAAATCCAACGCGCTAAGTATTTCTACTTAGTGGATGTACACTAAATTTAAAAGCCATAAAATTTTCTCACACAATCATACAAACTCAAAATTCCAACATTTCCAGAATTTGTAGTATAACATGATTAAAACTCAAATATATTTTCGTTAAAATTCACCGTATTATCAAACAAAATTCCACAAGTCTCAAACTTTCATTATTTCATAAAAATTATGTCATTGTAACACAAAACTTCACAATTTTCAAACTTTTATCAAAATTCATAAATAACTCCATTTATTCATAATTGCACGTATACAACACATGAAATTCGTTTTCAAGTATATCAAGAATCAAACTTTCAAAATGCTCAAACTTTTATTAAATTTCACAAATAAGTCATTTTATCAACAATTGTACATATAAAACAAATATTTTAAATTCCTCATTTCACAAAAATATATCATAGTGTAACACAACCTGTTTTTACGTTTTTCTCAAAATACTAAAATAATACGTAAGGAATTTACTTTATTAATAAAAGCACATATAAATCACATAAAAGACTCTTCCAAACATATCAACACGATACCTTCGAACTTGTATGTTAAATCACAACAAAAGCCCATTATTAACAAATACACACACATAAACACATAAAAATCATTTTCGAACATAATTACACGATTTTCATTCAATATTTTTCTCAGTGCCCTTCGTAAACTCTGACACGATACCATGGACTGGAAACGGGTTTCACGTATCCCCCGGCATCGGACACTCGGTGACTACCCGCCGGAGCACGTTTCATATAATACACAAATTCTGGGACCGGACACTCGGTGCCTCGCAAAGTCCATGAATTTCGTATCAACATATATAAGCAAATCGGTGCAGTACTGCTATAATTACCCTATTGGCATGCCAACTACCAATCCCCACCTACCAATGTTCAGGTTTACTCGGGCCCTTATAATTTCATTTATTATCAACAATTTCATGTTTTCACAATTTTCCTTTCTCAATAAAAATTCTCATTCGGAAAACTCAGAACACTTTTTCAATCAAAATATATATATTTCTCATTTATTCAAAGCATCATAACACATCATTTCTCATTCAAAAGTGACTCATCAATCTCATCAAAATCGTTGTGCCATTCTTCCGATATACATTCGGTCAAGGCACTAACATATTCGTTTCTTTCCGTTTCTTTTTCGTTTTCATTCGAAAGTTATTAAAAATCAAAATCCAATACCATTTGATAATAAATTGTCAAAATAATTTCACACATCTTTTAAATTCCACATTCTGTAAATACTTTTTCTTTCACAAATTCTCTAAATTTTTCATTATTCAATACCACAAAATTCATCATAATATCACTTGTACATAAATTGCCACAAAATCATTTACACTAAAATTCAAACATAGTCACGAAATCGATTTAATTAAAAATTGAACAAAAACACATACTTTTCTCAAACTTTTCCAAATTTAATTATCAAATACTATATAAAATCATTCATAACATAAATCACACATTTTCATAAAATCTATTTAATTAAAACATTATAAACTCATATACTAAAATAAATCAAAACTTTTACTAATAAAAAATGAGTTTTTAAGATAAGTGTACACCAACCTTTTTGGATGCTTTCTACAGCTTATCCACTCATATAAGCCCATTTAATTTTCTTATCATCTTAGATCCACCCTAAAATCATACAAAACTTAATTTATAACTCATAGAAAATAAATTAATTTTCTAGAATCCAAATCCTAATAAAAATAAACTTACATACCTAAATAAATCAAACCCCCCCGGATATTTTCTTTCCTTTTCTTCTCCCCTTTCTTCTTCTCTTCTTCTTCTCGGCTGCTTCTCCAAATTTTTTTTTTTTTTTTTCTTCTTCTCTTGCTGTTCGCCGAACAGCTTCTGATTTGTTTCTTTTGTTTCTTAAGGCACACACATATATATAGACACACACACTGCATCTCCACCGCCTCATGCATTTACTGCCCTCTTTATTTTATTTTTATTTTATTATTTTAATATTATTTTTCTTTCTTCTCACTCGGCCGGCCTCTTCATTTATTAACTTTATTTTATTATTATTTTCTTTTCTTTTCTCAACCGGCATATATATATATATATATTTTTTTTTTTTTCACTCGGCAGCCTTTGCTTCTTTTCTTTATTATAATTTTTTTCTTTTATTTTTATTTTCCTCAAATAATCCCACCAGAAATCAATTATATATTATTTATTTTTCTTTAATGGGACCCACATCATTTATTATTTATTATAAAAAAAAAATCACGCCACCCATTGTTGACTTTCCTTATAACATATGTAAATTTCCACTTTTATCCCTATGGTCTTTTTCCTTGTTGTCCAATCTTCTTAATTTCTTTCAAAAATATCCTCCATAATGATATTTATCCACAAACTTCGGTACTTTTAAAACTAAAATCAGACCAAATTAATAACAACAAATTAAATTTAAATTAATCTCTTAGATCGAGACGCTACAAAATGTCCTGGTACATATCATTTATAATTAAATATAATCATTTCATTTTTTTACATCCCACTCTTGATTTTATTTGACTTTTCCGAGATGCCCGGATTCAGCTTTTCTGGGATTTTTTCGAAATCCTTTCAAAATTCACCGGGGTCTATATTCGGACTGCCTATATACTCCTGGTAACCTCAGTTACTCTTAAAAGTCATTTCATGCTCCTTTTGAGCTCTCCGTAAATTCACTAAATCGTCTCCAATTATTTTTGAATTTATTCTATTTCCATCTGAATCACCTTGGAAAGTGTCATTTGAATTTCTAAAATGCTTCATGAGCATTTTAATACTCATTCCGACACTTTCCTAAATTTTTGAATTTTTCCGAAAATCTTTCCGGATTCTTGATCGGATCCGGAAACCGCTCCGTTTTGCCTCAAACGAACTCATTTTTAATCTGTTTCAGTTTCCTTAGACTCCATTACTTATTCCGGAGCTTTTCAACTTCGAGGTCCGCTTTCTGAAAAATTCACTATTCACACGGATACTATTCCGTCCGAAAATACTATTCATCTAAAAACCACTATTCATCCCGAAAATACTATTCATTCTAATATATTTTCATTTCTCTTAAATAAGGAAAATTCGGGATGTTACAGCTCACCCCTCCTTAAGAAATTTCGTCCGCGAAATTTAAATGATCTAAGCATTAAGCTAGACAAGGAATATTGACAGAATATTTTACTCTCATGCTCCTACAAAATCTTCTCATTTACAGCATCATTCATAACATCTTCTGTATCATTAACTATGAACCCTGACCTCATCATCTGAAAATTCCATAATAAATCCTTTTATGTCTTATTGATACCTAATCAGGATCGCGAAGACAAACTAGATTTTCTCTTTCTTAAACTTGTATAAAAGTCCAAAAGAAACTCTCTTATAATGCCTTCATCCTCAATACAAACACAATTGCTATCAGGGCGATGATCACACCGGTAACTACTTCTGGAGCGACGACCTTCTATTGGATTACAATGAACACTCGGACCTGCACATATAGTTTAATAGGCTATCCCATGGAAGATATTCATTTGAAAACTTCAATTTATCAAACTAAATTACCAGAATCCAAGGGCAACGAATAATTTCAATTAAACATCGATGTACCAACTCGATTACGAATGAGAACCTATTTTAATCTCATTATCAATGCCAATAAAATTCCATCAAAATACTTTTAATCACTAAACTCGATTAATATATATATATTTTTTTCAAAATTGCCTCTAAAGTCTAACCTTGAATGAATCCACAATTTACCTTATAATCACAAATAGATTCAATCACATTTATGTTTCTATATATCAATATTTCCAAATTCCACATTTTGCACTAAATAGCAATAAAATAAAATGACACCGTATCCACTCCATTTGATCACAACACATGATCCTATCACTTAAACATATTTGGAAAAATTCCTAACCATTGAAATATCTTCCTATTTTCTTCCGTTATCTTTTCCATCTATTTCGAAATTTTGATCATCCAAACTCAAGATCATAAATATATTTAGCATTAAATACAATTTACAACATCACCCTAAAATTTCAAAACATATATATACTCACAATGATAGTTCTCAATTCCCATATCTCAACAATAATCCTCAAAGAAAACTACCTAATCCAAATCTACCATAAGAGACAGATAATAATTCTCAATATCATCTAAATCATATCTTATAAAATCATAGAAAGTTACAAATCCTCACTTTCTACTATATTAATTCCCGCACATTTGTAAAAATTGCAACCTAATATACAAGATCAACCATAAAGAACCATCTTTCTTCTTTATGAATCATAACCAATCCATTTTCTTCATCCTCGACCCCTAAGGAGTCAAAGGGTTCCATTCTTTTTCTTATTCAAGACAGAGAAGATATCTGCACTTTAGAGTCACATCCTCCAGTTTATTTACCATATGCAATGCATGTAAACTCAAATGCAACAATTCTCTTTCAAAAACTGCTAGGTCTAGGAACGCCTAAACCATAGCTCTGATACCACTTATACTGTAACACCCTCCACCCGATTCCCATTCGGATGGAAACTCGAGTCGGAGGATGCTACCTTTATCGGTTTATTCGCTATTATTTTACATATATGCACTATAATTTATTTTTTTTTCTCGAAAATCCGGCAGAGTTTCCGCTGTTTTTCTGAAAAACCCAAAATTATAAAAACCTGCAATTTCAAACACAAACACTTCTAAAATACATTTATTTTCTCAACTTCCAATTCGGATCCTCCGTCCGACTCCAAAATCACTTCACCACACAAACATTTATAAACACAAACTTTAATAAAAATTATCCTGATTGAAATTAAACACTAATTAAACGATAAATAAGAGTTTCTTTACAAAATTACTTTACAAACCCAAAAACTTTTTCTACAAATTATACATCATCATTTATAAAATATCGTAAATCCATATACATATATATATATGCATTTCTAGATACTTTAACACCACTATACACTACTAAACGAAGAACTACCGATTATGGAGGGAATGTGACTCGTGACAAACGCAGCAGATGTCTTATCGTCAACCCTTATCTACAGCGCCCAGAATTTCAACCTACGCGTGGAAAATCCAACGCGCTAAGTATTTCTACTTAGTGGATGTACACTAAATTTAAAAGCCATAAAATTTTCTCACACAATCATACAAACTCAAAATTCCAACATTTCCAGAATTTGTAGTATAACATGATTAAAACTCAAATATATTTTCGTTAAAATTCACCGTATTATCAAACAAAATTCCACAAGTCTCAAACTTTCATTATTTCATAAAAATTATGTCATTGTAACACAAAACTTCACAATTTTCAAACTTTTATCAAAATTCATAAATAACTCCATTTATTCATAATTGCACGTATACAACACATGAAATTCGTTTTCAAGTATATCAAGAATCAAACTTTCAAAATGCTCAAACTTTTATTAAATTTCACAAATAAGTCATTTTATCAACAATTGTACATATAAAACAAATATTTTAAATTCCTCATTTCACAAAAATATATCATAGTGTAACACAACCTGTTTTTACGTTTTTCTCAAAATACTAAAATAATACGTAAGGAATTTACTTTATTAATAAAAGCACATATAAATCACATAAAAGACTCTTCCAAACATATCAACACGATACCTTCGAACTTGTATGTTAAATCACAACAAAAGCCCATTATTAACAAATACACACACATAAACACATAAAAATCATTTTCGAACATAATTACACGATTTTCATTCAATATTTTTCTCAGTGCCCTTCGTAAACTCTGACACGATACCATGGACTGGAAACGGGTTTCACGTATCCCCCGGCATCGGACACTCGGTGACTACCCGCCGGAGCACGTTTCATATAATACACAAATTCTGGGACCGGACACTCGGTGCCTCGCAAAGTCCATGAATTTCGTATCAACATATATAAGCAAATCGGTGCAGTACTGCTATAATTACCCTATTGGCATGCCAACTACCAATCCCCACCTACCAATGTTCAGGTTTACTCGGGCCCTTATAATTTCATTTATTATCAACAATTTCATGTTTTCACAATTTTCCTTTCTCAATAAAAATTCTCATTCGGAAAACTCAGAACACTTTTTCAATCAAAATATATATATTTCTCATTTATTCAAAGCATCATAACACATCATTTCTCATTCAAAAGTGACTCATCAATCTCATCAAAATCGTTGTGCCATTCTTCCGATATACATTCGGTCAAGGCACTAACATATTCGTTTCTTTCCGTTTCTTTTTCGTTTTCATTCGAAAGTTATTAAAAATCAAAATCCAATACCATTTAATAATAAATTGTCAAAATAATTTCACACATCTTTTAAATTCCACATTCTGTAAATACTTTTTCTTTCACAAATTCTCTAAATTTTTCATTATTCAATACCACAAAATTCATCATAATATCACTTGTACATAAATTGCCACAAAATCATTTACACTAAAATTCAAACATAGTCACGAAATCGATTTAATTAAAAATTGAACAAAAACACATACTTTTCTCAAACTTTTCCAAATTTAATTATCAAATACTATATAAAATCATTCATAACATAAATCACACATTTTCATAAAATCTATTTAATTAAAACATTATAAACTCATATACTAAAATAAATCAAAACTTTTACTAATAAAAAATGAGTTTTTAAGATAAGTGTACACCAACCTTTTTGGATGCTTTCTACAGCTTATCCACTCATATAAGCCCATTTAATTTTCTTATCATCTTAGATCCACCCTAAAATCATACAAAACTTAATTTATAACTCATAGAAAATAAATTAATTTTCTAGAATCCAAATCCTAATAAAAATAAACTTACATACCTAAATAAATCAAACCCCCCCCGGATATTTTCTTTCCTTTTCTTCTCCCCTTTCTTCTTCTCTTCTTCTTCTCGGCTGCTTCTCCAAATTTTTTTTTTTTTTTTCTTCTTCTCTTGCTGTTCGCCGAACAGCTTCTGATTTGTTTCTTTTGTTTCTTAAGGCACACACATATATATAGACACACACACTGCATCTCCACCGCCTCATGCATTTACTGCCCTCTTTATTTTATTTTTATTTTATTATTTTAATATTATTTTTCTTTCTTCTCACTCGGCCGGCCTCTTCATTTATTAACTTTATTTTATTATTATTTTCTTTTCTTTTCTCAACCGGCATATATATATATATATATATTTTTTTTTTTTTCACTCGGCAGCCTTTGCTTCTTTTCTTTATTATAATTTTTTTCTTTTATTTTTATTTTCCTCAAATAATCCCACCAGAAATCAATTATATATTATTTATTTTTCTTTAATGGGACCCACATCATTTATTATTTATTATAAAAAAAAAATCACGCCACCCATTGTTGACTTTCCTTATAACATATGTAAATTTCCACTTTTATCCCTATGGTCTTTTTCCTTGTTGTCCAATCTTCTTAATTTCTTTCAAAAATATCCTCCATAATGATATTTATCCACAAACTTCGGTACTTTTAAAACTAAAATCAGACCAAATTAATAACAACAAATTAAATTTAAATTAATCTCTTAGATCGAGACGCTACAAAATGTCCTGGTACATATCATTTATAATTAAATATAATCATTTCATTTTTTTACATCCCACTCTTGATTTTATTTGACTTTTCCGAGATGCCCGGATTCAGCTTTTCTGGGATTTTTTCGAAATCCTTTCAAAATTCACCGGGGTCTATATTCGGACTGCCTATATACTCCTGGTAACCTCAGTTACTCTTAAAAGTCATTTCATGCTCCTTTTGAGCTCTCCGTAAATTCACTAAATCGTCTCCAATTATTTTTGAATTTATTCTATTTCCATCTGAATCACCTTGGAAAGTGTCATTTGAATTTCTAAAATGCTTCATGAGCATTTTAATACTCATTCCGACACTTTCCTAAATTTTTGAATTTTTCCGAAAATCTTTCCGGATTCTTGATCGGATCCGGAAACCGCTCCGTTTTGCCTCAAACGAACTCATTTTTAATCTGTTTCAGTTTCCTTAGACTCCATTACTTAT
Organism: Litchi chinensis; assembly: GCA_019925255.1. Taxonomy (NCBI): domain Eukaryota; kingdom Viridiplantae; phylum Streptophyta; class Magnoliopsida; order Sapindales; family Sapindaceae; genus Litchi; species Litchi chinensis. Next base: position 2,227,924 of record CM034470.1, on the reverse strand, counting down.
TCCGGAGCTTTTCAACTTCGAGGTCCGCTTTCTGAAAAATTCACTATTCACACGGATACTATTCCGTCCGAAAATACTATTCATCTAAAAACCACTATTCATCCCGAAAATACTATTCATTCTAATATATTTTCATTTCTCTTAAATAAGGAAAATTCGGGATGTTACAACTACAGCAAGAGGGGAATATATATACAGTAGAACGAGAGGGGAAAAGGTTAGATAAAATAAAGCATAGCACATCATTAAAAAAATAAACAAAAAAAGGTGCGGCGCTCCTTTTTTTATATTTTATTAAAAAAATAAAAAATAAACAAACAAACATATTAATAAATCTGTCGGTGGTTTTAATTAAAATTTATAGGTTGGCAGTGATAAAACCAATCCAGTCTCATTTTTTACACAATATTTATTATTTTAATTAACGAGCTAGGGAGAGCCGAACCTCCTCCTTGTCCGTGACATTGTTTATTATTATTATTCTTTTTTTGAGTAAGTTGTTTTTTAATTTTATTTTTCTCATATTCCGCGAAATTCGGTTGTCCACGCTCAATATCATTTTATGGTCTGGTTATCAGTCCAATTATTCGGTGGCCAAAAATCCAACAAAAGAAAACAAATTATTAAAATAATGGTTAATTAATAATTATTTTGTTCAATCAATTAAATTAAATCATGAAATACTATGATTGCCTCCACAAGTAGCCATGCATGGCATATCGTTCGCATTGAGTTTTATATTTTGTATATTCATTTTTGGAACTCATCAATAATTTGAACCTTGTTATGCCTATTTTTTGGGACTGCAAAAATGGGCTGGTAAAAACCCATAGAACCAATCCAATAAACTGACCCAGCTCGCAGCTCTTAGCTAGCTCCAGCTCGCAGGCTCACAAGTCCTAGCTCGCAGGTCTCAGCTAGCTCCCAGCTCGCAGGTCTCAGCTAGCTCCTAGCTCCCAGCTCCCAGCTCTCAGCTAGCTCAGCTAGCTAGCTCCAGCTCCCAGCTCTCAGCTAGCTCAGCTAGCTCCCAGCTCCCAGCTCAGCTCGCTCTCAGCTAGCAGCTCCCAGCTCTCAGCTAGCTCAGCTCCAGCTCTCAGCTAGCTCTCAGCTCAGCTCAGCTCTCAGCTCAGCTCTCCAGCTCGCAGCTCGCAGCTCAGCTCAGCTAGCTCCCAGCTCCAGCTCCTCAGCTCTCAGCTCTCAGCTAGCTCAGCATTCAGCTCTCAGCTAGCTCCCGGCTCGCAGCTCTCAGCCAACTCAGCATTCAGCTCTCAGCTAGCTAGTCAGCATTACTCAGCTCACTTTATGTGCAGCTTGTTACTTAGAGCGCAATTAATGCAGTATCTCCCAAAACAGACAGTTACCTAATCAAATAATGATTCTCTTTCCAAATATGGAAGTTAATGCAAATTCAAATTCAAGTCAACATTATCTCGGATTTTAAGGAGCAGTTTCCTGATATTATTCCAACCGAATAGGAATTGTAATTAATTTATGATTTCCTTCCTGATTTTTCTAATTTTATTTAAATCATTAGGAAAGTGTAATTAATGATTCTCTTCCTATTTCATTATTTCCTGAATTGTAACGGTACTTCCCCTATAAATAGGGGTTAAAACCATTGTAAAAGACATGCTTGAATAACATACTATCACTCTGCAGAATTTAAGAGAAAGACAGTCGTGGACGTAGGCTCTTTATTGCTGAATCACGTTAAAAGTGCTTGGTCTCCTTGTTTGGTTCTTAATCCTTTATTATTCTTTTCTAGATTTCTGTGTTTTCTCACATTGATTGTAGGTATTGGGCATTGATTACTCGTCGACTGAAAATCAACGTCGACAAACCTTATATATAATAACAACCTTAAATTAACTATTCTTATCTATCATGTGATGCTGTTCTTTCATTTTCATTTATATAAACGACATAAAATCCCGATCCATGGATTATAGCCGACGATTCTGGAAAGGAGTTTGATAATTTTCACTAAGCTATAGCTTTATAGCTGTACGACTTGATGTGCCCTAAAGTTGCACACAACACAGTGTGTAAACGCGGATTAGGTGGAATCCAATTATTAAAGTAATAGATATGGTAGAGAGTAATGATGCAACGTAACATAATTTAAATTTAATGTAATCAAAAGTTTATTATGTAAATAATAATAATAAAATTCAAAGGTCATGAATTTGTCAGTTAGCAGGTAGAAAGATTCAGTTGCGGTGAAAATAAACACAAAAGTCTACGTAAAATTTATGCTTCAAGATTGCCTATATATGCCTGTCCCCCTCCCCAACCTCACACATGCACCATACACTTTTTTTCTCCATCACAAAAGCTTGTCTCTAAGGACTCCTCCATTCAGGATTCGGACGAGTTCATATCAGCAGAGGATCCGGAGCCTGATAATTGATATATAGAGGGAGGAGATTTTCATATTAATCATGGGGAATTGCATGGAGAGATGCAGTGAGGGTGAGGAGATGATGAGAATGGAGCAGGATGGTCAACAAGAAGAGACAAGGAAAAAGATAGGATTTGTGAAGGAGAGTGATGAGTTTGTGAAAGGTGGTGTGAAAGTGAAGATAGTTCTTACAAGAGAAGAGTTGGAGTGGTTGATGCTACAGTTGAAGAACAATGAAGGGAAGAAACTGGAGGAGATCTTGGGGGAGCTTGGGAGAGGGAGACCAGCAGAGAAAGTTGAAGCTTGGAGACCTTCTTTAGAGAGCATAATGGAGACCCCAGAAGTCCATGAAATGGATCGATGATATAAATTAGTGTTTTTTAGAGTTTTCTTGAATTTTTGTTTTAACAGATCTCTTCTCTTTATAAATTCTTCTTTGATGAGGGTTTTTTGTTTGGGTGATGATCCAAATTAGGTCTTTTTCTTTTTCTTTTTTTTTGAGTAAGAGCAGAAAGTGCTTGTCATGGCAGAGCCAAACAGGGCATTGACTTGTTCTACTTGATGAGAATAGCTTTTTCCATATGTAAGAAGCAGTTTTTCTCCTTTTTTTTTTTTTTTTTGGATCCAGATTTGGTTCAATAATTTTTTTACTTCTTATTTAGGATTTTTGGTCCTTGATATGGATATATGCATGTAGTAGTTGTGTCTTGTATGTATTTGTACTTTGTGCTTGTTTTTGAAATTAATACGAAGTAAATACTAGTTTTGATCCTGAAAAAGGAAAGCAGATTCCATTACAACTTTGTAATTTCTCAGCTTACATTTCTCTTCTCTTCAAGATCATCTGATTTTGTCTGGCAAATGATGTTAATTTGTCTTAATTTGAACAATTTCTATTTATAATCACAGAGGCTAGTTAGTTCAATTAGTTGTTATTATTATTTTTATTATAATGAGAATAAAATTTCATTAATATAAGTTTGACTAGATTTGATTAATAATAATCATCTAAATTGAAAAAATAGATCTGTAAGAAACAAGAAACATAGCCCCTGTCTTTGGCTGCTGTCGCGTACCTCCTATTGCGTGTGACATGAATTCTCTGGTTGCTGGCGCGTAGCTCCTATTGCGTATGGCATGGATTCCTATTGTGTGTGGCATGAATTCCACATCCACCCGTCAAATCCAAGTATATATATATAATAATAATAACAATTCTCTTATTATTATGTGTGGATTATTCAAGTATATATATATAATAATAATAACAATTCTCTTATTATTATGTGTGGATTGATCTCTCATTCTCGTGTAAATATTTTTTTTTCATCTTCATATGATTGGATCTCTTCTAATTAAGAGCAATCCCCCAAATCCTATCATCAATGTTCTATCTCCTATTGTGTGTGGTATGGGTTCGACATCCACCCATTAAATCCAAGTATATATAATATAATAATAATAACAGTTCTCTTATCATTATGTTTGAGTTGATTTCTATTTTCGTGTGAGTTTCTTTCTCATCTCTTTATGAGTGGATTTCTTCTAATTGAAAGCGGTCCCCCAAGTCTTGTCATCAATGTTTTATCTCAGTTGATCCTGACAGTTCTCTTGATTCATCCCAATCACAATTTTTATAGTAAAAATTAAAAAAAAAATAAAAAGACACAGCCCCTCCATAAAGATCAATTTCACAATTTTTCTATCTATAAAAAAGAATTTGTATCTTGCTCAACATGTTTTTTACCACCTAATTAATTTATTTTGTCAACACTATAATAGTGAAATTTGCCGGGCAATCAAATCGTACGACATCTTTCATAATTGAATTCCACAAGAATACATTATCATTTCCCCTTTTCCTTTATTTTTTTTAAATTACTACGATTAATTCAATATAATACGATCGAACGATATAAAATATTGATAATATGATCTGAAAAATAACTCACGTGAAAGTGGGTGGAAACAAGCCACCCTTTTTTATGGTATGGGTGTCGAACTCGTACTGATCACGAGGGTGTGCCTGCCAAACTCGTACCGGTCACGACGGTGTGGCTGCCGACGCAGCTACACACCCAGAGACTTAACCTTTCCCTTTACATAATATGGAAGTGGGTTTCTTGATGATCAAATCATACACACATATCAATAAAAAGTGAAGCAATTATCAAACCCTAAAATCATGGGGACCAAATTAACTTTCGTACCAAAATATTCATGTTGAAATCAACACAGGTAGGTTGGGCCTTGTCTGCTGGTGTGATGGGTGACGCCTCAGTTTCTCAGTCTACGTTATCATTCGGCGCATGATTGTTCAATTTTTCTGCACAGCTAAAGTTCTAGCCTGGCCCATGAATAAAGTTGTGGTCCAGCCCAAAATTATTTGACATCAATCAAGTAGTCAATTGTCTCTAATCCAGCCCATGACAACTCAGCATGCACTTTTGAAGAATTAATAAAAACTAGGAAGAAGAGTTATCTACAATCGCACTTTTTCAAGTTTGAAAAAAAAAATTGCACTTTTTCTGTAATTGTCAGATGTTAAATTTTTGGATCATATACAGGTCATATTTTATTGTTGAAGACTCTAAATTATTGGTGTCATATTTCAAAAATTACAGGATTAAGTAAGATTTGTGTATTTTCATCTTTTATTAAACAAACCACTTACTGGCAAGAGTGATAAGTAATTAAAAAAAAAAAAAAAAAATACTCAACAGAAGAAAAACTGAAACATAACTGGATTTTTGGCTCTCACACATCTTCTTTAATTGCAAGGTTGAACAGATTTTTACATATTTTTAAATAATTAAACAAAATACTATATCCATTCTAGACTCCTCTTAATTGAATAAAACTTAATTATTCTGTTGAAAAAGAAATCTGCATATTGGTGACTAATTCACCAATTTTTCTTCAGAAAACTGCAACAGAACCCCAAAAGCAAAAACATTTATTAACAATCAGTAATTTAGTTATTAGCGATAAGCTAAAATTCTTCAGGGATACTTGTGAGAGCTGCTCCACAAGTGTTAGTGTTACTGACAGGTGATACGACACTAAGACGGTTCATTGGGACTTGTATGAGCTCATTTGCTGCGTCTTTGAACCCAAGAACACCCCCCTCTTTACACTTGGACAGCAATCGGGCAGCCTCTTGTTTTGTCATCACAACTTTAACTCTAATCACACCTTTCTCTTCAACGCCACCTTGGTTCCTTCTTTGCACGTTATTCTTTGGCTTCGAGCTTGCTTTGCAAACGTCGTTGTATTTGGGCCCATACTTTGATGTCGGTTTCTTGGTTTTGCTCAGTTCATCTCTGTAAATGATACTTGTATGTCTAGGCTCCTTGGTTTCTACAACCTCATAAGAGACATTTTTGTCAAAAAGAGAGACCAAAAACCTCAACATCTTGAGAGAGAGAATAAAGAGTAACAAGAAAATTAAAAGAGACTGAGTTGAATTGGCATGAAGATGGGGTGGTGAGTATTTATAGAGGATAAGTAAGAAGACATGGTCTTTTTTCACATTATCACTTTAATTAAAGAAAGTTATTATTTATTTATTTATTATTTTTTTGTGTGGTTGCAGTGTGCCGTATCGATTACTTTGGGATCTCGAATTGCAAATGGATGACTGTCAAGTCAATTCGTCTAGTCCGCAGTCTGTTGGTTTCTACACTTAAACTGTCCAGTAATTGACTGGAATGCCCATTCATGCAAGTTTCATTGGAGGGTGTCCATAGAGACCAAAATCCCCATCTTTGAAGAGGTCAATCTAGCTTTATGTCAAGGACTTTTAGTCTTTTGATGTTTTGGCTGCCGATAAATGAATACTTCGTCCATTGAGAAGGAGACAATCAATTAATAGCTCAGATGTATGAAGATCCCAGACAATACTTAGATAAATTTAACTTTCTTAAATTGATGTTGCATATTATTTACTTGTATTCAATTTCATAAATATAATCAAATGACTATTCATTATATGGATACGTATTTTTCATTTTATAAATTTGTGATTCTTTTTAAAAAAAATTGGTATGTGTAACACGTTGAGTGATTGATTTTATAATGTCAACTAAATGAAACCTGTGAAGAAGTTAATCAAGACTTCTTTTGTTGGTTTATAAGACGTCCCAAGTGCACGGAATCTTCAAACGGATTGTTAATTAAGTTGATGCAATGACTTTGACCGTCATATCATGATTATCGTGTTATCATAATGGTTGGGAAATTTAACTGGATTTGTATTGGTAGTTCAATCAATTCAGGGGCCTCGTGGAAGTGACAAATGGGCTCTGACTAAGTCTATGTAAAATGACATGACTCTTCTTCAATTACGCGGTTTGATTTGGACCCAGAATTCAAGTTAAACCATCTTTGAGTTAGATTTGGGTGGTTTACTTCCAAAAACTGTCTATTATTCTTGATTGAACATTTTTCTTATATAATTTATTAAAATAAACATCCGTTTTTGGATAATAACTTTATCTTTAAAATACTAAACTTTTTTTTTACATGAATAATGTTAAACTTCTCATTTTATTTTATTTTTTCAAATTTATATCAAAATAATATGATATATGAGTAATGAACATCATATTAATTATCACATTATCATAAAATTTATAAAATATTAATAATTCATATGTCACGTAAATTGAATGTGAATTTAGACAACAAAAATTTAGAAAATTTAACATTACTTTTTTACATATAGTGAAAGTAATTATTTATGCACTGTCAATAATATTTGAAATCAAATCGATTTTTGTTATAATTTATTTAATTTTTAAACTCTGCTTGAAGAGTTTACTTTCAAGAATTGTCTATTCTTGATTGAACATTTTTGTTAAATATTTAATAAACGTTGTTTTCTAGTAATATTTTTATATTTCAAAGTAATAAAACCTCTCTCACACATTGTGAGAGCAATTATCGACACAGCACTAGTAATACCTCAATAGACAGTACATTTCCATGCGTTTCAAGACTTAATCTTGATTTTAGCTTCTAAAGAGAAAGTAAACTCCTTTTCTTATATATATTTTTTATTATTTATTTATACTAAGATTTATTATTATTCTTATTATCTTTGAAAAAAACAATTAAGACTGGCTACCATGTGTCTTCAACTTGGTAATATTTACAATGTGAAACTATAAAGTTACGTTTTAACTTAAAATTGTTATTTTAATTTAAAAATATCAAAGTAATTAGTTAAAAGAAAAATCATACATCCCATATTTTCTATCTTGTGAAATTGAATACAATAGATATGAATTTAGAACTTACCAACTACTGCAACATTACCTCAGAACTCATGCCATGCATCATACCATATTTTGCATTATGAATCAGATAAGCCTAAAACGTTCTTGTCCATGTTGAAGAAACTAGGATATTATTTTTATAATTATAATTTCTTTGTTGATCAAGAAGTTGAAGAAAACGAAGTGTATGTTTGATATAACTTATCTACTAGCAAGAAATATTTTTTTAATATCAAAAGTTCTACTTGATTTTTTTTTTTTTTTTTTTTACTTTTTTTTTTTTTTTTTTTTTTTTTTTTAAAAAAATTTTAAAAATTGAAAAATGTTTACTTGAAAAAGTTCAAATTTTGAAATTTTTCAAGTAGATCTTTTTTAGTATTTTTTTAAAGATTAAAATATTTAATATTCCTCTATTTTATTTTATTAATATATCTATACCCTTATAACCCTAATACACTTTATTTATTATATAAACATATAACCTTTACTCTCATTAATGATTTATTTCATAAAAAACATCTGATAACTCTTTCTTAACAATTAAATTTTCTATATTTTGCGTCTTTTTTTTTTTTTTTTTTCAATTGGTTATGGTTGATATATATACACGTATACTAAATATATTTATTTTTATCTTATACCGATTCTAATATATACACTACATATATTGATACTGCGTATATATCTTTCTAGTTTTTGGTTTTGTTTGTCATGAATATTGTATACATATTTGTTTGGAGCATTATTTGTATTAGTCTATTCTTACTTCATATAACCAAGAAAGCAAAAATCAAATATAAAAACTTGATCGGTATAAACACTGCAACCATACTTTAAGGACATGGACATAGGTGTGTCCACATGGGCGGACCCGCTGTTGGGTTAGGGGGGACATGTGCCCCCGAAATTTTTTGAAATTTAATTAAGTTTGCTGTATTTAAATATATAAATGTAATGTCATATTGTTTAACAAATGCACAACAGCTGTGATGGTTACAGTCCTCTTTTTGTTGTAGATGCCACCATGGTTCGATTCTAGCCCCATCTAAGAGATTTTGCATTTTATTTTCTTTAGTCATTTAATATATTATGTAAATAAAAATGTCAAATAGGTACAGAAGATTTAAAATGTTTTGTTGGTTGTGGTTGCATTCATTCCTAGTCCCAACCATTGTTCAATCCCCCTTTGTCTCATAATTTTTTTTTTTTTTAATTCACTCACAAATGTTGTTTTTTTTTTTAAAAATATTTTTTTTATTCATGCATAAATATTGGTTTGTCTCATAATCTTTTTTTTTTTTTTTTGATGGCATGGATATTGTTTTTCTTTCTTTCATCCACCATAGCTCAATCATTTTCCTTATCAAAATATGTTATTTTTCCTCAATTTTTTTCCCATTATGATTTAATTTGTTCCTCTATCAAAATATGTTGTTCTCTCTCTCTCTCTCTCTCTCTCTCTCTCTCTCTCTCTCTCTTTTTCCATTATTACAAATTTGTAACGCTCCGAATTTTCTCTATTTAAAAAAAATGAAAATATATCGGGATGAATAGTGATTTTTGAATGAATAGTATTTTCGGATGGAATAGTATCAGAGTGAATAGTAAATTTTTCGGAAAGCGGACCCTGAAGTCAGAAAGCTCTGGAATAAGTAATGGATATTAAAGAAACTGAAACATATAAAAAATGAGTTCGTTTGATGTAAAATTGAGCAGTTTCAGATCCGATCGAAAATTCAAAAAAATTTAAAAATTTAGAGAAGTGTCAAAATGAATGTTAAAATGCTCTAGAAATATTTTAAAAACTTAAAAGACACTTTCGAAGGAGATTTTGATGTAATAGAATCAATTTAGGAATATTTGAAGGCGATCTAGTGAATTTTCGAAAAGCCAAAAAGGGGCATAGAATGACTTTTAAAAGTCACCGAGGTTACTAGGAATATGTACACAATCCGAATATAGGTCTCGGTGAATTTTGAAATGATTTCGAAAAAGTCCCAGAAAAGCTGAATTCGAATGTCTCGGAAAAATCAAATCAAAAGAGACAAGAAATGATAGACATGTGAGATAAGCAACCATAAAAATGTGATATGTGGCATTAGGAAATTGTAAATTGAGTATAAATTTAAAAAGTTGTGTGATAGATTTCAGGGTTTAAATTGTGATTTGTAGGTGATTGAACTGGAAAACAAAATGATTATATTTAATTGTAAAGAATATGTATAAGAGTATTTTTATAACACGTCAATTTAACTGGACCTAAGAGATTAATTGAAATGTAATTTGTTGTTATTAATTTGGTTTGGTTTCAATTTTATAAGTACAAAAGTTTGTGGATAAATATCCTAATTGGAGGATATTTTTGAAAGAAATTAAGAAAGTTGGATTAAAAGGAAAAATGTCATAGCGGTTAAAATGAAAATTAATATGTGTTGAAAAAAATAATAATAATAAAAAAATCAAAAACCGGTTAATAATAATAATCAATATAATAATATATATAAATTAGTGATGGGACCCATTAGAAGAAAATAAATATATATATGTTAATGGATTGTGATTGAGAAAAAGAAATAATAAAATAATAAAAAAAATGAAAAAAAAAAAAGAATGAAGAAGAGTGGTGTGTGACAGTGCCGAGAGAGGAAAAAGGAAATAATAAATAATAAAATATAATATAATAAAAAAGAAAATGAGAGGCAGTGGACCATTTGTATGTATATGTGAGTGGCCATAAATTGAGGGAAGAGAGAGCAGAACCGGCAGCTACGAAAGAAGAAAAAAAAAAAAAATAGAGCAGCCGAGAAAAAAAGATAAGAAGAAAAATAAGGAGAAGAGAGAAAGAAGAGAAAAGAAAAATAATTTTGAGTGTCTAATTATCCAGATAGGTAAATTTATTTTAGTAGGATTTAAATTTTAGAAAATTAGTTTATTTTTCTATGACTTATAAATTAAGTTTTGTGTGATTTTAGGGTGGATTTAGGATGATAAGAAAATCAAAGAAGTTATGTGAGTCGATAAGTTATAGAAAGAGTCCAAAAGGTTAGTGTACACTTATCTTAAAAACTCATTTTTATTAGCAGAGATTTTGGTTTAATTTAGTATATGAGTTTATTGTGTTTTAATTAAATAAATTTCATGAAAATGTGCGAATTATGTTATGAATGATTTTTGTAGTATTTGATATTAAATTTTGAAAAGTTTGTGAAAAAAATGTGTATTGTTCGAATAAAGAATATGAAGTTATTATGATATTATTTTGATAAATTGAAATAAAAGTTTATTTGAATATGATTTTAATGACTTTCGAATGAAAATAGAAAAAAAACGAAAACAAACGGAAGGTAATGGACAAATTAGTGTCTTGACCGAATATATATTGAAAGAATGATACAATAGTTTTGATGAGATTGATGAGTAACTTTTAAATGAGAAATGAAGTGTTGTGATGCTTATAATGATACTTTGAATAAATAAATAAAAAATATATTTTTTTGATTGAAAAGTGTTCAGAGTTTTTCCGAATGAAAATTTTGTTGAGAAAGGAAAGTTGTGAAAATATGAAATTTTTGATAATAAATGAAATTATAAAGGCCTGAGTAAACCTGAACATTGGTAGGTGGGGATTGATAGTTGATATGCCAATAGGGTGATTATAGCAGTACTGCACCGATTTGTTTATATATGTTGATACGAAATTCATGGACCTTGCGAGACACCGAGTGTCCGGTCCCAGAATTTATGTGATATGTGAAATGAGATCCGACGGGTAGTCACTGAGTGTTCGATGCCGAAGAACCCGTTTCCAATCCATGGTATCGTATCAGAGTTTACGAAAGGCATTGAGAAAAATATTAAATGAAAATCGTGTAACTACGTTCGAAAATGATTTTTATGTGTTTATATATGTATTTGTTAATAATTGACTTTTGTTGTGATTTAACATACAAGTTTGAAGGTATCGTGTTGAGATATTTGGAAAAGTCTTTTATGTGATTTATATGTGCTTTTATTAATAAAGTAAATTCCTTACGTATTATTTTAGTATTTTGATAAAAACATAAAAAATGTGATGTTACCCTATGATATTTTTGTGAAATGAGAAATTTAAAATGTTTGTTTTATATGTGTAATTCTTGATAAATTGACGTAATTGTGAATTTTAATAAAAGTTTGAGCATTTTAGAAGTTTGATTCTTAATATGCTTGAAAATAAATTTCATGTGTTTTATACATGCAATTATTAATAAATGGAGTTATTTATGAATTTTGATAAAAACTTGAAATTTGTGAAATTTTGTGTTACAATAACATAATTTTAATGAAATGATAAAAATTTGGAGATTTGAGGAATTTTGTTTGACAACACGATAATTTTTTTTTACGAAATGACATTTAATTTTTATTTCGTTTTCTTACGAATATGTGAAAATTGTGAAATCTGATTTTGTAGGGTCATATTTGGAAAATGACTTTTAGACATTTTATATATATGCATTTACTAGTAAATTGATTTCTTTATGATTTATTATGAATATTTGACAACTGTGAAATCTTATTTTAAAATCTTATATCTTTGAAATTGATGAAATTTAAATTTAGTGTACACTCACTAAGTAGAAATACTTAGCGTGTTGAATTTTCCACGCGTAGGTTGAAATTTTGGGCGCTGTAAATAGGTGTTGACAAGAAGACATCTGTTGCGTTTTTCGCGAGTCACATTCTCTCCATAGTTGGTAGTTCTATGTTTAATATTGTATAGTGGTGTTGGAGTATATGAAAATGCATGTACATGTATATGAATTTACGAGATTTTATAAATGAGGATATATAAGTTGTAGAAAAAGTTTTTGGGTTTGTAAAGTACTTTTGTAAAGAAACTCTTATTTATCGTTTAATTAGTGTTTAATTTCGATTAGGATGATTTTTATTAAATATTGTGCTTATAAATGTTTGTGTGGTGAAGTGATTTTGGAATCGGACGGAAGGTCCGAAATGGAAGTTGAGAGAATGAATGTATTTTAGAAGTATCTGCTTTTGAAATCTGTAGGTTTTTATAAATTTGGGTTTTTCAAAAAAACAGGGAAAACTCTGTCGGATTTTTGAAAAAAAAAAATTATAGTGTATTTATGTAAAATAATAGCGAATAAACCGATTAAGGTAGCATCTTTCGACTCGGGTTCCCATCCAAATGGGAATCGGGTGGAGGGTGTTACAAAATTAATCTTTAAATTTGAAACATTTTAACATCATAAATTATCAACTCACAATTGATATGTTTTTAATTTTATACTTGTATTAAAAATATTATTTTAAGAAATTTTGTTTATAATTTTCTAAAGGGTAAGATTATATATCTCCTATTGGTTATGTATTTTAGTTATTTTTATTTTATATAACGTTATTCTAATAATTGATAAAAATATTATAAAGAACATTTCATATAAATTAATATTTTGATGTTATAATTATTATGTAAAAGTGTCTCTCCTCACGTAAATCTCTGGATTCGGCACTGTATGTCCATAGAAGAGGTTGCCAAGACAATTCTCTCAGTGCATCCATCAATATCACTACAACTACATTTATACTTTCACTAATGGAGCTCGACGGAACCAAAACCTCAACCAAGGAAGTCTTTGTTGTGGTTGTAATATTGTTATTGGTTCGTTGATCTGGGGTTACATCATTCATTAAAATTAGAAAATAAGTTCATTAAACTATCGACATGAGGCTAGGGTCCACACCAAAAAAAAAAAAACTATAGATACGAGGCTTCTGAATCTTAGAGTGTGTTTACTTCATGGATTGGGGAATGGGAATCAGGAATGGGATTGATTGATGATGTTTACTTGCTTAAAATTCATTCCGTAATGGGAATGAAATGGTGGGCCCCACGTCAATTTGGGGTTGAGGAATGAGAATCTCATTCCCCCCAACCCACTTGGGAATCCCATTCCCATTCCCTTTGTCAAGCTAAAATGTCCCTTATACCCTTTTTTAAAAATGTGCTATAAGTTTATTCCCTTTATTTTATATTTATAAATATAAATATTTACATATGTTATAAGTTTTCATAAAAAAATGTGTTAGTGCAAAATGTTATATTTTATAAGAAATAATTTACAGTTAGTACTAAAATTTTGAGTTCAATTGAAGAATATTACAATAATACAGTTAAGAAAATTTAGGTAATATTTTATATATAATTAAAAAAAATGATTTGATATACCATATAAATATATAATATTTTCTTCAAAAAATAAAATAATAAATACACAAAATGCTTATAATGATATTGTCAAATTGTTAAGAATTTTTTTTTTTTTAGCTTATTATGATGAATTACAAGATAAAAAGATAACACTAACATTTTAAACAAAATTTTGTACATTGTAATTAATCCATAATTTTAATTAAGGGCATTTTTGTAACTTATAATCAATCCATTCCGATTCCAAAGTAAAGTAAACAGCTTAATGGGAATACTGCTGATTCCGATTCCGATTGTTACAGTTGAAGTAAACAACTTATTTTGATTCCGATACTTCATTCCGATTCCAAGTCATTCCGATTCCAGATCATTCCGATTCTCATTCCGATTCCTCCAAGTGAAGTAAACGCACCATTAGTTCATTGGTGGCAAAACTACAAAAAATGCAATTAATAATCTGAAAGTGTAGCAGTGCAATCACTGCAAAAGGACAAATGGACAATAAAGAATATTATTCCTCTTACTTATATAATTTTTTATAAATTAATAATCTAAAAATATTTTAAAAATAATAATTTATAATTTAAAAAAAAATTAATTAACAACCAAACAATCAATAATTTTTTTTTTTAAAATAATAATTATTAGAGCATTTACTTCTAAAATATCTATTTAAAAAAACTGTACTAAATAAAATCTGAATTAATTAAGGAATCAACTCACCACAAATGGAGACCGAATTTGTGGGAGTTGGTTTAAAATTTTGAAAAATTAGCCAAGCTGAAACTTCTGCTACTTGTACCGAACTGAATATTTTGCTGTTTTAACTTTTTTGAGTCATGGATCCACCGTGAATCATGTACTACCGTGTGTGTTGGGATTGGGCAGGAGACACTTTCATACAGTAATATATTTGTCGACAATGTTTGCTTGACCTGACTCCACGTAATGCAGACTAGGTATTCTACATAGATGTAGAGTAACAGTCTACACTTAAAAACTCCAAGATATGCCACTTGCCACAAGAAACAACCACGTTCCTACTAACATCAGTGGAGTCAACAAAAATAAACCCCACGGCATGATAGACACCATCAGTATTTTAGGACCATCATTCACTTGCAAAAAGTCCTATACTTCCGTTAGATTGGAAACTTATTTCATCTTTGTTATCACCATTAACTCAATGTGCGGAATTTCTAGTTGCTAATCTTAAATTAAAAAGAAAAAATCAAGCTAGAACATGTAGCCAGTTAAAATTGCTAAGCAACAATGGTGTACACCTGTCTAACAGAGGATCTTTTGTTTTTGTTTTTTTTTTTGAAATAATCTAACAGAGGATCTTGATCCCTTATATTGGCTCACTAAATTTTTTGTTTTTATTATGACTGATTTTTTAAATTTATTTTTATGGTAGAGAATGAGAGATTAAATTCAGAGAAAATTACTCATACTATTGTGTTTTAAAACAATGGTTGGTAAACCCTTGACCTTTTAGGATCAAGTTGGGAAGTGCTCAATCACTCCTATTAAGGGATGTTGTGCTTTATTCTGGCCAATAATAAACTACAAAGACAAAAAATCAGTGATAAAATACACAACCTTGCATGCAGCTAATTATGCTTCAAAAAGACTAGTTTCTACCGGAACTCTATGCTGCTTTTTAGTTTTAGTTGCAGGATTCTTGGACATTTTAATAATGTCATCTATACTCACAAAAACAACAAAATTCCATCAGTAATCAACATTGATAAAAAATTCAGATGAGCACAGTATAAATCAAAGCATAGCTCAAATAGTGCACCTAGTGGAACATCCATTTTCTTATCTGTAAGAGCAATTGCTTCACTCGTGAGAGGTTTAGCCGCCATCTGATATAGGACATAAAAAAGTCTTATGCATAGAAACAAAGCAAAGTAAAACAAGTATTTAGTACAGAGAGATTATGCCTATGAACAAACTGCAATAAACCATGTCAACAGGAAAGCTACTTCTATGTCAACCAACGCTAAGCAGATTAAAAACAACAAACCAAGTCTACTTCTCTCAGACTTGAATTAGTTCTTGAAACTACAAAACGTAAAGAAGATACCAACTAACTCTCTCGAAAGCAGATCAAAGTTGTACCTTTATATTCTAATCTTATGACAGTATTCCTACAAAATGCTTTGTGATGCTAAGCAAACCCAACAATCACACTAAATGAGATCCTTCCGAAATTTGGGCTGGAAGCCCAATGCATTTTATGCCCGACCCGTACTATATGTTTGGGCTAAATATCTGGTAAGCCCAATGAGGATGGATTTTCACACCCTTCTAAAACGGCATGTACATCCCTTTTAGCAAGTACATCCCATTAAATATTTAAATAAAATCTTAATTTATATAAAAAATAATTTTTACAATATCCATTCACAAATTATAAAATAATGCTACACTTTTTAAAAAATTTATCCAAAAATTTTGCTTGAATGATGTGATAAACTTGTTTGTAACTATTATATTAATTTTGAGATGATATATTGATGGTATGATAATTATACATAATTTTATTATATATTTGGACAATAAATTTGAAAAAATTATTGCATAGCATAACATTACTCCAAATTATATTACAATAAAATAAAAAAATATTTTTATATTAAATTAATCATAATTATAAGTTATGATTTTTCTAACAATTTTAGTGGGATGTAATTATAAAACCGGTGTACATACAGTTTTAGTGGGATGCAAATACCGTCAAACAAACCCAATCCATATACTTGGTTTTGAGTCCCAAAATTGACGGTGGATTAAAGGGTTTAACCATAATTAATTATTTTCTACTTTATGCATCCGTATTTCGATTTTCTAAACGACAACGTTTTAGTGATACAGTTGTGGACAATCACACCAAGCCACAGGTGAACATAATTTACAAAAGAGCAAAACCATACTTTTCCATTACCGTAAAACGACGCCGTGGAGGCCGCCTTGATAGTCGACAAACATCGACAGTCACCGTCACTTGCACCAGAAACTTTCTTATTCCTGATTTTCGCAGACACAGAGACAGAGATGGGTGGAGCTCAGGCGTTGAAGAGAATCCCTCGCATCAAGTTTCCTCAGAGATACTCCAAACCTTCTGGTCTGTAGACTCCAATTTTTTTTTTTTTTAAAATCATTTTTCGTTTTAATTCGATATTTTTATTTCATTAATCGATTATACTCCGTTTTGGATGACGTATTTTGATGGGTTTGTGGATTTTTACGAGGCAATATATTGGGTTCCATTCAGGTCCGGTAGATATTGATCTTTATATCAGATTTATGGGGTCTCAGGAATTTTTTTTTTTTTTAATTTTTTATTTTAATGTTTAGATGGGTTTGACGATTTTAACTATTTTTTATTGTGTGCATATGATGAGGATTTTGGTTTCAGGCATATGAGCTTTAAATCTGATTTTGTAGTGTAAAGGTGATACCTAATTGTTTGAAAAGATTTGTTTATCATCTTCTTTATTGGTTATGACTTTGTATTTTTTTTTTTTTTTGATAGTTACCTGGAGTTTTATGGTGGAATTGTATGTTTGATTATACATATCATTAATTTGTGGGCAACTTTTGTGGATTGTGAATTTGCTTGGCAGGTTCTGCATCCCAGTCCCAGTCAGCATCTGTAGCAGGCGATGGTGATCGAGCTTTGTTCTCGGGTTCAAAGGGCTCCATAACACCGGGAGGGAAAGCTTCTCTCCAACCCAAACGAACGCCAGTATCCAATGAAGAGATTGAGGCGGTTTTGGTGTGTGATGCATCCTTTCTATTTCGTTTCTAGGAATTATTGCATTTAAGTTTGTTTAAATGTCGCCTTTACTTCCAACTCACAATCCTGCAATTTAATCCTGTTTAATCATTGGAAAAATATTGTGATGGGTTAAAACGAAGCTGTCTCTGGGCGTTGATTTTACTTAAAAATTGGTTAATTATCTTAATGGAAGAAAGAACTCATGTCGTGGACCTGAACAAGTATGAGATTAAAGCTTTAGTTAAGTTTAGTACATAATAGTTGAGTGTTGTTGATGTTGTGTATGTATTGAAATTGAATTGTATAATTCTAGAGTTATTATATTGGTACTTTTTTACGTGCTGTGTAGATTATTCAGTGGGTATGGATGAATGATGATGAGTGCGATGTAGTTTGTTGAGAAAGTGAACGGTTTGATCAACAAATTTCTTTTAATCTACTACGTCTCTTTCTTGTATGACTGGTCCCCTGAGCGGGAATGCTTCAAAGATTTCACTTGTGTTAGACCGTCATTATTCGTTCATTATGATTTAAAAAATCACATTTAGTGCGTCAAAAGAATGTTTCCTTAATCACTGTTTTCATCTTTGGTTTGTTATGATTATATAGTTATTGATCTGATTTGACCCTGTTCTTGCAGTTGGGTGGCTGTCTTTGATCTTGCGATGGAGCTTTGAGAGGGAAAGACAACGTGCTTATCTTTTTTTTCCTATATTCTTTTCTTTTCTGAATGTTAAAGATAATTTTTCGCAAAAACTGCAGCATTGTAAGAATTTTACATTATAAAAGAACAAACTAATTGACTTCAATAATAGACACAGTGGGAAACTGAAGCTTTTCCTCGTTCGTTTATTTTAACTTACTGGTTCTTGATGTTGGAAATTTTTTACAAATGTTTGAATGCACGCAAGGCATGTAAACTTACATACATGCAGCAGATCATTGTGAATCTTTCTTTTCGAGCTTCGTTTCAAGAATAGCAGACTTGGGGTTTTTACCTGGAGGTCCCTTTTCTCTGCGCTGGAGCTCATCTAGCCTGAAAGTGATCAAGCGATCCCAATTTCCTCCCTCGAAAAGAACCCCTGCCTTCCCATCGGTGATTCTCTGAACAATACCAGTGTACATGTAAAAGGGGTTGTTTGGATTCTTCACAATGGCAAACATGCCAGGCATTAACAGTGGTAATTCAGGTGGTTTTGGCTTCTTTGTGGTGGTAAGCCCTATTACATTGCCTGAATTCGACACTGATGGATTCTTTGGAGGAGGGTTCTTCTCGATGAATTGCTTCAACCCCTTTTCGCCGCCAGGAAACCCGCCTGTTAGTCCCATCAACTCCTTCTCGAAAGCATTTTCAGGAATACTAGTAATTGATAATGCTTCACTACTAGCCGAACTTCCCTGTTCTTTACTAGCAACTAGTGATGATTCTTCTGTTAAGTCTCTCTTTAGCTCTTTTTGTATGCCTTTCTCTCCACTGCAGAGCCCTCTCCCTCCCATGATTTCGTACAAATCGAATTTAGCACAGGGTTTTTGGCGAACTGTTGACTGTTTTGGAGCAGCCAAAAATGGTTTCTGGGGACGGTAAGTGATGTTGTTTTGACCAAGAAAATGGGATCCGAGTAGAGCACCTTTAAGGGTTGGGAGATTGATGGAAGAGGCCATTATTTTTGCACAAGACAGGCTGCTTGTTTGTGAATGTGTGATGAGAAAGAACGTCTTATCCTCTAATTCTAGCCACGAAGTAAGCTTTTGTTGGATAGTCCTATCTTCACTTATTACATTTCCCTGTATACACGCTATTTGGCTATTCTGTATGTGCCATTTATATTTTATGTACATATATGGTCGTCTCTATCATGTCAGCAAAAAAAATAATAAAAATCAATTATCCAATTAAAAAAGAAAAAAGAGATAAAAGATTACACATAATAGATTTATTAGCTGCTTCACATGCGCGCGCACACACACACACACATATATATATATATATAGTACGAACGAATCAAAGTCATTTATTATATTCTTTCTCCTAAAACAAAATTTCTCTCATATTTAATTGAAATACAATGAATGAATTTAATTGGTTCTTAAAAAAAATTAGAAAGTATTGATGATAGAATTATTATGTATATAATACTTCTAACTTTAAAAAATTAAGACGAATCAATAAAATTTATCTATTGTATTCTCTTTCTTAAAATAAATTTTCTCTTATATTTAATTTAAATGCAATGAATGAATTTAATTAGTTTGTAAAAATGTTAGAAAGTGTGGTAGAATTATTATATACATATATATATATATATATATGGTCATAGTAAATTTATGGGCTACAGATTGTGAGCCTAAACATATGGTTTGGGTTCATTTAATATAACAGACTTGATCGCACCCAAGATATTTTGGGCGATAACCAAATAATGGATTATGATTGTTAGATATGAGCCCAAACATGTTTTTTCGGGTTCATTCAATAAAACAGATTTCACCAAAGCCACTCTTGATGGATTCGATTGGCATTTTTTTTTTTTTGAAGACTGAGAATGGCCTAAGGGACTACCGGGATAAAAATACTGATAGCGCAGCCCGAGTTGTTGCTCCCATGTGAGAGAGATTCATTCATATGGAGGTGGGGGAGAGACTCACATGTAACGTCCTGATATTTACTTCCGTATAAGTAATATTATTAAATCTAGAATATAATTGTATTAAATGAGATTAAAATTTAGTTTATTTATAATTATTATGATTAGTGAAATAATATAGTTAATTATTAGAAAATTTAATAGTTTCTTTAATAATTTATTTTGAAAGTATTTTTTTTAGTAAAAGGATTAAATTGGGAATTTAATGAGAAAGATTTGATTATGGAAATTTGTCATTGGTGAGTTAATTGAGTGTATTTAGAATGCATTGCATTGGAAATTTTCTTAAATTAATGACCAATTGACATTTAAAAGTAAGATTTGTGAGATTCAATAGAAAATTGGCAAGTGTGTGGAATGGTGAGTTGACATTGTTGTCCAATAGAAAAGGGGCATCTGTAAAGATTTTTGGGCTTAAATAGCATTTTAAAAAGGTATGGGGTCAAGGTATAATTTCAGAAAGTAGTATAGTATAAATAGGGGTTAAAAATTGAAAAATTTCATTTCTCTCTTCTCCTCCACTACTGTCGGTCAGATTTCTTGCTTTTTCTCTCCATTTTTCTTCTTCTTTCAAGCCATAAAACACACCAATCTTCTTACTTTTATGTTCCCTACCCATTTATAACTTAATTTCTTGCAAAAATCCCACAAAAACCAAGTTGTATTTTCGGATATAAAGGGGTAACGTGAGGTATGTGCTGTTTTTTGGTTTCTCTTGTGTTTAAATAGATTAGTAAGCATGTATATGCATCCATAGACATAGGTAGTTAGTGAGTTTTGCATTTAATTGAGTTGTTTGGCTTTTTATGACTTTAAAGTGTGATTTTCCAACCCTAGGTGATCAATTAGGGCGTGGAGAGTCTAGCAAGGGCAAGGAGAAGCTTTAAGTTTCTACTTAGAGTGTTAGGAGCTTGAGTATAATCTCTAAAAGGTTGGTATATACTTATTTTCGAAATTTAAATTTTATTTGTAGCTAAGAGTTTAGTATTTTGTTTCGAAACTTTGCGGTGCTGTGATTTTTATGTGATGAATTGTTATTTATGATATGTATGTGTTGGTTGGATGTTGATGAGAGGGATTTTATGGGTCAAAACCAAGTGAAATAACATTTTCGCTTAAAAACCCCCTTATGACCGAATTTGAATTAAATAAGGGTCTAGTGGTATTTTCGTCTTTTTAAGCTTATTCACGTGTCTAACGAATGATATTGAAGTGATTTGTGACATGACTTTTGAAGACGAAATCAATTTTCAAAAAATATACCCTTTAGCCGAATTGAAGACATAGAGAAATCGAGGGGCATTTTTGTTATTTCGTTTATATTTACATGCTATTTATACCATGTTGTGATGAGATGTGTGATGAATGATGATTTCGAAGAGAAAAATTCGAAAACCATCTCTTGGAGCCAAGTGGAAATATGAAACGAATATAATTATGTAATAAAGTTTTTATTGTGAAACCAAAGATGAAATAGTCTTTTGGAAATGACCAAGAGGGAGGTTTCGAAAGATTTCGAAAAGCGAAAGTAAATGGAAATGTTTGATAGTTAAGCGATTTATAAAAGTTTAATCGAAAACGATAATTTTCGAAATTAATGAATTATAGAGAACCTGAGTAAACTTGTACATTGGTAGGTGAGGATTGATGTTTGACATGCCAATAGGATATTAATAGCAGTACTGCGCGGTTATGTTTATATATGATGTGATTAATAGACCTTAAGAGGCACCGAGTGTCCGGTCTAGAATGTGAAACGAATGTGAAGTTAAGCTCCGACAGGCAGACACTGAGTGTCCGATGCCGGAGGTAAATGTAAAATTCATTACCTATCCATGCTATCGTGACAGTATTTATAAATGGCTCTTGCAATAATCAAAATAATTGTTAACGAAAGTACTTTGAAACTATGTGTTTGAAAAATATTGTATAAAGTTTTGAATTGTTGTTTAAATAATATATGTTTTGCGAAACATTAAACGTTTTGTGAAACGATATTTGTTATGTGTGTGTGTGTGAAGTTTTTGTAATTTTAATGTTATATGTGTATACCAACTAAGCTGTTATACTTAGCGCATTGATTTTCCATGTGCAGGTCGTGAGGTGAGTCAAGTAGGCTGAAAGATAGAGAGAGAGCTTTTGACGAGAAGAGAGTCCCCAGTACGCTCCGCCAGTCATAGCAAAATCTCCAATTTTTGGTAGTTACTTTTGAAATGTATATATGTTTTGTAAAAATAAAGTTTCCTGAATTTATGTTTTGTATATTCCCATGCATCAGTGTGTAAAGTTTTGTAAATTCGAATGTATATGATTTTGTATTATGTTTTAAATGTTTTCTGCAAAAGTTGAGAAAAAGATATGATGTTGTACTTTAAAGTATCTGTGTTTATTTTGTTTTAAAAATATAATTGGAAAATGTCTACTTTGGTTTGTGATTGTGTGTTAAAGTGATTTTGAGACGAACGGGGTGTCCAGTGATGAAAGTTGAGAAAGTGAAAATATATTTGAAGTGTTTCTTTTGAATATGCAGGTTTTAAAATTTTGGGTTTTTCAATAAAATAGAAAAAACTCTGTCGGATTTTCTATAAATCAAATAAAGGAAATAAAGGGTTTTTGTAAGTAATAAATCGTAACATCCTCCGCCTCCGCTTCGGCGTCCAGAAGTCGGAGATCGAGGGGGAGGGTGTTACATCATAAGAGGATGAGGCACAACCCACACATAAAAGTGGGGAGGCTTGTTATTTTTGGCTTCTCCAAGTGTTGAACCATACCAAAGGCATGCGGCAACTGATGCGTAAGCCCATGGTGCCAGCTGCCATTGACAGGTTCGATTAGTTTTGTTGATGTTGATAAAAACTTGTTTGAAAAATGAATCACGCCTATGATTTATTTTGCCTACAACATTGCGAAAAAAATATGTGGCTTTCCCTGCCTCTGTTATCTCTAATGTTTTCAATCTCAACCTTAGTAAAACCTGGAGTCACGAATCGTTCATCCATGTTTGCTCTACATACCTACTAGACAGGACAGGTAATTAAGTTTGATCTACATACCTACTAGACGGGACAAATAATTGTCACTTCTACCTTATCGCTGAATGTTTAATCCATTTTGTTACGAAATACAAATGACTACAACAATTTTTACAAAGATTAGTTTTAATAACCCAAATGCTCCATTACACGAGTTGTCACATAGCACCTCTCTGAAGTCTGAACCCAAAAGCTTTGTTAGGCCAAAGCCGGACGCTCTAGGATTCCACTGCTTATGAAGCAAAATGTTGCACAGAGCATGTAAATTGTTTGAAGCCGATGAATCTGCCATAAATTGAAACACAATCAGTCATCATCTACACTTGGATGCCACTACAACCTAGCACCTATCGACAAATGTTGCCATGTTTGTTTATATTTCATTGCATGTGACTTTGCCCAAGTATTTATCCATTTTATCTACTTATCGGGGTGCATTATATGCATTTTAAATTAGATTCATTTACTCTAATTTGTCTTAAAAAACACAAGCAATTGGTGGCATCCATGAAAGAGATAATTATATTACAAATTAAATTTTTAATATATAATTGGATTTATAAAAATAATTAATATGAGTTTTCTTTTATAATTTATTAAATTTATTACAGTTTTACATGACACATCGTTAATAAACTTTTCAATCTTTTACACCTTATTTTTCTGTAGCGGAAAACATTTTCACACGAACATGCCCTCCTAATATCTTCTCTTGGTCTGTTCAAAACATTGGAGGCGAAAGTTTGTGAAAATGTGGAAAATATTTGATATTTCAACATGTTTTCGATACCATTATTACTAGAAGAAAGTGTGAAATATGATGTACATATCAAGTTTATGCATCAAATATAAACGTCGTTCCGTCTACTTAGCAAACTATCTATTTACATTCAAAGTTGACTTCATTTGTTTCAGTTAGGCCAAAACTGATATATTACAAGTTTTTACCAAATGAATATTATTATAATATGTAGTCTTCCACTTTTCTACAAGTTGTTAATACAACAGCATGTAGATTTCCATCATTAGCCTTCGATCTACGCTCTCAACTTTATTCCCTTTGTGGAGTTTGGCAAAATTTCATCCACAATTTCTTAGTGGAAACTTAGTGAAATCAACCCACTATCTCGAAAAAATATGGACCTAGTCTGGCCGCACTATTGCATGATTATTTATATCATACAAGGGAGATTGCAAAAACCCACATGGAGTTTACTTTTTCATAACATATAACTTTTTAATTTTAAATTTTGATTAAGAAAAACTCCATATTAAAAGGTTTTGGATGTAGAAATAAGGGATTTTCAAGTAAAATTTAATTTTGATATATAATAAAACAATTTAAATTAGAGGATTATTTTAAAGAAATAATAATCAGACTTTAGGAAGTATTTTGCAAATTCCCCTTCATCAAAATTTATTGAAGACACTTTCAAAAAGGAAAAAAAAAATGTTGAAGACGGTTGGTTAAATTATACGATATGTTGATGTGATGATGACATGGAAGTTAATCCATTATCTTTCAATGGGTCCATACACATCATGATGCAAAACAAAGATGCCGGAATATGAATATTAACGGGCCCATACTGATTATCATCCCATATAAGAGTTTTATTTATTAGGGTTTTTTTTATTTTTATTTTTTTATATTTTTTATTTTTTAACTTGAATACTAATTTTTTTTTAAACCTTATAATAAAATCTGTTTTTGAATAAAAATACAATTAATAGAAATTAAAAAATTTTAAAAATTATTTTTTAACTTCAATATCAAAATAGGGTTATCTTTGCAATTATTTTTATTTATTAAACGAAAAAAAGATGTATATATTTTTCTATCTATTTTTTTTTTCTAAATCGAGATTAAATTTCGAAAAAACTATTCACATATTACATTTTAGAACAAATATAAGATTTAAATGCTTAACTTTCTAACATTAAGGTGAAGTGCAAAAAGAGGCATACATAAAGTAATACTACACTATAAAAAAGTTTATTCAAATTTATTGTCCAAATAATATAACAAATTCATGTGTAATTATCATATTATTAACATATCATCTCAAAATTAATATAAATCAGTTTGTTATATTATTTAGATAAAATTTTTTAACATATTTTTAAAAAGAGCAAATTACAATTTACCTCCCTGGTTGAAACGCATTCACGGACGGAGCAATAGTTTCAGTATTATTGCAATTTACTCCCCTACCGTTAGTAAGGTTCTGTTATATTTAACGGTGAACAGTGAACAGTATCAAATCAGTGAAAAAACGAAATTACCCTCCTATATATAAATTCTCTCTTCCTCTCATCAGACTCTTTCTTTTTTGGCTTCTCTTCCTCTCACAGACTCTCTCTCTCTCTCTTCCCTTTCTTCTTCTGCTATTCTTCTTCTTCTTCTCTTGTTCCGCTTAATCTTCTTCTTCTGCTATTCTTCTTCTTCTCTTCTTCCGCTTTATCTTCTTCTTCTTTTCTTCCGCTTCACCTTCTTCTTCTTTTCTTCCTCGAACCCGATCTGGGTTCATCCGAATGAACCTAGATTATGAGTTCACATGAACCCAGAAATCTGGGTTCGTGTGAACCCAGAATCTGGGTTCACGAACCCAGATATGGGTTCACATGAACCCAGATTTCTGGGTTCGTGAACCCAGATATCATAATTTTTTTTCTTTTTTTTTTTTTTATTATTTGTGATTGTTTGGGTTGATGATTTTATTTTTTTAACTGGTGATTGTTTGTGTTGATGATGAGAATGATAGGATGAAGTTGGATTTTTGGTTGTTGATTGGATTGAACTGGTGATTGTTTGGGTTGATGATTTTTGGTTGTTGATTGGATTGAACCGGTGATTATTTGGATTGATGATGAGAATGATAGGTTGAAGTTGGATTTTTGGTTAATATTTGAATTTTATTTTTTTTTTTTTTCCTAAATTGATCTCTACCGTCCATCTCAAGATGGACGGTGGAGATCTGATTAAACTTTTTTTTATTTAAGTTATTTTAAAATTTATCTTAAAAAATTAAAAATGAAGTTAAAAAGATAATTTTACCCCTCACATGTTTAATTTTAACGGATGAATATTAACGGTAGGGGGGTAAATTGTAATAATACTGAAACTATTGCTCCGTCCGTGAATACGTTTCAACGAGGGGTGATAAATTGTAATTCTCTTTTTTAAAAAATATAACATTATTCTTTATAAAAATATGGGTTAATGTCCTACATTTTTTACGTAAAATATTCCATCAATCTAAAATACGAAAATACGTACTAGTATACATTATATAATATTTAATTCCTTTACTGCTTAGAAGGATAAAACAGACTTTTCACGTTGACTTGTACATTTACAACTAGACAAACTACTATACCGACCAGTCGTAGCTTTTTTTTTTTACGTTAGTCAAACCAGTTTCCGTGAAGAGAAGATCTTGATCCTCCATTAACTACTGCTACTTCTTCTTCTTTAAACGTCCCTTCAACTGGTACGGACCCATATCATGTCTTTTATGTTTCTGATGTTGTTTATTTTCGAATCAACCGTTTTCTTCAATCCGTGCTTCATATGTCATATGCAGAATTTTGGTGATCGAAATAATTTGGTTCATGTTGTTATCCGTGAATATTGTGTTGATTTGATTTGATTAGGTTCATTGAATATAAGCTTATTCAATTTAGTTCATGGTTTGTTGTTGTGGCTTTTTTATACTTCTGCTTTTCGTGTGAATCCTTCTTTTTGGTTGTTGAAAGGTTAAAAGGGAGGGGTCTTTTTAGAGAGTTTACTGGGGAATTATGAGTTTGATTCATCAACTTTTGGTCTTTTTTAGATCTTATGTGGTTGGATATCAAAGCTTTTGAAAAGGGTGTGAAGGGAAATATGTGATTTGTTGTTTGAAGATTAAATCTGTTGAAAATTATTCTTAATTTTATGCAATTTTTATGGACCATGGTAGCTTGAAGTTAGGAGCTACTGAGCTTTATCAGAGTGTCATTCGCTATGCGTTAACTTTTACTGGATTTGGCATTAGAACAAGATGTTGAATAAGATTAGGTTGAGAAAAAAGGATAAATTTTGCTGAAATCTGGAAAGAGGACAAGAATTTATGGAGTTGTATTTTACCCTTCTGCATTGACATAAATTCAAATGATTGGTTTGCTAATGATTAGGTTGGATCGTAGAATCCCTTTGAATATTTTGGTAATTAAATTCTAGAATCTGTTTTCTCTGATTCTGATTCTTGTTCAGACTAGAGGACCATCATCTAGGGATAAGGAATTGATTATTCTTGAAGTATCAAAGAGTAAGCGTACCTTCTTCTTTGATCTGTCACCAGGTTTTAGACAACTATTTTCTGGCAATTCATTGTTACAAGCGAACATGAAACTACGATTCTTATATTGATACCCCATTGCTTGACCCTTCACCATCTTAGCTGAGCTGAACTCGTCTGTTTCACAATGTTTTCCAAAGTTTTCACATGCATTGGTTTATTATCAACTGGATGAAAACAGTTAATTCTGATTTTGGAAATTGTCTAGTTAAGATGAATCTGTTCGCTGTCCATCCCTCTTTGTTTTGGTGTATAGTGTTGAGGATACACAGTATAGTTATGAGGAGCAAGTATCATAAGACTAAATTTTAAAAATGGTGGAGGTTGATGTTCCCTTCTGTTCTTATGCTGATGAGAAAAATGAATGCTGAGTTTGAATTGGAATTCAATATCTTTTCTTTTGGTCAGGTCATAGGTGTGCTCTTCCTTTTTCTGGTGAATATTGCTTCATGGATGATAGTCTTGGGAGAATAAAGGTTTTCCAGGATCATTTTCAAGTTCCAACCACCAGTGTGGACTCTCCTCAAAGCAATAGTCCATCCAGTTCACAACCAAGAAGTGACAATTCTTTGAGGTATTTCTTTTCATAGGGAAATTTAAAGGAGAAAATAAATTTAAAAGAGGAGAGGGTTAAGATCCCTTGAATTGATTTCAGTTTAGTTTTTTTTATTCTGGTTTAGCATAGGTCAATAAGTCGATCAAGGACTCGAAGAAAAGTCAAAAGTGCTGCATTAATGTTGAATTTATTTGGTCTACGTGGGCTGCCCTGGGTCACGAGCCCTGATGGACAGGAAAAGGTTTGTTGAAGTATTATTCTCTGGCTTGGCAATTAACATTGGTGATGCTACTGTGTTTTCTAATCCAACAATGCTTTTGACATACAGGTTGAGTTAAGTGCCACAGAATTAGAATCACTTCGAGCAGAACTTGCTGATTTAGAAGAGAGGGAAGCTCACTTGAAAGCTCGGTAAGATCAGAATTTGCTGATTTTATATCTGTTAGGTCACTTGAAAGCTCAGTGATGGTGTGCTTTCAAAAATTTAGTTAAAAGGATTGTTTTTCTTTTTGTTTTATGTAGGTTAGAACATGTTGATGAAATTTTGAGGTCTGCTCGTTTATCTGGATACTTGTACATCCGAACTGTAATGACATCTTCGTCTCATTTATTTTACATAGTATCAAATTATAGTTCATTGGTTTGTGCGTATTAATTTTAGTCTGTGGCCTTTTTGTTTGTGATCTTTTATAGAGGTGGAAGCCTTTACCTGGAGAACCTCCTCCTATAGATGATACGGAAGTTGATGACTGGCTTCCCCGATTTGTTGTACTTCATGGATCCTGTATTTTCTTCTATTTGCAATCAACAGGTAGTTGATTTTCATTGGTTTGCTTAAATAGGATTGTCATCATATGTGTCACACCCAGCTTTTCTGTTGATTTAGCTTCAGTCTCATTGGTTTCTTATAAACCTGATATAAACTATAATGCAGATTTGAGTCCTCAGGACTCCACCCTGTTATCCGACATTGTTGAAGTAGAATCTTTGCCTAGCTTTACACGGGAAGATGGAGAGACGCGGCATTGTTTCTATGTCTTAACTCGTCATGGACTACGGATTGAGTGCTCAAATATTTCTAAGATACTGGTAGCAGTGTCTCTTAAATGCTTTTCAAATGATTTAAGTCTAAATTGAATATGTGTTAATATTTACACGGTTTTGTGGTTTTGAACCTAATATATGTTGTCTCTTGAATTTCCAAATTATTTGACAAAACAAAGAACCTCTTCTTCACTGTCCTCTTCTTCATCTTCAAAAAATATGTTCTTCAATAGGTGATCATCAAGATTGTCAGAACTTAGAAAAATTGTGTTCTTGGTGATAGTACGTGATATATAATTTAAATGGAGGGAAGAAGGATCCCTCAATAACTACAGAAAATTATTTGTGGTTTTAATTTTGGGAATCGACTCTGGACACTATCATAAGATGATATGTTAGTACTATCTACCTTTTCTTTGGGGAAATTGATTGTCATAATTCATAATATCTGTGTTTTTTCTCTCCTCAGGTGAACTCTTGGATGTTGGCTTTGCAAACAGATTGCAAGTTGGGTTCTGATGCAAAAACTCCCAATGGATCGACTGTAATATAACACCATTAGATTATGGTACACTAACTTATTCTTTTATGTTTTTGTACATAATATAGTGTTCTAATTGAATAAAAATCAATCATGTTTTTGTGGATAATATATTGTTCTGATTGAATAAAAATCAATCTTTTATCATTCATCCAGTGTTATAATAGTTCATCTGTTTTGACTAACAAGTTCATCAGCCTTGCAACCGGCAGATCTTTGAAATGCCCTTCATGTTTGGGAATAAAAAGATGTGAAGTGTTGGTGACAAATTAGGTAGATGTGTATTCATAGAGTGTGCTAATGCAGCAACTTGGTTGATTCAGGATTTGAAACTCACTGTAAAACTGACTGACAAGTGACAACTCACCAAAGACCGTCATTATGTAGGTAGATCGAAACAATGATCTTGAAGTTCAAGTTTATAAGGAATCCAACTCTTGTCATATATTATTTTATGACTAGCAAGTCTGGTGATAAAATAAATTGGCTAAAGCAAGAATGTGATTCCTTTTTATCCTTTTAAAGGGATAATAATCATGTTACAAACATTCCCCTAACAAATGCGGCTCTGGCAGCCCATTAAAATTTAGAAATAATCTCACTTTCCCCCTTATAGTTTGATCTAATTATTAATTATTATTTATAGTTTAAGAGAATCTTATTTTATCCTTGTTATTCTTGAAAAAATCGAAATAACAAATTGTCTTTATAATTTTTCTTTTTCACATTAACGGTTAAACTTTGATTTTTAATATTAATTTTAATGATAATGAATTTTTTTTGGACATTTTTATACATTATAGGGGTATTTGATATTTCTTAAATTGGTGAGAGGACATTAATAATTTTTAAAAGTATTGAGAGATTTTGATATTATATCAAACTATTGGAGAAAAGTGGGGTTATCCCCAAACTATATGTTATTATGGACCAATGGACACAATACAAACAAGGCACTCCACCTTCCAACAAATTATTATTTTATCGGCCACGTGAAACAAAACCGCGAATCCAGAATATTTTATTGGTAAATAAAGCTGGTCTCACACTGGCAAGAACCAACCTTTCTTTCTATTTACAAGAGTGTAATAAGAGACTAAAGAGAGTGTGTTTAGCATTATTCTTCAGGACATATCACTAAATGAAAAATAGGAATTCCTTGCAGTTCTCTCTTTCCTCTTTAACATCTCTTTTCACTCCCACTTATAGGATTTTCTCACGAGACTTCACTAGAGCAAATCAATAACATTGATTGTTAAAAAAAAGGTTGGTGGTCTCACCCTTTGGTAAGTACCTATCTTTCTGTCTATCAATAAAGCTAATAATCATATAAAAATTCTTTATAATGTAATAGCTATTTAGCTTTTTAGTGTACTTAATCAACAAAAGAAAAGCTCAATCACCAATAATCATCATAATCTCTTCTCCGGGCCATATTAGGGCCCCAATGAAAGTGGGTTTTTTATAATTTATTGCACTTTTCTCTCCTACTTTCTACTGTTTTTTCCTCCAGAGGGCAAGAATAGGTGCTCTTTGTCTCCATCAAGTATTGACAAAACTAGAAGTTTCCCTGTAACTTTACATTCAAAAAAGGGCCAAAGACCAAAGAAACTTCTCCCTTTTATAAAAATATACTTTATCAAAGAGACTCCCCATGAGTCATGATCTAACAAAATGAAACACTCCTGCAGCCCCAAATTTCTATTCTCAGTAGAAAAAAAAAAAAAAAAAGACTCGAACCTAAATTACAAATGTGAAAAAAAAAACACTAACTATTTGAAATACAAATGGATATGGATATATAATCATTCACCTACATCAGTTGAATCTGAATAGTTTAATTTTAAACTTTTAACTTTATTTGAAATATTTAAACATGCGTTAAAGAGTCTTTATAAACATAAACGGCATGCTGGTTACTGCATGAATTGTGAAACCATAACCAGAGAGGACACCATGGCAAACCGGTTATAGTTAGTTAAAACGAATCGTTTTCACTTACGAAATTCAATTCCAAACAAATCGGGTGGGGTTTGACTGGATACAAATCAATGACAATGGGATAGTCCACCCACCCGATCAAATCATCACACGCTTTTCACACTCGTGCATATAAATATATACATTCTTCATTTCACGCTTACCACTCTTCTCAGCTCACGGTCTCAATTGTCGTTCTCGCGAGCTCGTTTTCTTCACCACCAGCTCAGTTTTTGACTCACTAGACTTCAAAAAAATGAGCTCTCTCATTCGCAGATCTGCTTCCAGAGCCGCAAGGTCTCTCCTTTCAGCTTCCAAGAACTCGCGTTTCTGCTCCGGTAATATCTTCTCGTTTCCCGTTTCACTTCAGTGCTGATTTTTACGGTTTTGGTTTGATTTTGAATCGTTTGCTATAGATCGACGATCTGTTGCTGCCGACATGTTCTCGTTTTGTAGGAAATGAATAGAAGAAAACTTGGTTTTTTCGTTAGTTTGTTAAATGGATTCCGGAGAGGATTCTGTGAAATGTATGTTTTATTTGCTTTTATTCATTGATATGTTGTTGTGTTTTTTGTGTGATAGCTGACTTGAATCTTTGGTTTATCAGTTTCAGCTGTGAAATTTTCATGTTTGAGGTCTGTTTGTTTGTTGTTATGCGGTCAGTTGTACCTGTCGTCTATGATGCTCGATTTGGTATTATGTTGATTGTTTGTGATTAAATGAGACATTAGGATGATATAAAAGTTTGAATTGTTTGCGAAATATAGTGACTTGTCATGTTTGCAGAGGGACGAGCTGTAGCTTCGGCTGCCGCAGTTACTTTGAGTGGGAAGGTGCCTCTTCTAGTTTCGAGTTTTGGGAGAACTGGTTCGACTCAAGGATGGCTTTCGGGAGCCCTTGCCCTTCCTGCTGCAGGTTTGGGCAATATATTCCATCTAAGACTTTGAATGTTCGATGTATTTGATTTAGTATAGTTCAAAGCTTTCTATGATTTGGATTTGTGTTGAATGTGGGTTTTTTCTTTCTGTGTTACAAGTAAATGTTGTTTTCTCTATATCTTTTTGAGTGAGAGAAAGGCAGTTTAGCGGGTAAATGCAGGAAGAGGAGCCTTGTCTTGTGCAGTGCTTGAGTATGAGTATTTTGACTTCCAGGACCTTTTTCACGATAATCATACTGTGCTCAAGCACTGTAACGGCCAAATAATTGGACTTGGTTGCATTCTGGACTGGACTCATTCCTTATATTTCTCCCAACATTCAACTGAATCCCCAAACTCTGAACATGTGTCAGTTACCTGCACAGATCTGCAGTGATCAAATTTATCTCTGATATTTTCTGCTGTATCGCATATAAGCTGTCTGTGACTAACTTTATTTACCAACATGGTTGGAGAAATGCTTGTAAGATTTTATCATCAGCTTAATAAAAATGTCCTCTATTTTGCCATGGAAGTTTGATCTCAAAAAGTAAAGTATTTTCTTAACAGCTTTTTGCACCATCAATCTTGTTTTTATTTCGTCAAGAGAAAATTAACATGAAATATTTTGAGTGGCTTTATAACAGAAAATCTATAAATATGCATCATAACGTAGATATTTATTTTCCCAAATTCTAATCTCGATTGCTTTTCTTTTATATTGCAGTTTACATGCTTCAGGAGCAGGAGGCTCATGCTGCAGAGGTAATTTACTAATTTATTCAATCCATCCTTAATATTATTGTTATATTACTTGTTTTTAACATCCTTTTCTTTTCTTTTTTTTTTTAAAAAAATCTGTTTATATACTTTTTACTTTCCTATTCTATTAATATGTCCCTTTTCCATCCAGATGGAGCGCACTTTCATTGCTATCAAGCCTGATGGAGTGCAAAGAGGGCTGGTAATATAAACATTAGACTTGTATTGATTTCTGTATAAGTATTTTACCTTCCCTAGCTCTTTATCTTGTATCTTGACTAGCAACTTAAACAATCCATTTTCATTACCTCTGCTGGTCCAGAGTTCCTTCTGATGAAAAATGTTCCTTTTGCACTTCAGATTTCAGAAATCATATCTCGTTTTGAGCGCAAAGGTTTTAAGCTTGTGGCCATCAAGATTGCGGTTCCTTCAAAGGATTTTGCCCAGATGCATTATCATGATCTGAAGGAAAGGCCCTTCTTCAGTGGTTTATGTGACTTCCTTAGCTCTGGCCCTGTGGTTGCTATGGTAAAGAAAACTGGGAACTCTTGATCTTTTATTGTTTGATGTCCAATCTTTAAGCTTGTCTGATTCATTCAACACCTAAAGGTTTGGGAAGGAGAAGGGGTTATAAAATATGGCCGGAAACTCATTGGAGCCACAGATCCTCAGAAATCTGAACCTGGAACAATCAGAGGCGATCTAGCCGTTGTTGTAGGAAGGTACATTTTCTCAACCAGACCATCAGCTTTTATCACCTTACAATATTGGCCTTTTGTCATTAGACCAGCGTTTCTTATTTCAAATTTTTATTCAATTTAAGTTCTAGATTTCCATTTCCGTATAATTGGTTCTCGCATATGAAATTATACAATCCAAGCCCTCATGTGACACTGAAGTTGCATTGCATTGACGGTTTTGCACTTGCCTTGTAGAAACATCATTCATGGAAGCGATGGCCCAGAGACGGCCAAGGATGAGATTAAATTGTGGTTCAAACCAGAGGAATTGGTTAGCTACACTAGCAATGCGGAGAAATGGATCTATGGAGTCAACTAATAAGAGATTTTTTTGTCTTACCATATTTTCCTTTCGGTCCCTCATGAAGATGGGAAGTAGGCAAGTAGCTGCAAAAATCGTTAGAATAAAGATGTTTCTGTTGAGGTGAGTGACAACATACTGCTATGCTACGAACAACTTATCAAGATTTGACTTTCAGCAATAATTTCTCACCCCACATGCTTATTATATGTTTTGATTCTTTAATAAACTTTTGATCCTTGCATATATTGTTTTGGATGATAGAAAACTATCCTGATTGTGATTATTGAACGCGGTATAAGCTATAATTATTCATAATTATATTTTGATAGGAAAATAGATGTGTACTTGATATAACTATCAATGATAGTATGAATTATTGGAAAGAGGTGATGTTATTTTTAATTTAAGTTAATGATAATGTTATTGCTTTTTATTATATTATTAAGTTTTTGCATTAAAAATATTATTCTTTCTATCAAGTAATTATTGAAATAATAAATTTTTATATACATTAAAAAATTTAGTTCGTTTTATATTAATATGTTATTTATAATATATATTCAAAAGATTTAAGCTATATTAAAATATATTCAATATTATATCAGTTTTAAAGATTTCAACCAAATATTTCAACAACATATACTTTTTATAACAATTTAATTTATATTTTTAATTATTAATAAAATTATACAAACATATTACATGTATTAAAGCACACAAAGAGAATAAATATTAATCAAATAAAGAGGGACATTATTGAAATTTTAAGACAAGTAAAAAGCATGTGACATGGGAGCACACAAATCAAATCGACGTCAATTTGTTTTTCTTTTTCGATGGCCGGTACAAGCTTGGGGTCAATCAGCAATATTAGATTTAGGGCACAACAGGAGAGTATCTCCCATACAAGAGGGAGTACTCCACACATTGGTAGTGGAAGACTTACACAAGGTAGAGGAATAATCCATGAAATTATTTGGTGGAGAGGTTGTGAGGTATAGAACCATGCACTTACAGTATGTGATCAATGAGCTCTATCCACCTGAGCCACCGACTTGCTACAAACATTATCAAATTTTGGTGTTTAGTTAAAGTGCAACATCAAATTTGATGTAGCACTATAGTTCTAACACCTGGTGTTGGAGATTCTAAAACAGCACCAAATGGTGCTACATTGGAGTCGCTTAGCCTCCATACGACACATACATAAAGGTTTGCTCAGCACAATAAACGGCAATGCAAATTGATTAAATATGATACTTTCTGGATATTATAATATACTACACAGATATGATAATATCGATACTAGAACATTAATTAAAGAAAATTTCACTGCCTACCATACCATCCAACCATACCCAACTTGTACCACACTAACCTCATAAACGCATGCGGCTATAGAGGCACAAACTATTCGTACAATATATTCAAGTTAACTAGCAATTATCTAGGATGTCAAAAAGGAAATATCACCAACTGCGGATAATTGAGAGACTAAAGCTTTATAGATTATTCGAATGAACCGAGTACACCTCGGAAATTACATGTCAAAATATTGAACACAAATGAAGTGACATTATCAGAAAGTGAAAAAGTAAAAAACTAATTTCAATGTGCGCATGTCGTTGTAACTTGCTTTAGCAAGATATTGAAAACAACGAACAGTCATGAGCACCACCATTCTCCCTTTAGCACTAAGAAAGCCAATTGGTTATCAAACATGTGCATTAGTTGCTAATTGTTTTCGGTTTTTCGGACCTCTGCTTAGTAACTGCATCCTTCTCCTCCTCCTCCTCCTCCTGCAACTGCACAGAACATACACTCATCAAGATTGCCGACCTTTTAATATCACAGTAGTCAAAACTCAGAAGTATCCATTGTTGATGCACCTCATTAATAATCAGGGGCAAACTCAGCTTAGGTCTCGACGTGACACGTTCCTCTCCTAGAATTTTATGAAAATTTATTAAGTTTGTGATATTAGTCAATTGATTTTTAAATATACAAATAAATATTATATATAGTTTGCGAAGTGAATAATCTCACAAAATATTGATTGATTTTGGTGTTATAAGGCTTCTCTTTCTTTCCCTCACTACCATTGTTCCATCCTCACTTTTTTCTTTTTTTTTTCTCATTTTGTTTCAACTTTCCACCACTACCATGGTTCAGTATTTACATTTGCTTTTTCTCATTCTTTTTTAAAAAACAATGAAACCATATGCATAGGTGTTCGAATCATGATTCAGATAGAAATGACACAATTTCTTACCAACCAAACTACGTTTCAATTCGACATATTTTGATCTTGTATGGAAAATGTAAATGGGAGATGATTCGGTTAAGAGCGTGTGCCCAATGCCACTAATTGGTTAACCTTGGGGGTGGACTCAGCTTAGGCTCAAAAGGGGCATGTACCCGTTTCTAGAATTTTATGAAAATTTGTTTCTAGAATTTTATGAAAATTTGTTAAGTTTATGATATTAGTCATTGGATATTTAAATATATAAATAAATACTACATATATAGTTTGCAAAGCAAATAAATTAATAGAATGATGATTGACAGTGGTGGTATAGGGCCTTTTTTTTTGCCCCACTAATGCCATTGTCCGATTCTTAAATTTGTTTTATTTATTTATTTTTTATAACTTCCCACCAGTACCATGGTCCGTTCCTCACATTTGCTTTTTCTCCACTACCATGGTTGGATCCTCACTTTTTTTTTTTTTTAATTCTCATTTTTTTTTTCGACTTTCCACCATTGCCATGGTTTGGTTCTCGCATTTGTTTTTTCTTTTTTTTTTTCCCAAAAATAATGAAACCATGTGTGTGGGTGTTCGAACCATGATTTGGAAGTAGTTTTGATGTTATGACCTTTACGGTTCATCTCATAAATTGATGGTGGCAATCAAATTTTGAATTTATTTTTCTTAATTTTTTTAATCAAATCTTCACCATTCATTAGGTTTTATTGAAATAATGGTGAAATTTTTGTAATGAAATTAGTTTTTGTAAGGGTAAAATGATAGAGAAAAATGATCTCATTAATAATATTATTAGATTATATATGCAACATGACAAATAATTTAAAAAAAAAAATGTAAGAGAAAAACAAAATTGTAAGAGATAGTTACTACATACGAACAAAAAAACTTGAAAAAGGAATATACTATAATATGTTAGTTATAATTTATAAATATAAAAAATATTTATAAGGAGTAAAATTTTTATGACTATCATAGGTTTGACGAAGTTCAAATATGAAAAAGAGAGCATAAGAAGTTTGAATTATTTCTCCTATCAAAAGTCTACAAAAGTTTTTGGAAACAATGGAAGAGAAATGATTTTTTTTTTTTTAATACACAAATATCAACAATAGTTATCAAAAGTAATTAATATTTTAAAATCAATGAAAGTCATTGACAATCTAAATACTCTTGACTTTTACAGACATTTTAAAATTTTTGATTGAATGTTTCGTGATTTTTATAAAATTTTTAAAAGTCCTTAAAAATTTTATATTAAATTACTTATGACTTTTTAAAGTCTTAAAAGTCTGAATTGATTATATCTAAGCTTTTGTGTTTAAAAAATACATATTCCAATTTTTTAATTGGAATATTATGAAAAGACTCACTAAAAAGTAAATTAATTAGGATTTATCTCCGGTTTTTTTTATTAAATGAAATGCCCCCCATCGGTTAAAAAATTTGGTTGGTGTTAAATTTGAAGGATATCATTATAATTGAATGAGTAATTTTAAATAATTTTAACTCTACCATTCTCTCTTCCACTCTTTCATATCTTTCTTTACCATTCTCTCTCTCACTCTACCATTTTCATCTCTCTCTGTCACTCCTCCATCTCTCTCTTTCTCTCACCCACTGCATCATCCTTTATCATCGATGACCAACCTATACCATTCTCCTTCATCTCAATTTTTTTTTTATCTGGATGGTTCAAGGTTGGGTGTGGTGGGTGGGTGGTTGAGGGATATTTTGGGTGGTTTTTTGTGGTGGTGAGTAGGTGGTTTAGGGTTGTTCTGTGTGGTGGGTGAGTGGTTTAGATTTGTTTTGGGTGGTGGGTGGGTGTGATGGGTGAGTGATTTAGGGTTATTCTGGATGGTTTGTGGTGGTGATAGGTAGAGAGGTGGCTCTTCCTCACTCTCCTCTCCTCTCTAGTGTTTTTGTGTGTTGCTGGAAATCCAAAAATTTGGATTTCCAATAACCAACAACCTAAAAAAATCATTTTTGGAAGTTGTAACAACTTGGAAACCCATTTCTTTGGGCTTTCAAGTTGCTAGAAAACTTAGAAGATTTAAAAATCAATTAGTTTTTTTTTTTTAAATATTAATTAGTATTTTTTATTTTTTATTTAATAATATTATTAATCAATAATTTAAAAGGTATTTCAATCATTACAAATTTAAAGGGTATGATAGACATTTTACATAATCTTAATAAGAATACTTTGGTCATTTCACGATTTTTTGATGAAAAATGTTGACATTTTAAGGTATGTTTGGTAAGTGGAATTTTAGATGGGATTGGGATTCAGGGTAGGATTGAAATTCATTTTCTCCCATTCTCCTACATCCTACGTTTGGAGTCATAAAAGGGAATGAATTTATCATTTCCAGATCCACCTCCATTCCCATTCTACTTGGGAAATGAAATCCCAACTTTACCCATGTGTTTGCCATTTCCCATGTTCATGGGATTCCGTTTATTATTTTTGTTTATTTCATTTCTCTCTCTCTCCGCATACTATCTCTCTTTCATCTTCACCACGTCGAGTTGCCAACCCATTAAGTTACCACCACCACAAACTGCTCTTCGTCTCTCTTATCTCCTCCTTCATCCCTTTTATTATTTATTTATTTATTTTATAATTGTGAACCCAAAACCCATAACCAATATAGTTTTGGGTTCGACTAGTTTTGGTTTCGTCGAACCTAGAACCATCGGTTTGTTGAACCCATCCTATTGTTCTGATTTTTTTGGTTTTTTTTTTTTCATGTTTTAATGTTGTTGTTGATGATATTGTTGTGGAAGATGATGATATTGATGAATTAGATGGATTATATTAATGAACTAATGATGTTGAATCGTGAGAGATGTTGATGAATTGAATTAATGATGAGATGATAAACTGTGGTTTTTGTTTTTTAAAGATTTTTTATAAGATTAATTTTATATAATAAAAAATTTAAATTAATTTTATTTCAATCCAATCATAATCTATTTTAAATATGATATGATATAAATTTTCAATCAAATTCTAGGTTCTACCGAACATAGGGCAAAAATTTTTCATTTCAATCAAATTCAATTCATTTCAATTAAATCTAATCTATTTCATTATATTTCAATTTCATGTACCAAATGAAGTTTTAGATAAAAAGTTAATAATAGGGAGTAGTTTATCTAATAAAAATAAAATTGGAGGTAAATTCCAATTAATTTACTTTAATTTCACGGAAATTTTGAAAAGTCTAAATTAAATGCAACTCTAATTGTGTAGGTATTCTCAGATCACAAGTTGAAAGACGTCAAAAGATGACGTCACAAGTTAATAACCTTTCAAGTAAAAAAACTCATCCAGCTGTAGAGGCGGACTTGAAATCCAAAGAGGATTTTTTAGTTTATACAATGAACTTAATCGTACACTTTGAAATCCGCCGGATTAAAAAGAGGACCTCTATAAATAATCAACGCCTCCTCTGTCTCTCGTCTGACTCACTTGTCCAGCTTGTCTCTTGTCGAGCGAAGCTGCGTATTTCTTTATATCGTATCAAAGTAGAAACCCTAACCCTACCGTCGACGAAGTTTTCGCGGATTTCTCTCTTTAGTTGGTGAGTTTTCTTGTTCGTGCGGGTTGATTTTCGTTAGCATATATCTTTGTTTGGTTCTGTGATTTGCGTTTTTGTTTTTTGCAAAGAGAGTTGTTGATCTTGTTGTAGTGATTGTCTAATTAATTTGTTTAGCTGATTAGCAATCGAACGAAGTTATTGTTATTATTTTTTGTGTTCTCTGTTTTTTCTTCTTTTTTTTGTGCGTGAAATTGATTGATTTCAGGCTTCTCGAGCTCTGCTGTATTAGGTTTAGCTTGAGTGGTGCTTTTTCTTTAATCGTAACTAATAAGTTCAAATTATTGATTGCTTCAAGCAAAAAGGGAAGCTACTTTCGTAGGTTTGACTTTATGTTTGGATTTTTGATGTAAATGTTCTTGCGAATCCAGTATGTTTGTTCTCTCGATTGTTGTAGTAATTGGTGCAATCTATTTTGAAATCGTTGCGGTTCTGTTTGTTTTTATTATAGTCTTCGCATTATATTTTTCTGTTAAGACTAGGATATAAAGGGACAACTTTATTTGCTTTTGAGAGAGTTAGTTGGTTATCTTCTTTGTGTTTTGTAGTTTCAAGCATGAGATAAGTGGAGTTTCATTGTTTCTTTTTATCTGCATAGTGTCGGCTCACATAGAAATAGCTTTCCTGTTGACATGGTTTTTGTGCTTTTTGTTCATAGGCATAGACATAGTGTTTTTGTACTTAATGGTTGTTTCATTAAGTTCTTTTGCTTTGTTTGCGCTGAAGACATTCTGTGTCCTGTATCAGATGGCGGCGAAACCTCTCACGAGTGAAGCAATTGCTCTTACAGAGAAGAAAATGGATATGACACTAGGTGTGCTATTGTTGCTATTTATGTTTTAAATTGTGCTTAATTGATTTTGTTCAATGTTGATTACTGATGAAATTCTTTTGTTGTGTTGTACGAGTGTAGATGACATCATTAAGATGTCTAAGAATCCTGCGACTAAAAGTAAGAAGCAGCATAGAGTTCCGGTAAGAAACTGTTCTTTTTGAAGCATGGTTAGCTGTAAGGTAGTAATAGTATATTTTATGATTAGTCTTTTATGTCCGGTTATTTTCGAACCCTGTATTTTATGATTGGGCAGAATAAAAGTCAGAAAGCTTTTGGTAATGCTGTTCAAGATAAGGCTTTTAAAGTGCGGCAATATATGGGATCAAGATCCTCTATTAGACAGGTGTGCAATTATTGCTGTTTAGCAATTTTAAGTTGTTGCATGTTAGAGCTATGTAAAAAGATTCTGATGTACTAGTTTGCTGATGGTGTGACCAGGGTGTTCTAGCTCAGAGAAGGTCGAATTTTCAGGGTAATCATTTTCCTATGACAACTGAGGTTGCACGGAAGGCCACATATGCTCCTGCTCGCAATAGAGCTTTCAATGGTAGCATGCTGCCTGATAAAATGAACAGAGCAAGGTATTGAGCCACTTTTGATTGTTTCTTATATTTTAAAAGTAGCAACTATAAATTTCGTACATTGTGTTGATGGTGGTAGCAGAGGTTAAATTAGTTTCCCATCTAATGGTAATATTTAATTGGAATTTTTGTAGGTAAATCATGGTTCTATAATGTTGATGGTGTCTACCAAACCCTTGGGTTTATTTATGTTGACTCGACTAATGTAGTAGCACTGTATATGATTGGTTCTTGTGGCAAGTGGCCCATTTGGGAGTTTTAAGTGTAGACCGTTGCTGTTTACATCCATAAACAAAATATTTTCTGCATAATAGACCTTAAAAATGTGGTATGAGAAGTTCATCAGTTAGGCTAAGCAGCACATGCCTTATGGCTAATGGTATCCCCTTTGGAAGATGATCTGTTTGAAATTAGTTTGGAGATAACAGCTTTGTGTTTTAGCGATGAGCAAGAAGATTCGATTTCAAAGGATATGGGTTAAAACATAAAATAAGTTTGATCTGTGGATGTAATGTAATGCAAGCATTTTGTATTGAAGAGAGCTATCATTTGTACATTGAACAAATTATTGTTGTGCATGTTAGGTGGTTGATTGCTTTGATATATCAATTTCTCCTTCTTTCTTCCTGTGGTCAAGGGGTTAGTTTGTGGTTACACTTATCAGCGTGACATTTGTAATTTAAGCATCTTGGTTATGCATTGTTGTTCTTCTGAGGAGTTTTGCTCATGTTGTCTTCGCTTGCATTAGTAAAATTCTATAGGGTAGGGTGAATAGCGCTGCTGTATTCCCTTGCAGTGATGTTACATATCCTGCTGTTTCATCCCTTTTGGTTTAGCCTCTTTTCATCAAGTTACTTGGCTTTTGGAACATTTTTACTGACTTTGGGGATGATAAATGAGGTTGTGTGCTCTTCTGCAAGTGATACTTGTGATAACTTTGCTGACACCCTGTATTTTGGGA
Source organism: Litchi chinensis (assembly GCA_019925255.1). NCBI lineage: Eukaryota > Viridiplantae > Streptophyta > Magnoliopsida > Sapindales > Sapindaceae > Litchi > Litchi chinensis. Next base: position 2,185,132 of record CM034470.1, on the reverse strand, counting down.
TTTACCTTGTTTTTCTAGTCAGTTGACTGATGCATCTTTCAAAATGTTTCGAGTTTTATTTACAAGCTACATAGATGACTGGATAATTGTCATCTGCTTGAAGGATTATGGGATGGTTCTGACATAATTGATAAGGAGTTTAGGTGAATGATGTTCGGTGAAAATGTGATCCGCTTTTTGGGAAAGCTGAAATTTTTGTGCTTTAAAGAACCACACGCCAAATGCGAAGAATTTTTTTTTCTTGTGACTATTAAAAGGGGGCATTCTAGTTTAAACATGGCAGAATCCATAGGTTCTGTGACTTCTGTGGCCACTCGGTTTTGTTCTTGGTTTTCATGATGGAATTGGAAGTTGCACAGCAGGAAGTCTCCTGTTCCTTGGATATCATGGAGTAATGTTGTTCCGTTTGTCTCGTGCTGCTTGGAGGTCCTTCTTTCTGTTTTTGGGATGTTGAAGGGGTTCAAAGTGAGGGGTTCCCTTCCCAGTTTCAGGCTTGAACTTCAGAGTGTGTTTGTGCAATTGGAGAACTTTTGTGGATTAAAAAGAACATATACTGTGGATAGTAGATCTTCACTCTTCTTCAAGCTCCTTTTCTTGTTCCAGAATGGTTTGTCTTGTCTTTCTGTTTTTATTGGATATAATAAGAATCTATAGTGGGAAGATTCCCAAATCTCAACTAAATGGACCTGTTTGACTGGTTTAATTACTGATCAATGTGTTACTGGGCATCATGGATGATACTCGTGTCTCCTTTCGGAGTTGGCTCCTTGACTGTATGTTCCGTTTTGGTTCTCCAATCATTTTATTCATCTTTGTTTGCAGGGTTGGAGCTCTTCCAGTTCAGAGGAGGTCAAATGGGGGCTTTGCAAAGGTATAATTTCATCTCATTGCAGCATTTGAAGTAAAGGAAAATTCTCTTTACTGATGTACTATTACTAGTCACATATTGAGCCGTTGAGTTAGTTTCAATGGATAATAGTACCTAAACAATTTCATGACTTTTGACATGGGTCCTGGTTATATGGTAGTGAAGGGATGATAATGGATTCCAATTGGTATCTGATTATTCATTCATATGAACTATCTTATACCAAAATCCTAGGATGATCTTACTGTATTGCTGTTTAAGATTCACTTATTGTTTGTAAATCCATGATACTTCTTATCAAGTCCACCATGAAATTAAAGTTCGGCAGTCTTGATGAATGTATGTTCTGTGCAGTCGCAGCAGCAGCATGATAATGCAATTACTAAGCAGAGGCCTCAAACGCTAGACTCACTATTTGCCAATATGAAGGAGCAGAGGATGAAGGTCTTGTCAAGCCAAAACAACAATAATGGTGGTGTACAACGCAATGGTGGTGTACAACGCATGGTGGTGTACAACGCAATGGTGGTGTACAACGCAATGGTGTACAACGCAATGGGGGCGGTCGCCTGAGGCTACCTTGGGTGAGAGGCCGAGTGGGCAACTAATGCATATGCATGATACCAATTGGATTTCTTAGTGCTAAGGAAGAATGGTGGTGTTCATGGCTTTTCATTGTTTTTATTATCTGAGTTAAGGTATAAGTTAAAGCAAGTTACAACGTTATTGAAGATGCCTACATCCAAATCAGTGTTTCCTTTTTTCGTTTTGATGAAGTCACGGCATTCTGTGTACAACATTTGGATATGCAATTTCTAAGGTGTACCTCTTATTTCATTTGAGCAATGTATAGTTTTTGTCATTGGTGATATTTGGTTTTTGATTTCCAGTAAATTGGCTAGTTAATTTGAATTCAATTGTATCTATAATTTGTGCTAGGACAGCTGCATGCATTTATGGGGATTGCTTCAATACAGGTTGGGTGTGTCAGTATGGCACAATAGGCAGTGAAAATTTCTTTAATTAACGTTCTAGTATTGACCTTATTATATCTCTGTAGCATGTTATCGCATCCGGAAAAGTACCATATTTGATCAATTTGCATTGCTGCCTATAGTGTAGAGCAAATCTTCATGTATGTGTTGTATGGATGAACCAGAACTATGCGGTTTTCTCGTATTCATGTAATCTCCGGGCAATATAGAGCTGTTTGTTGATGTGGTGTTATGAGAGTTGGGCTTCTTTATATCAAATACCTGTAGCTCTTGGTTGCTTCCGTTTTCAATTTAGTGATCCTCACTTTTGCAAATTTAATATCTCGTGGGCAATTGAGAAAGTATTGTGATTTCAAAAACATGTTAATGCCAGAAAGTTTTAGAACCTGTTTTGTATAAACTTGTGCGTAACAGCCCTAGTCGATGAGTTCTATGACCTTGGAGTGCGCATCGTATATTTGTATCAAACTTGGACTGCTATACCAAAGTCTTTTACATAGGAATGCAAGGCTTCTTTACTTTATTTATTTATATTTGGATGACCTTTACCTTATTTACTTTAATCACCAATTAAAAATATTAATATTTTTCACACACACATATATATAATGAAGGATTTATTTATTCTTTTAACAAACAAAGAGTTGTGTTGATACTTAAGGCAAAAAATATTATTTTTAATTCAGATTTTAGAAAACTACAAACAAAAAAAAAAATACGCCCACAAAATATGTAAATCCTTGAGTTGCTTTAAAAGAAGAGCCAATTGAAAACAAGTTTAGATTTTTTTTTTTTTTTAAAAAAAAGCTTCCAGTAAAATTGTTGAACGACTTTTAAGAAATTAAATTTGGAAACCAATCAGGTTGCAGAAAAAACTGCCATTATTTGTCGAAGTCAAATTAAAATATGCTCTTGCAGAACCATCAAAAGCAGTAATATGTGCGTATGTCTATATATATATATATGTGTGTGTGTGTGTTTTATATCAAATATGGTCTAAAAATAATGAATATAAAATAATAATCAAATAAAAGGAAATAAGTAAAAGTAAAAGAAAAAGAGAGAAAATAATTCAATTGCTTTGTATTTCAATGATTACAATATAAACCTATTTATAGATAAATTGGAGAATCATTTTCATAATGAAATAGTAATAAATAAGGTAAAGAATATTATAAAAAATGAAGTGATGTTAAGATCATATATTCATAACACTCCCTCTTGGGTGTACACCATTTAATAATACTCTTCAAAATTTTTGAACATGCCTGTATATTATTTCATTAAAAATGTTGTCAGTAAAACCTAATGGAATAAAAACTGATCAAAAGGGAAAAAGAGTGTAAGATACAAAACTCCAAAAAGAAATAATATATTTTTTTGATGAAAGTAAAAGATATTCATGATTTGTTGGATCAAAAATACAATAATCTTCTGAATTCAATACTATTTGAACATGCCAAAGAGACTGTCTTGTTAAAAACTTTGTCAGGAAAACCCAGCTGAATAAAACCTAATTGAAGGAAAAAAGAATGCAGTACATATATCCATACTGACTTAATATACTCTCCTAAAAAGTATACAACTATTACTTTTGTAGTTCTTCGAAGATATTGAAAAATATGATTGATTTCATTCCAGTGTCTTCATGTTGATGAATTTGTATTCTCTCTAATTTGTACTCAATCTTTAGGCTAAGACAATATATTTTTTTCTCAAAATTTACATCTCAAATTCTCTTTTCAAATATTCAGCAGTTCTAAGAGCTCTTCAGGAGTTCCAATTAAATTCATGTCATCGACATATATTACTACAATTATAAATCTAGATTTTGATTTTTTTATGAATGCATAAAGACATATAGATCATTAATATATCATTCCTTTGTGAGGTATTCATTAAAACGATTATATAATATTTATCCGGATTGCTTTAAGCTATATAAAGATCATTGTAACTTTATTGAATACAAGTTATGAGAATTTGAATTATATGCTTCTGACATTTTAAATCCTTCAGAGATTTTCATGTATATATTGGTATCTAATGACCTATATAAATATGTCGTTACCACATCCATAAAGACATATTTAAAGTCTTTTGGAAACTGCTAAACTAATTAAAAATCGAAATGTAATCGAATCCATCACAAATGAAAATGTTTCATCTCATTATATTTTCGAACAAATATATTTATATCCAACGAGTTTTACGTTTTCAGACGTTTGAACTATTGGTCTAAATACATCATGTTTGATAATGAATTCAATTCTGCTTGAATTGTTTTATTCCACTTAGGTCAATCATGTCTTTTTCAACACTCATTGATACCATGTGGTTCATGATCATCATTTATAATCTCAATAGCTACTGTATATGCAAATAAATTGTCAATAATTATTTTATCATGACTCAACAGTTCTCCAAGGAAATTTTTGTATTTCCAAGATTTTGTATCTTTTCAGAAGATTGTACCGCTTCTGAAACACTAGCCTCTATAGAGACTATTAATTCTCATCATATGAATAATTATGAGACAATTTATATTCACATTATCAATAATGAGTTTCTATAGTAAACCTTTAAGATATAATTATATCTCACTATCTCAATATTCATATGAGTAATTATTTTATCAAAACATTTGATGTCTTCAAGCGTTCACATGACAAGTTCAATGCAACTACATAAATATAATTCTGTTTTGTTTTGATAAAAAATTTTTATGTCAACATTTATCCACAGTATCTTATTCAATATCCTTATCATTTTTCTATAATATGCAGAATATAAAATATAATATCTTAATTTTCTTTAAGTTTTCGGTACAGATGTCTCTTTAGGGGCTATTATAAATTTCATATATTCTTAGAGCAAACTATTCATAGTTTGAGCATATGTACTTTTTCAGATACATTAAGATCTCTTTTGTGAGTTTCATAGGGGCAGATTATATAGAAGAGTTCTATTTTTCAAAAACATTTAACTCTTTAGGAGTCATATGATGAGAATTATATATAGCTCAAGTGTGATATTTAAAATGATTATGATATTTCATTATTCACTTCAAGAAATAATAATTTTAAAAGCAAATTTACTTTTCACACTTTATGTGTAATGAATGATTTATTTATTGTCATTTACATAAATTATTCTTCATAAAAAATCACCCGAGTTAATATATTGGCAATGAGTATAAAATCATTTGGGTATACAATTTTCAAATAAATGATTCTTTGAACTTTAGGTTTATATGATTTATACAATAATCATCATAATGAATGATACATGCTAATTGTAATTTCAAGTTAAGTTTTCTAATTTTATTCTTATTCTCTCCCTAACGACGAGAAAATTTATTCATTAGCATTATTTTGTTATCCTTCATAAACTTATTTGCATAATCATAATGTCCTTCTGAAATTTGTTTATATTGTCTTACAATTATTCAGGGATATATTAGACTATCATATTATTCTTCAATGACTAAAATATCACATAGTATCCTTAAAAACCAAACACATAGTGTCTTTAGGGATCAAATTGTAATATCAATTATTGTCCTTCGTGGACATTTACTAGGTAAGAATCTTCAGATTTTATAATGGATATCTATATTACTTCCAATAATTTGATGCATCATTTTCTTTGTATTATTGGATTAAAAAAAAAAAAACTTGATTCATCACAATCTTTGATCATATTATACTTATGATCATATGATAATCTCGATCATAAAATATGCTTCTGACATATGATGGTATAAATAATATAAATGTAATATATTTTTCTTAATATATATCTAAATAGATTCTTTTAGGATTTATTAAAGTAACAAACTTTCACATATACAATATTGTTGTTTTTCACTTTGTAATATGCAATTTGCTCTTCTGGAGACTTTATATATCGGTAAAAGATTAATATAATATTTATGTATACTTTAGGTATACAATTATTAAAATTTCATATTCCACCAATAGTAAACATTTTGTTTACTTTGCTTTAGTGTGAATTCCACTTTAGTGGTTAAAATTTATTATGATCACTGAGGCTTTATTGACCATAATCACCGCTATGACTATTAGATGATTTAACATTCACTTCAGGGAATGATATTAATTAATTTAGTCATGCGAGATAAATGATTTTTCACCCTATAATTATTAACATTGCTACTTATGTAGCAAATTTGAAGTACAAATTATCAATCATCTAACTTCATTTATTTGGTGATCAACTATATATATTTTCTTTAAAAATATAAATTAATCTTTTTACCAAGATATATAAATAATAATTACAGTGAATTAATGAACAATTTCTCAAAATACAATTACAACGAATTGTAACGAATATTTAATAATCAATTAAGGTATAAGAAAATACATGTCATGTACCTTATTTTGTATCTTGCTCTGAGGAAAAAGAAAAACAAAAATAACATATCATTCACTAACAAAAATTTTTATGAGAAATAACAATAATTATATAATTTAATATAAAAAGAATAAAAATATTGTACATTTTCTTCTCAAAAACCCAAAACTTCAAGTTATGATGTGATTGTATATCATAATTACATGTTCAATATGATAGTAACTCAAAACTTCAAGTTTTGATAGAATTGAGAATGAAATTTTTTTTCAAATCATATCAATCACTGTAATTAGTTTTAGAACTTCATATTCTAAATAAATTAGAATCATACTTTAATTTTATGATATATTATAAAAGATCCCAAACAAAATCGCTATCAAAAAATCCTAACCATCGCCATAACCAAGTTTTCACATCTAACAGCTTATGTCACTATCAGACTCATGCTGTCACTGTAAAGGTAACGACTTAACCATAATACCAATAGATTTTAATCGTATAACATGAGGCACGAGATTGTTATATATATATATATATATACTCGATCAAATAATTCGTATTAAATACATAAGTATGAAAACACACACCTTGATACATTAAAATTCATAAATAGAAAATAGAATACATTAACGTATTTACAAACCTAAATTTCACGATCTATATATCCTGAAATCATGAATAAAAGTTAGTATAAAAGATTTTTAAGTCTCTACTCAACGAGAAGATATGTTTTCAAATCTACATACTTGGGTTAGAGACAGTGCATTTCATATCAAATTCGAATTCAATTAATTCAATTTTTTTTTTTTCATTTGTAATTTTGAAACTTCTAATTCCAAAATCAAAAATTATAATTTGTTCGATCTTTATTTAATTTTTCATAAAAAAAAAGAGCCATATTGCTTTCTGTGTATATGTATATGCAAAACATTCGTTTCATACACAAAACACAAATTTATATATTTTGTTGTCTTTTGTGTTTAGATCAATGATCTAAGACACACTCTTTCTATAAAATAGGCAAGGGACAATTATGTTGCTTCAGGTAATTATAATTTATTTGACATATGCAATTGCCCACATTGAGCGTGAAAACCAACAAAATTTAATTAGAATTTAACTAGAATTTGTAGTTTCAAATAAATTTGTACTATAGAACTTCTTGTTCTAATAGATAAATATATCAAAATTTATAATTCTAATTTAATTGAAAGTGTAAAACTTTTAGTTCTAAACAAATTTAGAAGTAGATCTCCTAGTTCTAATGAAACTGAAAATTTAAAACTTTTGATTCTAATTAAATTGAGATTATAGAATTTTTGGTTCTATTTGAAAACTAAAACTTTTAGTTTTAATTTTCATTTGCAAACTTCAGATTGCAAATTAGAAAACTAGAAGGAATATCATATTAAATAAAATATCAAAACATAAGTTTAATGATATTAAACTTAGTTTCAAATGCAGAAAATCCAAAAATAGTAATTCTCATATAACAATATTCATAAAATTGTTTAAACAAACATCAAGAATATGAATATCTCACAAAGATCAAATATATATATATATATATACACTTTATATATTTTCCGCATAGTATATAAATACGAAAAGAACTGTTTTTTTTTTCTCTCCATACATGGAATAAAGAAAAATTTCATATAAAATTTTCTTTTCTCTCTTTTGGCATCAATCAAACTAAATAAAACAAATTTTTCGATTCAATCTTTGCTCATTATACGATTAATCAAATCATATAAACAATATATGAATTTGAAACTCTTAATATATGCTTTCAAAAAAAAATCCATATTACATATGTTTAAATAAATATATAAATCAGAATAGCATTGTTGACGTTCGGAAACGGTCAACCCAGAGATTCTGGGGCCCAGACGGCGAACAAGGTAATTAAGGAACATTACGGTGTTGGGTAGGTGATAAATGAGGTTTAAATGAAATTTTAAGGTTGGTGGAATTTAATTAAGGCGAGAGAATGTTGGTCGTGGTGGTTGAGTAAATGCAATCAGATAAACAATGAAGATAGGAGGAAGAAGGATGCAACACCAAGGATTTTTACGTGGTTCGGCGACTACGCCTACATCCACAGCCACTCTCAGGTCAAAATCCGGCAGAGTGACAGTTCTCTAGTGTTTTCAGCTTGTGTCCTCTACAGTAATGATCTCTCCTGCTTATATATGGAGGGGAGAGATACAAAGAAACAATAAAATATATTAGAAATAAAGTACATTGATGGTTATTTCAACTAATCTTACCTGCCATGCTATCTTAAATTTGAAACTATCATTCCTCTTGCATACACACTCTGCATTTAATGCTCCTGGAGAAGTCCTCTCTTCATTAAATGCAGAGCCGGCGCATTAAATGAGTCTTGGCAATGGTGTAAACAGTCTCTGGCGGGAAATCATGGGAGCAGGTGATTTTTCAACTTGCTACAACACAGTATCTCCTGAGTAAGCCCTCTAGTCAGTCTAGTGATGCACATTGGAGGGGATCCGACGTGACCAGGAGGAGAGGTTAGACGGTCTGGAGGTTCCCGCGAGCTCGCGACCTGGGTACTTCTAATTCGCAGCTCGACGAGTTGAGGGTGCAGGCAGAGGCATGCGCGGGAGATCTGGGAACTGTTGCTGGCTTGCGACCTGAACAGCCTCACGAGCTGGGTTTGCAACCGCTGGTTCAATCTGGGCCTCCTGGGCCCTTGCTTCTGTTCAAGTTAATAAGGCCTGTACTGGCCCATTTAGGCCGAACGAGAAAATGGGTATAATCATAAAGATAAAATCAATTAAACTTGAAGAAAAATTTATTTTGAATCTAATATAATATTCATTAGCATAACATGATATCTATACGTAACACATATATTAAAGAGTAGATCACATGAATGAATTTCTCATACTATATTCGTGCTAATAGTGTTATAAAACAAGCAAAGTAAGAGGAAAGAAAGATAATTCAATTGATGTGTATTCCAATGATTATAATATAGACCTATTTATAGAAAATTGGAGAATCATTTTATAACGAAATAAATAAATAAAGTAAAAATATTATAAAAAATGAAGTGATGTTAAGATCATATATTCATAACAATATATTTTTATAATTAGATATATCTAATTTAAAAAGTAAGGATCAACCTCCTATAACAAATTCTCTCTCCTATTTAATTCAAATATAATAGATGAATTTAATCGGTTGGTTCTTATTTTTAAAATAAGATATATCTTATTATAAAAACATTATATATACGTGTTTCTATTATTAGTACTTCCTAACTTTAAAATGTTACGACGAACTGATTAAATTCATCCATTGTATTCTCTCTCTTAAAAACTTATATCTTTTATATTAATTTAATATAATAAATGAATTTAATTGATTATTTATAATATTTTGAAGTTAGAAGATATTGGTAATATAATTTATAATATTTTGAAGTTAGAATACATTAATATAATTTTTATCGTGTGTATATATATATATATGTATATATAAAACATCGACGTTTTGTCACGCTTCCCAAAAAGTGTGACTCAAACAACCGCAATACATTCTCCTTCTTTTCCCACTTTCAACTTTCACCAGCCCACCAGGCCACCACCTCCAACTCCAACAATGGTCTCTCGCACTCTGACTCTTACTCCAATCTCCTCTTCTACTTTTCTCTCCTCAAAACCACTACCTGCCGCTTCGACATCGACGAGTCTCACCAAAAGACCCTTTTGTCCCAATACCACCCACCACCATGGCAACTTTAGCAGGGGTGTGTTGATATGCAGACCGTTTTATCACAACACCACCCACCACCATGGCAACTTTAGCAGGAATGTGTTGATATGCAGAGGTGGGTTGTCAGACGAAGCGCCGTTTGTTGTGGCGATTGGCACCTCCATGCTTAGCTCTTTGCTTCTCGCCACTCCTGCCACCAAAGAAGACGACGCCGACTCCCTCATTGATTCCACTGACACTAGATTTGGTGTCATGGGTATCATCTCTTTTATACCCTTCTTCAATTGGCTGGTCAGCTTCTCTTTTTTGAAACCAGTGTTGTGTTGAAATTGTGGGTTTGGTTGCTTCGGTTGTTTTGTTGGTTAAAGTTTTGATTTTTATACTTTAGGCTTTAGATTGTTGATTGGTTTATATGATTTGGTTTGTTAGAGTTGGGTTTTTGCGTGGCTTGATACTGGGAAAAGGCGCTATGCTGTGTATGCTTTTGTATACTTGCTACCTTATTTGAGGTATAAAATTTCTCACTTTCTATGCTTTTAATTATAATTCATCTGTGTTATATGCGTTTTTTTTTTTCTTATATATGTATCAAAGGATAGTAAAATTTAAAATTAAGATATGAACTATTGTTCTGCAAAACAATATAGAGTCTGCTTATCCATTGAAAGCTTTCTTTTTGTGTTTGAGAAAGTTTTCAATGTGAGAAAGTTTTCAATGAAAGGAGTATACCATCTAAATTTTGCTATGCGTATGTCTGTTTTGAAAAATTCTCTTTCTAGGTGTAGTTCAGGCAAATAAGATAGAAAATTTTAAGTACAACTTCATATTTGATAGTATTATATCAAGGTGATATACAGACTGACATTGTAGGTTTGTCCTACTGAAGAATTAGGCATTCCAAATCTGTCTGTTTATCTTTTATTAGATGGGGTTGGATTGGGGTAGTTTTGATTGTCGGTTTTCACTAGATACGAGTTCTTGTGCTCCATGGTGAAAGTAATAAGATCATCGAAAAACAATATGTTCTCACATGAAACTGTAAAATAAATGTTCTTGTGCTATGTACAATGCATACAGGAATTATGTGACCGAAACTGATCTCCATTACTTGAACTGTAGCAATGGCTTCCTGTGATACATGGTGAATAGTCATAAGGGAAATCATCTCAAATAACAGTTTTTGGGATGAGATAATAGTATCTTGCACATTTTATAATACACTGAATCTTATATATGTTTTTTTTTTTTTTCCCTACATGATAGGTCGAATATTTCTCTATCTCCTGAGGAGAGTTGGCTGCCTATTGCTAGCTTTATTTTCTGCATTATCCATGTTCAGGTACATAAGTTTCTTATATTCTTAATTGCTTGATTATTGTGTAATATGCTTGGGTTTCAAAATTTGCACTTAGTTGTTGAAGATCTCCCCATGGAAATAGATGTGAGAGTCTATTTACATGATTGATCTTCTCACGGCATGTCCATATTTTGGTTTGAGACAAGTCATTTTGGTAATATACACTAACGTCAATCAGAGACTGACAAACTCCATTGTAATATAATGCTTTTATTAAGTGAGAGTAGGACGACCAAGATTTGTTCTTTAGTAGGATGACCAAGATTTGTTCTTTAGTAGGATGACCAAGATTTGTTCTTTGAAGACATGTCTAAAGTAAGTGTTAGTAGATTTTTAAGTTTGTGAAATTGCATTGTTTTTCTGTTTGCAGCTAGAAACAAGTATTAGAAATGGAGATCTTCAAGGATTTCAATTATTTAACATGGCTGCAAAGGATCTTTCATTAATGACTAAACACAAAGCTAATCGTTTCGACGGGCATCAAGAAATTTCTAAGGAGGTACTTGTCACTTCAGGTCCATGGTCAGTTTCATTTGATTCGAGTTTGTCTGTGTTAATCTCTGACATTGGTTTGAACTTCGGATAATAAGGAGAGAAAACGAGAGCACATGAATCTACCACATGCTGAAGAACAATGGAGGGTCCCTCAAAAGCCCTCTGAACATTCAGAAGACTTTAACGGAGATGGTGAGGATGATAAGAGGGAAAATTAGAAACTTGGCACCACATGTGAGGTGACTCAAGGATGAGAAACAAATGATGGCCTAGACAGTGTTTTGAGATGAGAGGATCACAATGTTGTAGCTGCCCCTTTCAAACAGGAAGGGCTCCAAATGTTGTGTTAAAGCCTCAAAGCATACAAAGACGTTTTTTCAGCTTAAATAGAGTAGTCCATATAAAATCTGTTTTTGAGTTCTGTGTCTGCTTCAGTTTTGAACTAAGATAATTTGATAAATACTTGTTTTGCTTTTTAATGTTATGTATCTATATATCAGCTATAATTTAGCTTCGTAGTTGAATCATAAATTAAACAACAAAAAAAATCAGTGAAATTTATCATAGTCTATTAATCTTGATTTTGTTCATATGAACAAAGTCTTAACAAAGGTATTGTTATTAGTGAATGAAATAAACAATATACTTTAAGTATCTTTAGAAGAAAATTTTGAAATATATTTATAAAACAAAAAATTATTGAAGAAAAGGTACTATTCTTATTTTATTAATCGTAGACATAGATCGCAACATTTTACGAATGTTTGGCTTGCATATACTATTCAAATATTTGGTTTGTACGGACCAGGCTCAGAGAGATGCATAGATTTCGGGTTTAGAGATAATATTTTGTCTTATGCTTAGGTACCAAACATTGTATCATGCTTTAGATGCCAAACAAAATTTAAGTAAAAAAAATATAATGATACCAGATTGTTCTTTCAACCTATTCTTCCTATTTCTCAATGAATATCGTTGCTACACACAATAGTGTAATCTATTTTGTATCTTGGCCATTTGTATCACTTTCTGGAGCCAATCTTGATCTCTTTTTCATGGGAAAGGGGCTTAACAGCCTCATCTTAAAGCAGAAATCCAGACCAACAGCAGCAAAGAGAAAGATTAGTAGATTCTCAGATACATACACTGCACCATTGAAAGCATGTGACAAGAAACTTTCACTATTAAGTTCCAATGGTGGTCCTCCTGATAGCATTCCTAGACCTACAACAAAAAATTCAAATTTCTCATTAACCCTTTCCGAATTCATGTCTCTTGTATATTTCCTTAGTTTCATAATTGACAAATCCAATTTTCATGTAAGAATTTACCTTTAACAAAGCCGAAAGCTGCAGCTGTCCCTGTCTTCAGTTGAAAGTTATCCAAGTCTCTTCTTATTGCATAGCGAAAGGTAACGCCGAATAATGCACAACTGACAAAGTTGATTGTCAGTGGGAGTAACAGCTGTGAAATGCCGGTCACCTGTGTGAAGGAGATGGGGAATCCTGTTACGGTACCAACTAGAGCAGCTATAGTAGCTGCTCTTATGGACTCCAATCTCTCTAAGTCTTTGTACATTCCTTCACTTTCTTTCTCCTCCAAGGCATCTCCATCATCAAATTCATCTGCATTTTGTGACAAGGAGCGTTCTGCTTCTTCAATTATGGCTCTTGCTTCCACGATCTCGCGTTGACATTCAGCAATCTTGAATTTACACAAAGCCATATATCATCAACAAATCTGTCTAAATGATTTACCAAGAGTCACAAGATCTAACATTTAAATGAAAAGACTGTATAACCAACATAAAAAACAGTTCTTTACAGACCCTTTAGGAGAATCACTCTAATTATCTGGTCAACATGCTTTCACTATCATTAACCAACTTCAATTCAAATTTAGAACATACTTGTAGCACAATAATGTATCTCTATAGAGCAACACATGCACTCAAATCTTCTCCAAACAAGCACCATCAGACATCAGTTAAGCTGCCTTTAGTACTCAGTTTCACTCAAATACAATTCAAGCTCGTAACAACAATCAAATATGACAAAAATACACACAAGGGCATTCCAGCAATAAGTTCCATACTTAAAAAAGGAAATTGAAAAACACATACCTCAAAAGCTCTGGTTTCAAGCTTGTTAATGTAATCCCTCATTTGCTTGGCTTCAAGCTCCTGTTTTTCAATCTCAGCAAGCTCTTTCCTTGCCATTTCCACTCTCAGTGAGGCCTTCTCCAAACCATCGAACAGTGCCTTGTTCTCTTCTTTGTTTAGGAGTCCCTCCACTTGTTGGTCCACCATGCCAGACAGCACATCCTTCAAGCTCTTGTTGCTTGTTTGCCCCTCCTCTGAGCTGCTGCTGCTGCTGCTGTTGCATGTAAAGATTGCAGGTCTATGACCACTGAAAAGGGGCCTTGGGAAAGTTGGATAGTTGATGAAAAGACTCCTTGTAGAGAGGATTTTGTGGTTTATACAAAGGTTGGTGGTAGAAGACATCATAATATCTTGTCTATGAAGTGGTTTTCAAGTGCTTTTAGTTTTATCACCTCTTTTGTTTCCTTTTATTTTTTTTATTTTTTAACTTTTAAAAGCAGTATAAATATTTTTGTGGGATATTATTGTTGAAAAACAGCCTTAATTTTCTAAAAAAAAAAAGAATAAAAAAAAAAAAGCTTTAATTATACATCAAAAAGGGTTAATCTATTAATAATTTAAATTGAATATGCTTAAACATTGAAATTATAAATACTTTCTTTTATCTACAAATCTTATGAATATCTATTTGTAATTAAATGACTAAATCATTTTGTATTGTAATCTTTTTTTAAAAAGATTTTTTTTTAACTTATTTTATGGAAGTATACATCTTGTCAATATTCACCACAAAACTAATATCTAAAATCATATTAGCTTTTAATTATATAAAAAACTCTAAATTTTATTGACATGTAATAGTAAAAATTTATATAATTTTTAGGAAATAACAACTTAATATTGTAACCAATAAAATTAATATTACAAAATAGGAAATGACTCAACTCATATTCAATCTTTTTTTAATAAAACAAACGATAATAATGATAAATGCGATTAAAAATTAATTAACATTACATGTTAATTAAACTAAAGGAAAATATATAGGGCATTTAAAAAGACCCAGTTGTTTTGTGTAAAATACTCGCCATTAGCATGTGTTGTAGAAGACATGTTGTCACTGCTTGCAACAAAAGGGCTTAACCAGAATCTCCTCTTCAACTTCAACTTGCACAAAATCCTCTTCACTTGCTCTCGCTCTCCTCTCCTCTCCTACCAGCAGCAGCAGCCATGGCTTCTCCAACAGTTTCCTCACCTGGGTTCTCCACTTCTTCTCCCAGCAACCCACCTCTGAAGCGCGTCGGCACCCACAACGGCTCCTTCCACTGCGACGAGGCTCTTGGCTGCTTCATGATTCGTCTCACTGATAAGTTCTCTAACGCACAAATCATCCGCACCCGCGACCAAAAGGTGCCTCCTTTTCTCTCTCCCTTTTATTGTTTGTTTTGTTGTTCGAGTTGTTTATGTATGTAAAAATGTTTTCTTTTTAGCTGGTAAAGGTGGAAGCTTTTTGAGCTGTTTATTGTGGGAATCTTCTTGTTGTTGAAGTGATTGACGTGGGTTTATGTTTGTTGGGGTGTTTTTGCATTGTGTTGTATCGTTTGTGATGGCTTTTTGTGGATCGATTATTGGTAATGCAGGTGTTGGATGAGCTTGATGCTGTGCTTGATGTTGGAGGTGTGTCTGATCCAAAGAATGACCGTTATGATCACCACCAAAAGGGGTTTGAGGAGATTTTTGGGCATGGTTTCTCGACAAAACTTAGTAGTGCTGGTCTTGTTTACAAGGTAGTAGTTCCAGTTTGTGTAAAATATTGTGTTTTTAGAGTTTTCAATACAGGTCATTGGTTTAATTTACATGTGATAATGTGATGGTTTATGTGTTATTTATTAATTTAAGTTCTTTTGTATCTAGCATTTTGGAAAGGAGATTATAGCTAAGGAACTTCAAGTTGGTGAAGAGCACCCGGATGTGCAGCGGTTGTATTTGGCCGTTTACAAAAGTTTTATGGAGGTGCTATTTTTGGGTTGTCTTTTTATGCTATAGAAAGTTTTTTTTTTTTTTTTTTTTTTTTTTTTTTTTTCAAAATATCTGTTTAGCTTTGTTACACTTTCAAGGACAGCGATGATGCCTAACATTTATAAGATGGTTCATGTTTGTATCAAAATTCTTGTGATACTTTTATATTGTGAATCCTCAGAACATGAGTGCTATAGTCAGAACATGTTTGTATCAACTTCTTGTGATACTTTTAGATTGTGATTTTGGCTGAATTGGTATCAACTTCTTGTGATACTTTTAGATCTGGGTACATGACCTTGTATGTGGTGTGGACCTTGTAGGAGTTGAGTACTAGGAAGTAAGTTGACAAATTAAAGCATGTTTGTTTGAACTATAATAAGAGGGTGGCCGGATGAGGGAGTGCTTTAGTTTCTGGTTGTGAAAAATTCCATGGAGGGGTCACCTTAACGCAGCTGTTTTGGAAGTTATAACATGTTGTTTCTTGTGTATTCGTTGGCTTACACAATTTGGACATGTAATGTTATTTTATCTAAATCATTCATTGTTTGTATAAAGTCAAAATTGAAGCTCTTTTCCTTTTCATATTTATGTTTTATTTTCAAGTGTATCTATTCTGATTACAAAAAATCCAAAATTCATTATGACATGCAATGTGCGTGTTTGCAAGTGATTGTTTATGTACAAAATCTTTGTTGCCAATTAAAACTAAAACCATTACCGTTGTATTTTTGTAGTTTAGATGTGAATTCCTTTATTATCTATTTTTTTTTCGTAGAGGTGGAGTTGGACTTCAATTAAAAGAAATTGTCATAGAATTTGTTGATGTTAGGATTTAAGAGCATTTGCCATCAATGTTTAGTGTTATTAGCATCCTTGCTGTGTAGCTGTATAGCAACCCATCGTTTTAGCAATTTGTATCTGCATTTATTATTTATCTTTCCTCTTCAACATACTGAAGTTAGGCTAGAAGGTTTTTTTTTTTGGTGCTTTGTGTATTAGTTTATGCATAATACTGTAATAGTAATGTGCTTCTGTCATATTGCTATGGCTGTGCATTTACAAGGTTATTAACAGAAAGGTTTTAAATGTTTTTTTGAGCAGCTAAACGTCTTTGACAAAAGATCTCCCCAAATTGGTGTATATTCTTGTATAACTAATTTTGTTTGGTATTGTTGCTGCTTTTACTATTTTGCACTTTTGTCAGGCAATTGATGCAGTTGACAATGGAATCAATCAGTTCGATACAGACAAGCCTCCAAGATATGTGAATAGCACACATTTGTCTGCCAGGGTGGGGAGATTAAACTTGGATTGGATAGAACCTGATCAATCTGCTGAGAGGGAGAACGAAGCATTTCAACAAGCAATGGCTCTGGCTGGCAGTGAGTTTTTGGAAGTGAGTTTCTTTGGAAGTTAGTAAATGTTTAAGTTTGTATAATTATTTAATTAATCTTTTTTGATAAATAGTCCACCTTTACAATCCTGAATATGAATGACCAAAGGGTTAAAGCCCTCTGATGTGTTTTTTATATTGTTTATGTGCTAATGATATTTTTATATTTCCAGACTGTTAGGTTCTATGCAAAATCATGGTTACCAGCACGATCAATTGTAATGGAGTGTATTTCTGCAAGATATGATATCGACCCTAGTGGTGAAATTATGCTTTTGACAAGATTTTGCCCTGTAAGTACTAAGTAGAAATGCTTGTCTCCCTGCATTTCACTATAATTTTTTTTAAGATGCAATTTAAGTTTTTAATGTAGCTCTATTGCTTGCCCTCACTTTTTATTAATTTCCACATGCATTTTGTTGCAATCAAATTCGTTTTTATAGATGGATTTGTGTAGCACTAAAAGCTCTCTTTTAATTTTTTTTCCCTTTTTGAGGCACAAAATACTGAAAATTAAAGGGAAACAGATGATAATCTGTTACTATTGTTAGTATCAAGAGTTTCCTCTGAAAATAGCAACTCATCTTAGGATACCGGATGGTAATACTTCATTGTCAAGTGAAATAATTTAATTAACGGTTCAGTCTCATGTAACCATTGACAGCCATTGCTTATTTCTATTTCCTTTGATCATTTATCTGACAGTGGAAGCTTCACTTATTTGAGCTTGAGGAGGAGATGAAGATTGAGCCATCTATTAAATATGTACTCTATCAGGTATCACTCATATCTATCTCTTGCCTCAACTCCATCTCCTCACAGCTGTCTGAAAAAAAGTCACTTGTGTTGGATAATAAAAAAGTCTACCAAGAGAGTATATTTATCATGATATGATATGCAGGATGACAGGGGCAAACAATGGCGGGTGCAGGCCGTGGCAGTATCTCCTGATAGATTTGAGAGTCGGAAGCCTCTCCCCTGCCCAATGGCGAGGTCTGAGAGATGATGAACTATCCAAGGAATCTGGAATCCCTGGTGGTGTATTTGTCCACATGAGTGGGTTTATAGGTGGAAATCAAACATATGAAGGTGCCCTGGCCATGGCACGAGCTGCATTGAAGATTTAAACGCAAAAGAGTTGTTCATTCCACCATTTTTATTTTTATTTTTACTAATTGAGAGAATTCTTTACATATTGAATTGAAGTTATCAAGGATTCAGCATTGATTTTGTGATTTAGACCCAAATTTTTATATGCAAAGATAGATATGATTTATACCCTTCATTAAATTTGTGGCAGTTTTGTTTCTCAATGCATCAAATTCAAACATGGTGTCGAAACTTCTGTGGGCACTTGTATTAGTTTCATGAATTTGGTCAATTAGTGAAGATGAGGATTTTGTTTTCAGTGCTCCATATAAATATATATCAACGAAAACAAAAGCAGTAGAAAGGAGAAGAAAAACTAAGAAATTCACATTACAATTACAATGGCCTAGTTACAATTTATTCACATTAATAAAAACAAGAAAACAAAGCACACAGTAGAGCACTAGAGTGCTTGAAAAAGCCATGCTTAAACAAATTCAATTTCCTCTTCTCAATCAATAATCAATAACAAAAAGCCTAAACTGGATGGATACAGTCGCAGAATTGTTATGCCACCCCCTCAGGTTCTTCGTGAGGGGACAAAGAAATCTGTTTTAGTGAATTTCAAGGATTACTGCAAGACGTATGTTCCAGTCCTGACCTTACCTTTTTTTTTTTTTTTTAATGACATGGTAGTACTTATGGTTGTGCTTGTGTGTGTGTTTAATTTCTGATAATATTATTTGGATTCAACTCTTATCAAAAGTAGAAAATTGCGTACTTTATTGATATGTGCCTTGTTATGAAAATATAAAGTTCGCAGGGGCCATGGTATGCATTCTGGCTTGCTGAACTTGGGACAAGTGGATCACTTGATGGACAACAAAGATTCGTTGAAAAAACCCTTACTTAAACAAATTCAGTTTCCTCCTCAATCTATAATAGTAGTAAAGTTATAATAAATTTTCAAATAATCAACTAGAGAAAGACTATTCTCTCTTATATCATTATAATGCAAAATTTACCATGATGCTAGATATACAAGTCATTTTTATTTTCATATTCCCAATGAACAATAAAGTGATTCTATTACCCCAAAATAACTCTCCTTATTTTTTCATCACACCCCTCATTATAATTTAAAATTCATATTATTACTCTTTACAGCCATCAAACTTTCAAAACTAATCTTAATAAATTACTATAATCTCTTCTTTTTTCTTTTTTTTTCAGAGAAATTACTATAATCTCTTTACACCTAGTTACCCCTCTTCTTCTTCATTTTATTCTTCAGTTCTCTTTCATTAATCTAACAAAACAACGGTTTCCAACGTAAATGTTTTCTTACAAAGTTCTTGCTTTTTTCGGTTATTTGCTCCAAAAAGACAGCCACCAAAGTTTTTCTAGCTTCTAATGGTGTGGTTATAATAAATCATTGGTTTCAACATCTTCCATTTGTGTTTTCTCATCTTGTTTGCTTTCAAGCTTCAGCTATGGTGTTCAGAAAACAATAAAAAACACTTTAAGCCAATAATGAACACAAAGTGTATCAATAAACAAACCAATTAAGTTATGGTAATACAAAATATAAGACAAAGATATCTGAAAACTAACGTTAGGATTTGTGAGAGGTGACTGTATAATCAGCAATTGGATGAGTGCAAATATTTAATATTATCCTCAAAGGTAATTTAATTTAAGGTATTTTAATAATAAAACTTTTATTTAAAAAAAAAAGGTGTGGGGAATAGTCTTATATATTTATTTATAATGGGTGAGAAAATATTAAATTAAAGAAAACTACTCACAAGTTATACCTTATATTCTTAATAACGGTAAGATTTGAATCTTTAACTTTAAAAAATGGAAGTATTTAATCACTCCGTTTGGAGAAAATCTTCCCTAAGACCGTCTCATCGCTGATATGATGAAACGAATCAATAAGTTAATGTTATTTCTTTTTCTTTTACCTTTTTCACTGATCTTTTCATTCTTTCTTACCTTTTTCATTTTTCTATTTCACTATCTTAACTATGAGACAGTTTTTGGGAGATTATCCCATCCGTTGGAGGCAAGAGATAAAGCCACACGATGATGGTATTTTCCGTAATTTTGTAACAAAGCAAAGGTTACTTTCGGTATTCCATGCTCCAAAAACTATAAACCCAAGAAGCAAGTAGTTTCCAGGTCGGGTTTTATTTAGTTATTTATTTGTTTTAATTTCTGAACTCGAAGAAACACTGACCCGATAAAAGGCGATTTCTCATATCGAAATTGTGTCAGAAGATAATGGTTGATGTAGCCGATAAAGTGGCGTACTTTCAAGCAATTACCGGCTTGGAAGACGCCGATTTGTGCACTGAGATTCTTCAGGCCCACGATTGGGACCTCGAACTCGCGATCTCCTCCTTCACCTCTTCCAATCCACCGCAACGAGCGGCCGACGAGGACATCAGCGGCGGAGGGACCGCCTCGCACTCCAATTCGACGTCTCGCGACGGTCAAACGTCTGCTGACCGAGTCGATTACTCTCCCAACGGTGCCCCACCGGGTCCTGGTCTAGCATGGAAGCTGATAACCTTGCCGTACTCGGTGATCTCTGGAAGCATTGGGCTGATCTCCGGCGCGGTCGGGCTGGGCCTGTGGGCTGCCGGCGGAGTCCTGTCGTACTCTCTGGGGATGATCGGGCTCGGGTCCGGGTCGGGCCGGAACGGGGAGTCGGCGGCGAGGTTGGTGTCGGTGTCGGCGGCGGCATCGGAGGCGATGGAGTTCGTGTCGAGCTTCGATAGGGAATACGGGAGCGCGATGAAGCCGAATTTCGTGGGTGAGGGTTTTATGGACGCTTTGCAGAGGTCGAGGGGCGCGTTCAAGTTGTTTTTCGTGTACCTGCACTCACCGGATCATCCCGATACGCAGTCGTTTTGCGAGGGGACGCTGTGCAACGAGGTGCTGGCGGCGTTTGTAAATGAGAATTTCGTCTCCTGGGGAGGCAACATCAGGGCCAGTGAAGGGTTTAAAATGAGCAATAGCTTGAAAGCTTCGCGGTTCCCGTTTTGTGCTGTCGTCATGCCCGCCACCAATCAGAGGATTGCTTTGCTCCAACAGGTATTGCTGTTTCTACTTTGTGCGTATTTGTGTATACATTGTAGTGTAGAATGGATTCTGCATTATTTGTCATTTATACTTAGGAATGCATAAATTTAGTTTAGTTATATGAGAAAGCTTGAATATAACATGATTAGGAACTATTGTATTTAAGTCAAGACATTGTTGCTATTAGTGTTATTAGTTGTTTTTGTTTAGAGGAGTGTGGTCTTGAAGCAATCCTGCTTGTGGAGTCTAGAGACTAGAGGTATGAAAATTGTGGATATTGATTGTTTTAATTTATAGATAGTTGGATTAGCTTGGATGGTGTTTGAATATGGTTTTGAAATGAATGCAGAATCTCTCACTTAATTTACGATTGAAGGCATACTTGTTACAAGGATTGCGCTAAACTGCTGATGAAGTTTTCAAGGATGAGTAAAATATTTTTAGTGTGTTATAGGCCTTTTGGATAATGTTGAATGATGGAAGGTTTTCTTAACGACTTTTTGGTTGCATAGAACCAAAAACCATGTGTTTAACTAATGGCAGCTATAGTTAGGCTGCCGATGGCAACATCCATTTGACATTTGGCGGTGAACATGTGAATTTAGATCATTGCCAAAATAAGTTATTCATATATATTTTGTCGTGTTCTGCCTGTAGTTGTTTAATTGACATGGCTTTGTTGGCTCTATTATGCTATTGTTGTGATATTGTCAGCTGTCTCCCTGGAAATTCCTTTTATTAACCCAGTACACATCCAGGAGTGTGGATGTTTCATAAGCAATTTCACTGTGTTCGACACCTAACTCCTTTCTTCTTCTTTTAGAAATGAAGAACTCATACCAAAAAAGAAGGAATAGGAATTTTGAGCTCAATAGCCTATAAGCTTGAGCTTTGTAGTATCTTTCTAATATTAAAGTCTCTCTGCACATTTCTTGTAGAATTTGCATAATTCTCATTGTGTTAGGGGTCGTTTATTTTTTCGCCTGAAGACTGAACGGTGCTGCTGAAGACTAAAAACTGAATAATGACTGAAATCTGAAATCTGATAAACATGTTTGTTTTTTTTTCCTTACCTTTGAATGCATAATAATCTTGTTTGTTTTTTAAAGTTAAAATTATCTGAATACTAATAATTTGATATTTATATCCTTTTATTATTAGTTGTTAAGTAACTTTATTTAATATAATACAAACAATTACAATAAATTATTTAACAAATATTAAAAAACTTATATATATAATATTTTTATTCATAATTAAAATAAGATTAATTATTATAGTAGAGTCAATTAAATTTATATATTCAAATAAAAATAAACAAAATAGTCTTAAATTGAATTACTATTACAATAAAAGTTGAAATTGTAACTTATATAGGTAATATTTTGATTCATAATTAAAATAAGATGAATTATTATAGTAGAGTCAATTAAATTTATATATTCAAATAAAAATAAACAAATATAGTAATCCAAATATAGGAAAATTTGATGTTGAGATGTTTAGGGTTTTTATTTTTCAATGTTATTTGTTAAAGCATTAAAATATATTTGTATAAAGTAAAACTAGGATAAACTTGGAAATATATTATTTTAGGAAGGATAAATTTAGAATAATATATTTATAAAATCATTCAGTGATTTTGTATTCAGTGAAAAATCAAAAAATGTAACTTTTTTTTTTCAGTGGTTTTGGGGTTGTTTTAAGTGATTTGACAACTTTAAAAAAAAAACAAAAATCTCTTAATTGACCTAATTTAACACCATTAAGTGTTAAGTGCAAAAAACAAACCCCTTATATTGTGGTTTGGGCTTTGACCTTGTACTGCCTGATGTGGTGATGTTTATTTGTCTTGGATCTTGGTTTTTAAATTCTGCAGTTTCAATAATTCGGGTTTATTTAGTTTTTTAACTTCACCTTGTTACATTATTATTGAATGAATATACTTCCTTATAGCATGGTTGAACATTCAGATGTACACCTTGTTTGTCAAACTGATTTCCATTTCTTTTCAAAAGCAATTTGTTTCACATCGCCACTATCATTCAATACAGCAAGAATTTCTTTAAACCAAATTTGGTTTCTTTTCCTTGTTGTACATGATGACATCTAACTACGCCTTTTTGTCAAATGCTTGCTTTGTAGATTGAGGGTCCTAAGTCTCCAGAAGAAATGCTTGTGATATTACAAAGGGTTATTGAAGAAAGTAACCCGGTTCTTCTTCAAGCAAGACTTGATGCTGAGGAAAGAAGAAACAACATGCGCTTGAGGGAGGAACAAGATGCTGCTTATAGAGCAGCACTCGAAGCTGATCAAGTATGTTGCCTTTGGACTTGAGATTTTTTGGGTTAGATAGCATTATAGCAGGAACTGTATTCATTTTTTCTTTGTCTCTTTTGGTTATGTCAGGCTAGGGAGCGGCAGAGGAGAGAAGAACAAGAACGTTTGGAAAGGGAAGCTGCAGAAGCTGAGAGGAAGCGTAAAGAGGAAGAAGAAGCCCGTGAAAGGGCAGAGCGTGAAGCTGCGGAAAGAGAGGCTGCACAAGCTAAAATTCGGCACGAGAAAGCCTTGTCACTGGGTGCTGAACCCGAAAAAGGGCCTAATGTCACTCAAGTAAGTTCCCGTTTTAGTTAATTTTTTTGCCTTAAAATTGAAAGATTTTAATTATAACGAAAAAGAAGAGATTTTAATTATAACCCAAAAAGGCATATTACTCTTTAGACAAATTCAGTTTCCTCCGACTTCTTAATCAATAATAATAATGAAATTATAATTATAGAAAATAATATAACAAATTTTCAAATAATTAACTAGAAAAAGATAGGGATTTTAAATTTCTTGTCTTATTATAATGCAAAATTTGTCATGATGCATGAGTTTTGAAGCAATGTTGGCATGCATGTAGTAGTTGGTTTGTTATTATATTCAGTTTTATAAGATAGAAAATATAGGACGCATGATCAGTTTTCCTTTTTGGTTTTACCAATTAATTATTTTGTTATTTTTTATTTAAAATAATAATTTTAGGTTCAAATGTGATTATAACATTCTAAATATTATCAAGTTTGAAGGCATACTTTAATAAGTTCTTTGGCTAATAAGGAGCATGCTTTGCTAAGTTGACTTTATATTTATATATTTGGTGTATATGCTCGTGCGAATCCTGTATGATTGTTGTCCAAGTATTTCTATCGTTTTAGTGAGTGGTGAAATCTATTTGGAATTGTTGTGGTTCTGTTTGTTTCTATGGTAGTCTTCGCCGTATGTTTTCCTGCTAAGATTAGAATATAAAGGGACAAATCAAGCGTACGTACATGCTCATAATTTTAATATGTACTAATTAAATAGAACCATTAGGCGACCTTTAGTCTATAAAATATCTTACTTGATGACGAACCGTTAATCTTCTGATTCAGCTAGTTAAATTCTTTTACTTATGGTTTTACCATAGTCTTATTGTCAATTCAAAGATTCTAATAGAATGATCCATAAATTGTGGATGAAACTTATAATATGGTAATAAGATAAAGTTACAAAACGTTGTGTAATATTTGTGTAGTAATGTAACAATTGACACTTTGTTGTCTAAAGGGATGTTTAGATCGGTCAAAATTCTTACAAGATTTTAAGGATTTGGTGATTAATTGCTTGTAATTTGAAAAATTAAAATAAAGGTTGCTCACTTAAAATAGGCTGGATATTTGAGAACTGGAGTATCTCGAAGCTAAAGTGTGACAATTCTTTTGTTAAATCAGGTTTTGGTGCGCTTCCCGAACGGAGAACGCAAAGAGAGGAGATTCCACAGCACCACAGCAGTCCAATCTCTGTACAACTATGTCGACTCTTTGGGTTGCTTAGAAGTTGAGAGCTATAGTCTTGTGTCAAACTTTCCAAGAGTCACATATGGCCCAGACAAGCTCTCTCAGTCATTGAAAGAAGCAGGTTTGCATCCTCAGGCCAGCCTTTTTGTGGAGCTAAACTAATGTGAAGAAGTTCAAGGCATAGTTTTATATGATGAAAGAATAGTCAAGGTGGGAACCTGCAAGTAGGATGTTTTGTTGTGTTTCTCTTTTAATGTAGCAAAATCATTTTAATGAGACCATAGCTACCTTTGTCATGAATGCCCATTTTACCTACAATGCAGATTCAATTTAGCAAACCGAAAGTCAAAGATTGATAATGAAAAAATGAAAATTGATTTGCACATAGAACAAGGTGGGAAAATATATCAGCTTACCTTTTATATTTTGATTGTAATAGAAGGATTGAATTCAATTGATTGAATATTCAAGTTAATTAATGAAGTATGAATGGCTTGTACGGATTTCCCGCTATTTGGAGTAATCATGTCATCTTAGCTCTTTTATAAGCAATGTAAATTAAAGGGTTAATTGCAATAACTTTTCAACATGACTTAATATTCAACAAATCCTTTTAATTGTAGGAGGTCTCAATTCCGTTAGTCGACCTTGGATAGATATAGTGGTTGGCTAGAGAATTAAGGGTAAAACGGTCATTACAATACATTTTAAATCATAAAATTAGGGGTGGACAACACCATGTTCGGATCACTTCCGATCGGATCCGATCCGAACATGGGAACTTCGCGGATTGCCATTTTTGGATCCGAACATGATCTATCAAGGAGAATGAACCAATCCGATCCGAACACCTAGTTTATGGATCGGACCGGATCGGAACACCTATTTCTCTATTTTTTTTGTCACCCCAAGATTTTGACTTTTTCCAATCGAATTGATATCATCAATATCAAATTCAGACTTCTTACCACTTTTTATACTTTTTCCCATCTATTCACAGCAACAATAATATATATATATAAAATCAGCAAATGAAATATGTAACTCAACAACAGAACACAACAAACAAGCATATAAATCACTAAAACACTAACACCCAATCATATAAATATCAAGCTAAAGTTGTAAATAGACTCACCAAGCTGCTGAGATAAGAGTGAAATGAAGTGAGAGATGAATGTTAAGGTTAGCTTAAGTGGACTTTATATAGAGATATATGAAATTACGTATGTATCATTGTTCACTGGTTCACGGATCGGATCGGTTTTAGATACCTCGATCCGATCCGATCCGATCCGTGAAACATGGTGTTTTCACAAGTGAGGATCCGAACACCTTACTTTTGAACATGTGATCCGATCCGAACACTCACGAATCGGACCGGATCAAGGTGTTCGGATCGGTTCCATATTTTTGTGCCCACCCTTACATAAAATAATAAATTTGATAATTTAAAAAATTAAAAATTAAAATAAATTAAACAAAAAACTAAAATTAAAAATTAAAAGTATATCTTCATCATTCATCTAAAGATGGATGACGAAGATTTTTTCTAATATGTTTAAAATATACAAAATAAATTAAAACATTTTTTCCATGTTTTTCAAAGAAGAAAAATTAAAGTCTTCAAAAAAAATTAAAAGCCAAAAATAAATACATAAATAAAAGCACAAAACAAATCCATCTCTAGAAATTTTTTTCTCCATCACCATCTTGGAATGGAGTTATGTGTCTCCATCATCAACATTCGTCGTCGGCGATGGAGACCCATTTTTGTTGTCTCCATTGCGCGATGGAGACGATAGATGTTTGGTTGAAGATCAACCAGATGAAGCTTGAAGATGAAGATCTTCATCTTCAATCCCTAAACAAACTTCGAACGAACACAGGTCACTTGGGTTTGTTCGAAGCTAAAATTGAGAGAGAGAGAGAGAGGTGTCTAGGTTAGGTTGCTGGTGGTTATGGTTGGGTTGTTGAGTTAAGGCGTTGCTGAGTGGTTATGGTGATGGTTGGGTTGCTGGGTTGAGGTTGTGTTGTTAAGAGAGAGAAAGAGAGAGGCGTATGAGTTTGTTTGAAGATGGTTGGATTGCTGGTGGTTATGGTTGAAGATGATATCATCATTTGGTTGTTGGTGATGATGGTGGGTTTTGCTAATGATGGCGATGAATATGTTGACGGTGGGGTTTTTTTTATGACCTTTGGGTTTTGTTGATGAGAAAGGAGAAGAATAAGTTAATGAAGTTGATGATGGCTATTGTTGCTGATCTGGCGTTTAAAGAAGATGAAGAAGCAGATCGGAGGTGATGAATTTGAAAAACTTGAAGTTGAAATTGATTTATATATTTTTTATTATAAGTTTATTATTATTTTATAATTTAAAATTGATTACTTTAATGATAAAAGACAATTAAGACTGCAAAATAAATTCTAAGGGTATTTTCGACTTTTTCACATCAATCTTGGTCATTTGTTAAAATGGATGAATTTTGATTGTTCAGAAGAGTGGCTGTAGCAATTAATACAATTAGTTGAATATTAAGCTTTTATTAAAAACCTCATGTAAGTTATTGCAATTAACTCTAAATTAAAAAGTCAGTTTAACTTTGTGGCAGGCTCACTCCGTTTGTAGACATTTACTATCTCAAGTGTCAGCAAGATATTTGATTTAAATTGGTGCGCTTGTGTTATGCTGATAAGCCTAATATATTCACTATAATTAGCTTAGAAAAGGTGTTGAACTGTTACCCAATAAATTTCAATGTATTCGCTTTAATTGGTTTAGAAAAGGAGTTGAGTGGGTTACCCAATAATAGAATTGACAGTGACACTTCATTTTTCCATTATCGCTTGTGAACTTTAGTTGGTTTGAAACTGGTGTTGAATTGTTACCCAAATAATAGACTTGAAAGTGACTTTTCATTTCTTCGTTAGCACCGTTTACAATACCACCTTTGAAGGGGCAATCTGAGCCGAACTACTCGGGAAAACACCTAGCGTTGAAGATTTCTCAGTGTCATACGCATTGCAATGAGCTCGTAAGTACGTAGGACCGATGGTGGTGGTTTGAACATATTTAATAAATATTATTCTTTATCCTAGACATCAAAGTCGTTGTAGTATAGTGGTGAGTATTCCCGCCTGTCACGCGGGTGACCCGGGTTCGATCCCCGGCAACGGCGTTAAATTTTTAATTTTCCAAACAAAATTCAAGCGAAACGATTTAAAAATGGTGGCGTCGCCCGGATTCGAACCGGAGACCTTCAGTGTGTTAGACTGACGTGATAACCAACTACACCACGACACCTTGCCGATCGTTGCCCCTGTTATTAGTTTAAGTAAAATAATCGAGCTGTCTCCTTTCTATTCATGCCTCTTTGAGAAATGAAGCAAGTAATCATTTCGAATGTCTTAACCTATTTGCTATTGCCAATCTTCTTGTTAAAATTTTTTATAAGTTTACTATTACTAACGTATTTTTTTTATCATTATTTTTTTTTGGAGAATGACGATTAAATTTATACAAAATTACCCATGTTTTCAATGAGAGTAGAATTTGAATGCTTTACCTCCGAAGATCAAAAAAGATATTTAATTATTACTACTAAGAGGTGATGTGCATATTTAATTAAATTATAGATTTATTGGAACCTCAAAGATGAATATCTTCACTGTTCTTACATTGTTATATAGAAAATTTGCCCACCCATACTTAAATTTTCAGTAGACAAGTGATGTATATGCCAACTGACTTTAATTACCTATCACCAAAGGTCAAACTCCAAATCAACTGATTTATTTTCGAAATATTTCAAGTAATTATGATTTAATTTCCATTGCACCAACCAATCAACCATAGTTTGGCAAATTGTAATTAACCCCAAATTATGATTAACCCGAAATTGGTTGAAAGGCACATGAAATTTTGCATGTATAACTATGTAATGTTATTAAACTTGGAATCATCAATGATTTAGTTATATTAGAGATAACTGTTTTCTAATTTTAGAAAATTAATGGATCTCTTTATCTATTGTTGGAAAAATATTTCTTTAAAATCTAAGAACTTTTGTTTCAGAGAAAAATTATACACGGTATCTTGAATTTAAAAAAATTACATATTTTTCAAATTTTTATCATAATTAAAAGAAAAAAATATGCACCGCTACCTAAAGTAATCATATGTATTGTTTAAATTACCTATCAACAACGTCAAACTTCAAATTGGACATTGTATATTCCAAATGTTCAATCTAATATAGGATTCACTTTTAATTGCGAAAATAAATCATAATAAATTATAATTAACCCTACATACATAGAGCTTTTCAAGATAGAAATCTCAATCAAATTACGCTGAAATGTTGAATCAAGTTATCTCTGAGATAATTGTTCTCGAGAAAAATACCAAAAATAACATTTTCAATAACATAAAATTCATTTTATACCCCCCAATTATTAGAAATTCTACTTTAACCTCCCAAACAAATGAATTGCATTCCATATCCAAGATACCCAAATTGCCCCTAGCCTAAAATTACGAAATTGCCACTCGATTTCAAAATTAAAAAAAAAAAACGGAAAGCCGAAATTACGAAAATACCCTTGCTATTTAACATATCTCGATCAGTGATAATGGGTGACAAACACAACCCGACAAAAAACCAAACCCGGTGTCTGTCAAGCCACGAACCCCGACGCCGACTTTGCACAGTGGCCGTCCATCTCACGCCTTCACCGTCGCCGTCGCCGTCGCTTTGTAACCACTGCAAACCGCCGCCGAGCACGTCCTCCTACTCCATTGGTGAAGGTACGTCGATTCGTGTATCATTTTGAGACTTTTTGAATTTCTTGCCATTTTGTAGAGTTGGTTTGTGTTTTTAAAGGTTGGGTTAGGATGATTATGGTGAGATTGTGCTGCATTTGGTTAGGATATGGTTGGATTTGTACTGAAATTGTAGGTTTAGAAGAGTTGTAGTGTGAGAAGCCGATCGATTTTTGTGAGGCACCCTAAACCGACGTCGGCTTATGTTGACAAACAAAAACCAATCAGCTTTATTTGATGGTTAGGGTCAGCTTGTGTTTGGAAACATAGGCCGACGTCGGTTCAAGTTGAAAATCGAATGCCAATTAGGCAGATGTTTGGAAAACGAAGACCGACGTCGGTTTACATTGACAAACACATGCCGATTCGGGTTGGATGGGTAACGTAAGTCGACGTCGGTTCAAACACTTCAACATAATCCGATTCGGCTTACGTTGCACAAACTTAGCCCGGCGTCGGTTTATATTAGCAATCAAGACCAACGTCAGTTATGTTGATAACTTAGCCCGTCGTCGGTTTATGTTTGCCCTCACAGATCGATGTCGGTTTTTGTGTCTATATATGAACCGATCAGTTTATTTTGTCAGTTTTTTTTATTTATTTATTTTTGTTGTTTTTCTTCCTACAGATGCAATTCAATTATAGGTACCCGGTTCAGCATGTGCCAGAAGGAACAAATGGGAGTACACATAATAGTATGAAGCCTATCGGTTATCTAAATGGATTTCTTTCACAGAGACAGCTTCTGGATAGGTTTAAAGCAGAGTGTTCGATCGCATATTTTATAAAACAATGCGGTCAACAGTTGCTGACTACTCCCCTTATGCTGACCATTCTTGCTAGAGAGTTAGTAGATTATCCTAACTCACGCCCTGATGAGATGTGGTTTGAGATTGGGGGAAGACCATATAGGTTTGGAAAGCAGGAGTTCTTACTAGTAACAGGACTCCAGTTCGGGTATGTTGACTTACATGTCCTTAAGTGGAAGCAAACAAATGAGGATAGTCTCTTGTGATGACTTTTTAAAGGAATATCGCCGAGATTGGCTGAAATTATGCAAATGTTAAGGGTCCGAGGGGAAGATATAAGCGATGAGGACATCTTGAAGTTGAGTAATATAATCATCGCTTATGATTTATTCTACGGCTTTGATGATCGGTCTAGGGTGGAAGATTATCTGTGGGTCTCGATAGAGGATCTTGATATGTGGAATAAGTTCCCCTTTGGTACAGTCGCCTATAGTAGGTTGATAGAGGGCCTTCATCGGGCGCTTGATGAGGATCGGCTTATGACTGGACGTAACATTAATTTGTATGGTTTTATTTGGGCATTTGAGGTACGATATTTAATATATTATCTTTCTAAATAATAAAAATTGTTTAGTGTTTATATACTAACTAATTGTTTATCAAAATTACAGTGGTGGTTAGTGGAAATGTTTCCGTGGTTGGAAAACAGGGTAGGAAAGAGAGTCATAGGCGGCGATGTGGTGCTGCCAAGGTGTGTGAATTGGATGTGTAATAGCAGAAAAAAAATAAGGTGGTTTAATGAGCTTAATCGTGTAAGTTTCTAAATTAACTTACATTTATTTTCATTTATTGACTATTATCGTTTGTAATTATAATATTAAATATATTATAATATGTTATGCAGTTAATAGGAGGGAGTAACACCCTTGAGCCCACTGATGAAGAGAAAGAAAAAGATTATTGGATTTCTTTCAACCCTGAGCATTTGGTTAGGGAAAATGCCTATAAAGTAGGCGGTGGAGGGGCTGTTGATGAAGCTACAGGTGATGGTTCAAATAATGAGGAGAGGGAGAGAGAGCCTAATAGAGAGGAGGAGGGTGTGAGGGAGTCGAATAGGGAAGAGGAGAGTGAGATAGAGGCGACTAGGGAAGAGGAGGAAGAGGAGCAGCATCATTATCACATCCCAGACCCACGAGATGACTCAGATAGTGCATATTCAGAGGCAATGACAAAAAGAGCACACGAGTTTAGACGAGGTGAGGATCAGCACGATGACACCGCAGTCCCACGAGGTCACACCGTGGCCCCTAGACCCTCTCAGCGTCAGGTGCGAATTTTGTATGATTATATTACTGTATTTTATTCTTACATAACTATCCATTTAATTATTATATTGTTATTTAATTAATTTTGCAGGAGCCTCAGACGAAGGTGGGCAAGATTATGACCTTGTTGGAGTCTATTTTGAAGACACAACATGATTAAAATGAGAGGTTGAGTAGGATTGAGAGGGTGCTGAAAATCCGTATGCCCCCAGATAGCGGGAATGACCCGAATGATGATGATGATGACGATGAGCATGATACTGAGAGCTCTATCTAGAATGAGTACATCGATCGCTCTTTACCATAAAAAAGAGCGTCACCATTGAAAACAACACTATCACCAAAAAGACAATGTTCAGTAGATGTTTTAGTACCCCATCAGGACCCACCGTAGTAGGATGAGAGTGACTGGGTAAATTTGTGATTTAATTTTTGTTTTAATTTCGTTTGTCAAATCATCACAAACTTGTAATTACAACTTTTAATTTTCTGCAGATTGTAAAGGTCCAGGGGGTAGGATCGCAGCTGCTGAGGGAGACCGATCAGATACTTCCCTATGAGGACCTACTGACACATCAGGATCCACCGCAGCAGCATGAATTTGATTAGGTAAATTTTTTGTTTGTTTAGTAATTTAATTTTGTTTTGCTAATTATGATAAACTTGAGCAGATTGAGGAGGTTCAGGAGGTAGGATCGCAGCTGCTGGGGGAGGTCGATCGGATACCTCCCCGTGAGGACCTTCCAGCCGATCAGCATCCACCGCAGCAAGATGCGAGCGAGCAGGTAAATTTATAATTTAGTTTGTGTTTTAGTTCAGTTTTTCAAATAATGGTAAACTTATAATTACAACTTTTAATTTTCTGCAGATTATAAAGGTCCAGAGGGTAGGATCACAATTGCTGAGGGGGGTCGATCGAATATCTCCCCGTGAGGACCTTCCAGTCGATCAGCATCCACCGCAGCAGCATGAGTGTGATCAGGTAAATTTTGTGTTTGTTTTGTAATTTAGTTTGGTTTTGTTAATCACTATAAACTTGTAATTACAACTTTTGGTTTTCTGCAGACTGTAGAGGTTCAAGAGTTAGGATCGGGGTCGTTGGGGGAGGTCAAGGTCCCACTCCATCATGACCCACCATTTGAAGGGAAACTGACACGGCCTAAACGAAAAATTAAACCGTCAGTATCTCTATTATCACCATACACAGATCCTGAACGCGCGAAAAAGAAGAAAAAAGTGTCAAAGGAGCAGGTGACAGAAACTGTATTGCTGGGGGATGATATGGTTGAAAAAGTGTACAAGCAATACAAAGCTTCCTCTTCTTTAGATCTCAGGTATTAATAAAAATATTCATTATCTTTGTTTAATTCTATTACTAATATAATATAACTGGCTTTTAATTCTTGTTTTGATTTTAGGCGTTACGTCGACGGTTATCCGCTAGCATTCACCCCTGAAGACTTTTGTACTATTGAGAATGAGGATAGTTGTTTGATATCAGAGCATATCGATGGTTATTTACAGTGCCTACGGATCAAAGAAAGCGAGTGGTGGAATGAGGTTCCTGATGAGAGATATGTAGTGCATGGATCGGCCTTTTTTGTGAGTGTTTACATTTTATAATTATTGAAATATTTTTTTCATCATTTCATATCTGTTAAGTAATAAATAATTTTATCACTTGTAGGCGGACTTGTCATTAGTTATGAATATGGAATATGTCAGTAAAGGAAAGACATTTGATCCTGCTACAGCTGTGATCCCCCCCCACTGGATAAGGTTTGCTAACGGTTTGGAGGACGCTAAAATCCCTTGGTGGTCTGTTAATTATGTAAGTGTCGTACGAATAAAAATAATTGTTTGATTGTTCGAATTCGAACTATATCACTGACGTTCTCAACATGCAGCTGTTGTTCCCATGTAGTTTATATCATACCCATTGGATAGTCTGCAAGGTGTGCCTAAGAGAGCAGAAGATTGTCATATATGATCCAGCTAGTTCCATAGAGTTTGTCCACAGGAGAAATGCTATTGAGCCGTTGGTCTGCTATCTACCGTTGATCTTACGGTCGATTGATTACTACGGGAAGACCAACACAGAAATGCCACCTATATAAAAAATATGGGATGTGGAATGTGTGGATAAACAAAAAGTGCCTCAGCAACCTGATGGGTAAATATATTTTCTTTAGTCATATATTTAAATAATGTATAATAAATTATCTGACCTAAATCTGTGCGTAATACAGGAGCAGTTGCGGGACATATTGTGCAATGTACATTCATGATATCTTATGCTCTCTAGATGGTGAATGGAAATCTGTCCAAACCAAGGAAAACGCCCGTCAAATAAGGGCACAGATAGCATCGAATTTATATATGTATTCCACCCCAAGATACAGAGTAGACGATTGGGGGCGATGGATATTAGATGAGGATGACAATGTTGTATATGATTGATTGGTTTATATATTTGTTTATATTTGATTCATTTATCATCGTTATTTAGTAAATATTTGCTCAAATATTGTGTGGTAGTGTATGATGGTGGATTAAGAGACTGAGTCTCTATAAGAAATAGTAGAAGTGTTATTTTTTATGCAGGTTTATTGGAAAATATGTGAAAAAACAAAGGAAATTCTGTCAAAATTTTTCTAAATTATTTCCTTTAAAAAAAAAAATCGGTTTAAGAGAGGATATGAAAATCGTCGTCGGGTTACATAAGGCCACATATACCGACGACAGTATCAACATAGTGATGCATACCGATTCCATACATTGGGTGGATCTGGAATCTAAACCGATATCGGTTTTAGAATTGCCACAAAAACCGACTCCGGGTTTAATAATAGAATGTACACCGATTGCATAAATCGGATGTCTGCAATGTCATCCGATATCGGTTTTAACAAAGCCACAAATACCGATATCGGTTCTTGTCACCCCTTGCATACCGATTTTAAAATTTCTCAACATAAAATTAAGAATTTTTGTTCATTTTCTTTGTTTCCATTGATCAAAAAAGCCACCAAACTATAAATTTCCTATTATGTATATCTACAACCCAACAATGTAGACAAACATGAGACATTATATCTTGAGTTATGATGTGTACTTTGACCTAATGACATCTAACAATTCAATGTGATAAATATAGTGGATATAGCAATATATTTTCTTAATTCAATTAAATTAACATAATTTAAAGCCAATGGGGATCATTATTGTCCCACCAAAACATCATAAAGTGGTAAAAAAAAAAAAAAATTATATCGGTTTTCGAGGTGTCTCTATACCCGACGTCGGGTTTTATGGCAGGCTAAAAACCGACACCGGTGTAAGACGTACAACGAGACTCGACATTGACTGAATTCACCGCTACAATCGACGTCGAAAATGTAATGAATCAAAGCCCGACGTCGGTTTATGATTTAAATCAAACCGACATCGGTTTAAGTGCAAAAACGATTTTTTTTTTTAATTTTTTTTTTTTATTTTAGGTTGTTTTTGTCATTTGTTATCTCATTTGTATGTTTCCAATATAAAAAATTTGATATCAATTTATTCAATCTATTTTTACTCGATTTTTTCACCCTCAATCAAAATAACATAAAAAATTTCAAATTTTAACATAAGATCCTCTATTTTGTTTTCATATTAAAGACGATATAATCGAACCTGTAATATAATATTAATAATTACGAATAAACTAGTTCAACTACCATAAAAACAGAAATAGACTTCGTTTATATATCAAATTTTGAGCAACAAATGTGATAAACCTTACAACATCATGTCTATTCATTACAAATTTCCATCATCTTCTGAGGGTGGAATAGGGAACTGTAGATCACATCGACGTCGCGTGTGTCCAGTCATACCACAAAGGTTGCATTTTCGGGAGGTTCTAACTCGTCCAATAGGAGCGGCATTCACTCGAGCCTCTGTATCATCTTCTGTCATGCTCCCAGTGGCAATGGAGCTAGTTCCGACCTCTCCAGCAATTTCTGTGCTAGTCCCAGCATCTTCAACAGCTTCTACACTTGTCCCAGCACGTCCAGCTTGACCTACGCTCGTCCCTCTGATAGTAAGGTTAAGACAACGAAGACGGTTGTGTCCCCTTTCACCACATTTTCCACACTTTTTCTTTCGACGACTTTCTCCAATTGAAGGAATTCGTATCTCTTTCGGTCTACCTGCTTGTCGTCTTCCTTGGGATGGTAGTACAATCATACTTTTGACTTCTGAAGGAACATGCCAATCTTTTGGGCTAGGAATAGGATGGATCGGATGTGCATATGCAGCTTCTAGCCATTATTTGCTATAATAATCATGATAAAGTATATAATAATGAACACCGTTCACCCTGATATATGACAAAGATAGAAGGTTATCGACTGATATTAAATAACAAAAACATAATAATAAAGTATAATTACGATACCTGGCAACAGCAATTACATGATAACATGGCAACTGATCTAGATCCCAATGCTGACAACTGCATGTCCGCTCAAAAGGCCGAACAAAAGCATAACCCAGTTCATGTGTGACTCCGAACTGGATCGGCTGTTGAATGGCAGATACCATGGCACTTGTCGATTCATTGGCCATCGAGTTCACATGATCTTCTGCAGTTTTGGTAACCGAAGTTCTGAGTTTCTCAGCATGAACACGTCTATCATTATACCACTTTTGCAGCATATGTCTTAGATATTTATGTGCGGTTGTTATTGGAAGCCGACGTGCTTTCATCATGCATTTGTTCAGCGACTCTGCAATGTTAGTGGTCATCATGTCATATCTTCTTTTAGGAGAATATGCACGTGACCATTTTATCACTCCAACATCAATCAATTTTTTATGCATTTGCGGACATACCCGTTGAATTTATTCCAAATATCTATCACAATTTGGTCTTGTATAACAATATGCTGCAAGGTAGAACATATCCTCCACATCTTTTTGCTTTCTAAAGTGTTTTTTCAGGTTTTGCTTCAAGTGGAAAAAACAGAACACGTGTGAGACTTCGGGAAAAACATCACCCATCGCATTCGCAATGCTTTTATGACGATCGGATACAATAATCAAATTCGATGGCAAATGGTGCCTCCCACCGATAATCTCTCTCAATCTACTTAAAAACCAAGTCCATGAATTATCCGACTCTCCATCACCAAATCCAAAAGCGATAGGATAAATCATCTCTTCCTCATCTTTGCATGCAGCAACAAAAATCACTCATTTATATTCACCTTTCAAATGAGTGGCATCAATCGCAATAACCGGTCTGATGTAAGATCGAAAACCCTCAATTGAGGCTCCAAGTGCAACGAATGAATATAAAAAGCTGTTGTTTTCATCTGTCTCAATTGCAGTCACTATACCAGGGTTTGTTTC
This sequence comes from Litchi chinensis, assembly GCA_019925255.1. Taxonomy (NCBI): domain Eukaryota; kingdom Viridiplantae; phylum Streptophyta; class Magnoliopsida; order Sapindales; family Sapindaceae; genus Litchi; species Litchi chinensis. Next base: position 2,147,475 of record CM034470.1, on the reverse strand, counting down.
TTTTAACATGTGAAAATATGAAGGAAGCTGCTGAAATGACTCATCTGTTTTTTCATATGCTAGTTTCTTTGCATATTGTAAAGACCTCCAAGCTTTAGTGTACATGATCTGCACACCATATTGCTCCAACATTTCTACCATCAAAAGCTGAGGTGTTATACTATCAAGGCCCATTTTTTTCTAATACAATGTTGCTACGACAACAGTCTTCACACTGCGTCTATGTGACTCGTAAGCATCTTGACAACATGTGTGCTCTGGTACATACTTATACACATACCACATAGAACCACCCTTTCTACATCTTGCACGAATCTCAAAACTATAGCTTAAATCCTTGCAACCAGCCTCATATCTAACCGTGCATGAACGTCTGACTTTATGTTGATGCCTGGAATTAAGCACACATTTTCCAACGGCTACATTCAGTTCATATTTACTGTCAAAAAATGCACCTCTATACAATGTATCATATCGGATGAAGGTCGACATAGCCACTGATGTACCCTCAATTTCACACTGATCTACACCAGGAACAATCCAGTATAGTTGTGAAAGGTTGGTTTCAAATTGTGAACCCGAAAATCGTACTTCTGGATACTCCACGGTCTCTGTATCAGCTCTAGTTTCAATGTCATCACCTTTAGTTTCCTCATTATCATCTTCACTGTTCGATGTCTTATCACCATTGCTAACTGCATCCTGATCTTCATTATCATAATCATTTCCGCCAAAATTAAACTCATACATTGGACTTTCTACAGATGTAAATGCAGCAATAGAAGCTAAAACTTGGTTGCTACCACTAGAAGAAATAAAACAATTTTGACCTCCACCTATAATCGGACTTGCAATTCTATCCATAGGTACCTCCACATGCCTTGGATCTGATATTGCATTAATGACAAACTGAGGGACAGTAGAACTAATACCTCTAGAATCTCTCATAATCTTATCAACATAAATTTCTCTATAATCAGCTTTTTTGTCTGAAATCACACCTTGGACACTGAGATCAGTAGTGATTGGAATCTTCACTGCGGGCATTCCCCTAGCTCGGAGTAAATAATGCAAATGAATATCCCATATTCTTTTATCAATGTCAGTCACTATGTAAACGAATTCTACCAATCGAGAAAAATTAACGTTCTTAGGGGCCCCCATCATGAATGTCTCACCTCCAACATAGTTATTCTCATTCCACTCTCCGTTACATTTGACTATTATCGACACTTCACTCATTCCTATAAAATTTAAAGTATAAAAAATTAGTGTAACACATACTTATGTCATATTAAAATTTAGTATCTAATTTCCTATTGCCAAATTCATCAAAATCCAACCAAATATTATATAATTAATACCAAACATACACAACCGAAGTAATAGAAAAACAAAAAACAAAAAACAAAACAAAACAAAACAAAAAATACAACACATCACAACATCTTATTCGAGTTTTGTGAAATCATGTATCCCGAATCGGTTTTTGTGAATAAACATAAATCGATTCAGGGTTTATGAGATCTTGAAACCCGATTCGGGTTATGTTATTCCATACAACTCGATTCGGGTTATATTAATAAAGATAACCCGATTCGAGTTACGTATATTCACAAAACTCGACGATTCGCAGAGAAACGTAGTATTTTTCACGTTATTTTTTCTCTTCGTTTTGTGCAGATCTCACTCACATCAGGTTAAATCACAACCACAATTCACTCTTATGCCCTAAAACTAAGCAATGTGACTAAAATAATTTGAAAATCAACCAACAACAACAATCACATACCTTAACTTAAAGAAAAGCTTGAATGTAGAGTTTGTTAGAGGCAAAGAAGCTTCGAAATGCAGCTTTAATGAGTAGTAAACAACTTAATAAGTGCACGAAATGCAGCTGTTATGGATGGGAAAAAAAAACGTAAGGATGAAAGATGTGGGAGTCGTTTGCAAGAGAAAAGGGAAGAAGAAGAGTAAGAAAATGGCAATTTCGTAATTTCAGTAAGATTTTAATGAGAATTTTAAATTGAAAAATACTTAGGGATAGTTTGGGTAATGTAGGTATAGGTAGTAATTAGTTTGTTTGAGAGGTTAAAAAGGAATTTTTGTAAATATAGTGATAAAAATGAACTTTTCTTTTTGTTATGGATTCAAATTGAAAAGCTCTCATTGTTCTCTAACGTTAAAAAGATATTATCAGCTAATGTTCGTAAAGTTGTAACTTAAAAACCAACTGTGATTATCTTGTTTCAAGACGAATTATGTGAACATATCCATGATGGAAGCAAAGCAATTTTATATTTTATTTGTTATTTTTAAAAGGCACCACAAAATCTGCCTTATATCTGTAAAGCCCATCACGGCCCAATTACCATTTAAAGGAAAGTTTATCGGTAGATCTCCCTCCGCGACTTAAATGTCGTGTAAGCACCGTCCAATCACGGGCTGACGGCTTTAATACGCATGAGCCATTTTGGATAGTTAACACTTTACATATTCAACCATAAATATATATATTTAAATATAATTTGAAGAATTATTTTCCACATAAACAAAATTCAATATTTAAAATCTAATAAAGTGTTTTACACCCAATTCTACTTGGTTTCTTGCTTATCTTTCTGTTATAAATTAACAACAGTGTAGAGTTGCATTTACATGCTCTAACATTTAATTAAGAGTTTTAAAAAACGACATTAGTGAATAAAGTTTAAAATTTTAAAGTCTACTATTAATGCATATATCAATAAAAATAGCTAACCTTGAATTTTTATGTGCATCTTATGTTAATTTAGATAAAATACTTGAAAATTTTCTTTTCCTAAATTTAAACACTCTCATTTTACATTTTTATTTAATTTTAAATTATAGAGGTTTATTAACTTGATATCAATATATAATCTTTTCATAAAGTGAAAGTTTCATGTTCAATAATAATAATAATTAAAAAAATTGATATTCATATATTTATCGAATTTAGAAATTAAATTGAAATAAATTTCAAATTACGTTATTCTCGTATCACATTTTTGAATAAAATAACTTAAAAGATAATATTCTACTTTAGCAAACTCATAACATAATCATCCTTATCAAATCAAATAAAGGAGATTTAATTTATTGATGTGATATGATTTAAATAATTCCATCCTATTGTAGTAGGAATTGCAAATTATACTCACAAAGTAGAAACACAGTTTAATACCAACACCACCATCACGTGATGATTAATTAAAAAATTCAAAAGAAAAAACGAAAAAGGTGAAAATCTAGATAAATAAAATATAAAAAATCTCGTGAACCGCGGTAGGGCAAGTGAAGTTAACGCGCGAGGAGAGTCACGTGGACGTAGGCAGCGTAATTGAAAATCCCAAATAGGGCTCTAACAAAATCAATTCTAGGTAAAATTAGAATTCTCGAGTGTTGTTGCAGATTTTGTAGAAGAGGCACCAAAAGAGATTGAAAAAACAAAAATGGTATAAAAATGGAGAGAGCAAAGCGAGGTGGAGAGAGGGGAACGGAATCAAAATCGAAATCGTTGGAGGAGTCTGGAGAGCGGGAGATGAGCTTCTTGTACGACGCCGTTTGCCGCTCACGCTCGCGGTCCGCCTTGGACACGTATTACGTCGCCTGCGAGGCCTTCTCCGAACAGCATCAGCTTCTCCGTCTCTCGGTTTCGGTTCCGATTTGTGTCAAATTCAAGTACCTGCTCTGATAGATAGATAGATTTTTTTTTTTTTTTTTAAATTTTAATTCTTGGATTTGGATTCTGGTGGTCGGTCGGGTCTTTTTTGTTTGTTTTGTGGTGTTTTTGGATTGAATTTTTGTGAATATGGATTCCGGTTCGGGTTTTGGGAATTCGGAAGGTGAGGATGGTGAGTTCGCCGAAAAGGATCCGTCGGGTCGTTACTGTCGGGTACGGATCACGTTCTTTATTTTTATTTAATTTTTAATAATCATCAATTTTTGAGTTTTTAGATATTCGTGTTACAAATTATATTATAATTTTTTTGTTTATGTTAAATTGAGTGAAAATTATAGTAGTTCAGTCATGTTCAACGTGCGTGCGTGTGTGTGTGTGTGTGTTTTTTTTTTTTTTTTTTCTTTTTACCATTTTAAATTTTGGTTTTATCAGTCATTTTTATTGATGGGTTGGTTTAGGGATGAGATTAGTTTTAAAGATGGATTTGAAGTTTGATTCTTTATGGAATTCAAAGATATTGTTGTCGTTAGGAATGCATGATTGTTTGTTGCGATTTTACTTGAATTTGGTCAATTTTTATTAGAATCATGAAAATGCATGGAGGTTTAGGCCTTACTGTTTCGATTGACATACATGAATGTTGCGGTTTCTTTATGTATGAAGTTGTAATTGATTACTAAATTTAAGGTTTTGTTGAGTGGAGTTGGTTTGAGTTGAAATGAGATGTTTACTTGTATTTAGATGTAGTGATATGTGTTTTTTTTTTTTTTCCTTTTCTTTTTTATGTCTTCAGTTTGATGAAATCTTGGGGAAAGGAGCTTTCAAGACTGTGTATGGCTCTTCGACCTATCTTCTTTAGTTTCTCAATCAGTTTCTTATTCGTAGTTTTAGTAATAAGTGGTTTGGATAGATAATGGGTGTTAATATCTGTTTGAAATTTCTGAAACTTTTATGGTTTGGTGGTGTTAATATGTTTGTGTAGATATAAGGCATTTGATGAAGTTGATGGGATAGAAGTTGCTTGGAACCAAGTGAATATTGAAGAAGTGTTGCAGTCACCTGTTCAGCTGGAGAGATTGTATTCGGAGGTCTATCTTCTGAAATCTTTGAAGCATGAAAACATCATCAAGTTCTATAACTCTTGGGTGGATGATAAGAACAAGACTATTAACATGATAACTGAGTTGTTCACTTCTGGGAGCTTGAGGCAGTGAGTTTTGTTGACTGTTTGTTTCTTATTTTTATTTGAATTTTATTGTGGTTTCCATATATATATTTTTGTGTTGTAACCATATTTGGATTTAGATATCGGAAGAAGCATAAGCAAGTTGACCTGAAGGCCATCAAGAATTGGGCCAGGCAGATTCTTCGAGGTTTACACTATTTGCATAGTCATAATCCTCCTATCATTCATCGAGATTTGAAATGTGACAATATATTTGTGAACGGAAATAATGGGGAGGTCAAAATTGGAGATCTTGGGTTGGCAATTGTCATGCAACAGCCTACTGCTCGAAGTGTTATTGGTAATGATTTAATTTCTCAGCCATGGTTATGACTATTATTATTAAACCACCCTACTGATTATTTTTTTGATGTGCAGGTACCCCAGAATTCATGGCACCGGAGCTGTATGATGAAGAATACAATGAACTTGTCGACATCTATTCTTTCGGCATGTGTATCTTGGAGATGGTTACTTGTGAATACCCATATAATGAGTGCAAAAATCAGGCGCAAATATACAAGAAGGTTACCTCTGTAAGTTAACAACCACATGCAATACATCAAACCTTCTGCTACTTCTGAATTTCCGTTTAATTTTTGTTCTCTCAACATATTTTTGCAGGGTATAAAGCCTGCTTCCCTTGGCAAAGTGGACAACCCTCAAGTTAAGCAATTCATCGAGAAGTGTCTTGTTCCAGCATCCAAGAGAGTTCCTGCCATGGAGCTCTTGAAAGACCCATTCCTTGCTCCAGAAACTCCAAAGGAGCCTATTCATAATTCCCTGCAGCTACCTGATCTTGTTCCGAAATTGACGAACTTGCCCACATCTGAACCTCATCCCATGGACATAGATAGTAACTGCAAGAAGCTTTCAGTTTGTTCTTCTGCAAAAAGTAACATTGAAACTCCATTGTTTTCAACCCTAGAACTTCAGTTGGTTACTGAGAACAATAAATTCTTGTTAAGAGGCGAGAAAAAAGATGCTAATACAATTTCATTGACCTTGCGTATTGTCGATGAATGTGGTAAGTATATCTGCTGCCTAATATGTTATCTATTGTTCTTCCTCTAATTTCAGCTGATAAATTTGTGTTTCTATTAGGCAGGGCAAGGAATATCCACTTTGCTTTCTACATTAATACTGACACTGCTATTTCAATCGCTGAGGAAATGGTTGAACAGCTTGAGCTGTGTAAAGAAGATGTGGTCTTTATAGCTGCGTTGATTGATAACTTGATAGTAAAGCTCGTGCCCAGCTGGAAACCTTCATTTCAGGGCATTGCTAGTCTTCCAATTACTTTATACAAGGGTTCTCCTATACTACCGAACAGTGAATGCTCATGGGATTCAGGGTCATTTACGGCATTTGCTGAGGCAGTTAGCGAGCAAGATGTTTACTTGAAGCTAGCTCTTGTGAAATATCAAGACTCTCAAGGATCAGTCAATTCAGTTACATCTTCCGAATTCAATCTCTCAATCACCTCAGATGGCAGTCATAACAAACCAATAGGTTTGCATTATGATCATCATGGAAGGCATGAAGATAAAACAAGAGATGAGGTTGATATTGCAGATTCTGTTCTGATAAATGAGTCCACACAGAACTCTGAGACAGACTTCATCTATTCATGCTCTGGTATATCAAAAGACATCAGCTTGTCAAGCATCTCCTCTCTCTCCCTAGCAGACAAAGATCATTGTGATGAGCTGAAGCTGGAGCTTGATGCTATCGATTCACAATATCAGCACTGTTTCCAGGAACTGCTGAGGATGAGAGAGGAAGCAATTGAAAATGCCAGGAAGAGATGGATATCAAGGAAGAAAATCTCCGTTCCATGACTCCCATGATTTCCAGCTTAGGTAGAAATTTTGTTTTTACCTTAGCTTTTGTTGCTCTGCTTTTTTGCTTGTGATTGATTTGCCTTGGAACAAAGAAAAAGGTCATTCTTTGATAGATTCATTTCAATCGGTTTCTTTTCAATCTTGCAATTGTAATATCTTATATTAGTGTCTTCTTTCTTGTTCTTTTTCATTTACTTGGCAATGGAGATTACTTGTTCAAAGTTTCAAACGTGTTCGGGTTTTTGGATCATTTAGTCAATATATATAATGTAACCGACTGATGATGCCATGTTTTTTTATATTGGTGTGTATGTGGTTTTTTTTTTTTTTTTTTGGGTGGAGAGTTTCTGGTGTGTATGTTTGTTTGACATGATTAATTCACAATATCGAGCAATACCATAACTCACCTCAAAAGAGGTGTGATTGGCATTAGATTTCCTCGTTGGGTATAGTCTATACCCATTTCAGGCATAGACTTCGATATATTCTGATTTCATTGTCAGTGTCGCGGCGCGACAATTTGTACAATTAGATTAGTAATATGGTTTAATCTGTCGCAACTATTATTCTGCCTACAATTGAGTTCTTCTGTATCAGAGCAGTGGTTTTTCCTCGTAATATTATTGATTGAGAGGATTGTAGGTAAATCATTATTGTATATTTGGTCAAAAACAAAAAAAAATCATGATGTATACGACAATCAATGGACCATCATTGATCTCTATCATTTAAAACCGAAAAGGATGGCTTCAAGCTGCCGACATTTCATCTGTGCCAACTTTGTAATTTGAAGTTCAAATTTGACTCCATGCGTATGCTCCTGTTTGATAAATTGACCTGGCCGAAGACGGCATGCAACATATCTAATAGTTACAAATAACTCAGGGCACCACAAAGAGGCATTTATACGTACCTAAATAAAGGAATACAGTTTCTCTAACTATCAAGAGTTACATCATTTTCCACGAGTTTAATCATATATATATATATATATATATATGAAGTGAAAAATATTCTAGTCGGTGCTTAATGTTAGTGTAAATCAAGAGAAAACTCTTATGTTCTTGTGCTTTCACTTATGATAAGTCATGTGAGGAAACCATATTTGCACTGCTGGACAACCAAGATGACAAAACTTGTAACATTAGCCCCAAAAAAAGAATTCCATGCTGCGGATCAACTGTTGAAGAAACCACCAGCGGTCTGTAAATTGATGTTTATCTAGCCATTCAAAAAATTACAGGCAACTGTATGAGTGCTGATATATATATATATATATATATATATATAAACAGAGCCATCATGGCACCAAAAACAACACTGGTCGGAAAAAATTATGCATATTCAAACAACAGCTACATTATCCATTTGGAACATGCGGTTCTGTTATACTTGCCTGCTCCAAGCACATATAATTTTGCAAAAGTAACTGGAATATGTTGTACGTCATAAGCTCAATGATATCACAATAGCTATTTCATGCAGGAAGGAAAATGTTAGATACCTTGTATAAAAAAGTATAGTAGACTAGAGATTAAAGTATAGCAACAAGAAAGAGAACGTATTGGCAACAATAACCTATTAATATCCCTACTTAGCTTAAGAAGTGGGATGTGGGACAGCATTTGGAACATGATTGGCATTACAAATTCATAACTAATCACAAATGTAAGTGACAGAACGTATTCACATTTCACGAATCTTACTAACAGAATCAAAAATTTTTTAATACAATATCCACACAGGGAACACAACAAGAATGTACACGGAGGAACATGAAAGAATATTTCAACTGTTGAGAATTTTCTGGCTAGGATAGACATTTTGAAGCATACATACACTTAAACATAACCAACAGAGATGGATCAGAAATCACCATAGATACTACCAGTTTTCCTTCGCAATTTTTGATTTCTCAAGAATGAATTTCCCTTCCTTGTACTTCTGCGATTCCTCATACGCTCGTTCATATTTCCAACCCAACTCCTCTCGGCAGTCACAGCAGTAAACATCAGCAACAGTATGGAGACCAGTCATGAGTTGCCGATCCTCTTTAGGCCCCACGGTGATATTCATCGCATGGGAGAACAGAAACGCTCGACCATTTCTTCCCTAATAATAAAATCAATAAAACAAACGTTTAGAACATATATTTGGGCAATGCTTCCAACACAAGCACAAGCAGATGATCTAAGACCACACCACAACAGAATTCCACTCATTTGTCTCCAACAGAACCACTAATTGTGCTAAATTTTACAGTCATAATTTGTCATGAACAACGTTAAACATACATTCAGATAAATAGTTTCATCAATGTCAATTCCTTCTAGATTTTTTTCCCTTTTGGGCAGCCGTGAGAGAGCTCCTTGTTAGTCTTTATATTGGATAGAGACCACTCACAGAACAAAATATCAGTTGATCAAAATGATCAAATTTTTATTACAATTAAAACTAAAGCATAAACACAGCGAAATCAGCACAACGTTCTTCACCTGAAAAGACTTAGAAATGACATCGTCATGAAGCGCAACATGGTTACTGCAATTACAGCAACTGTACAACCTTGGACCAATTATCTCTGCCATTGGCAATTGTTATATAACTAGCTGCCCCAAAATAAAAATAACAAAAATATCACCCTCATTGACATTAAACATGAATAACATCATCAAAGTGTCAACTGATCATAAACTTACCTCACCAAACAAAGTACACAAATTACTGTATATCAACCTGCTATTTAACAAGAAATCTGTATCCAGAGATAAAGGAAGTGAAAAATGTAAAGAATCAAAATCAAAACAGATATAACATGAAAGAGATAAAAACAACAAATTTATAACATGATCTCAGAAGAATGAATATTGTAAACAAAACAATCGCAAAGGGTATTGAAAGAAAAAAAAAAAAATACAATCTTGATCAACAAAATTGCCCAATTGATCAAATTATATAACAAAATCAGGATAAAAAAATCTACACAATCCACCATGTAATTGAAACTAGCATTTAAAGTGACCCCACATAAGAACCTCATGAGCACCTCAAACTGGCATTTGAATTCTGTATGGAACTTGATCATATCAACAGATCATTGAAATATGGTTCTAAATATATAATAATCTTTATTAATAAACTGAGAGCTTGGTACATATATTTATATAGATTAAAAGAGAGTGGTCACAATCTTCAAACCTGATCAGGGTTCCTGTATTGTCTGTCTGTAAATGAAGCTGTGTGAGGGAGAGCTAGAATCTCTTATGTGTGTGCGCGTTAGGGTTTTTAGATTCTTAAACTGTTAAAAAGTGTTTGTCTTTGTGTCCGAATTTGGTGGGTGATGATGAGTAGAACATGAGTAAAACATGACAAGTAGCTTCGGAACTGTTAGGAATTCATTGACATCACATTATCCGTAAATTACCAACCTACCATCCTTCCTTTTAAGTAGAAAGCACAGGAGAATCCTAACACGATCTGTCCAGATATTTAGTTAATTATAGAAGAAAAACGCTAAAAGTAATTAATAATTATTTATGCTGCTTAAATATTTTTCTATTGAAAGGAAACTAGTTGGACCGATCGGTAATACACACTATTAAAAGGTTTGGATAATTACTTCGAAAATTGGAAGATTAATTACTCTTATAATTAACTATCAATCTGAGAGAAAATTACCTATTTTTATATTTTTAAAAGATAAAAATAAAATTTAAATTTTTAATCTTTGAAAATTAAATGGGATGTTCAATCAACTTTATTAATAATAAAGGAGATGGTACACCTTTTGGATAATTATCTTATTAATAGAAGAAAATCTACTTTTTATCGTAGATGTGTATGGAATATGATATTAAACATCACTAGAAGTAGTACAAAGCTAACAAAAGTACTATAAAGTGTAATTAATAAGAGACTGAGTCCAATCAAGTCTAGTCCAAATTACCTTTTGCAATAATAGCTCACGTCGGATCGCAGTTACAGTCTGATTTCCTGCCAATTGAATCATTGAAATTAAATCATCTTAGGAAATTGAATCCATTCCACCTTGTAAAAGGAATTTGTTTTCTTTTCAGGAAACCAAATTCTTTTCCACTTGGGAAATCAAATTCTCTTGAAATTCACATAAGGAAATTCAATTCCCTTCCTTTTTAGAATATTGTCTGTAGATGGTCTTGAATAGCACAGTGCATTGTACTCGGCAGACATGTAATTTCCTTCTCCAAATATTGCCTAGAAGTTGCCGTGATTTGGTTCCCTACTTTTCTTTTTCTTTTTTTTTTTTTCAGAATTTTACTGTTTTCTAAAAGTATACTTACATAACTCTCATTTATTTTTTCAACCCTATTTTATAACACCCAAGTTATTCCCAAACCATTTAGGTAAAACTAAATTATTGATATTTTATTTAAAAAATAATATTTATATGTAAGAATCTGTATTTAATAAGGTTTTCTAATTTATTTTAGGAATCTGCACTCTAAAAAAACTTTTTTTTTTCATCAACTATTCAACACAACTTAAAAAAAAAAACAATCTATCTCTTGAATTGATAGAAAACTCCCATTGGAAATCGAGAAAGCTTTACAAGGTTTGTTTTCGTATTTCTTTATGTGTTTTCTTTAAATGCTTAGAGTATTAATTTTTTGATTAAGATTGTTTAAGAAAAAAAACCTATGTATATTAGTTTATTTCTTTTTTTTTTTCTTTTTTATGTTAGTGTCATATAGACTAACTTGTAGGCATTATAAGTTGTCCGGATGTTTGATTTTGATATTAGGGCTTTCTATTTGGAAAACTAGACTTTTTGACCTTTCAAATAAAATTGATTTCATAAAAATAGGATAAGTGTATGAGTTTTTATATATTTTTCCTTTTGAGAGAAGAGTGCTTAAATTTTATAATATTCTACATATATTCTAATTATGAGATGTTTTTTTTGAGTTTTACTTCTTCGAAAATTCTCAAAATTTATACCGTTGTTTATGAATATATTACATATCACCTAGTAAATTGTTAGACCCTTTGAAGTCGTATTTTAAAAGTTATGATTTTTGTTAATTGAAGTATTGAATCTGTTTAGCACTAGGCAATATATGTAAGTCCGAATACAGATTTTTTTAAAAAATATCTATATGAGTTTTTTTCCTATTAAAATTTTATTTTGAAATCCTAAATAAATATATTTCTATAGAATATTGAAAAAATTTCGAATTGAAGCATACTCTGGGTTGCCCACTAGATGGCATACCAAAATACTTTATAAAATAAATTTTTTCATGAGACTTTCAGATTTTATTTATTTTTGAAAATATTTTTGGTGTGAGATATGTATGTGTAGCATGTATATTAAAATTTTCATAATTTTTCAGCTTGTTTATAATTTATTAAAAATCATAAATTGAATACCATACAAATTATACAGAACTAGTTAACTATAATTTTAGTTGTATTTATTTACAAATACATTTTCTTGAATTTTTAAAAGTTATGTCATAGTATATTAGTTTATGTCTTGACCTTCGGGTTAAGGTACGATAAAATTCTTGTTTTGTTTGATTTTGTTAAGGGTGTGATTTTGTTAGGGTTTCAATCTTTATGATTTCAAAGTGTTCAATCTTATTGTTTGTGTTGTTTCTAACATGAATTTCGTTTCTTTTTTCTTGTCTTGATTATTTATTTTTTTTATTTTTTTTTTTTGCGTTTTATGTGATTTTTAAGGTTTTCATTTTTTTTTTGTTGGTTTTGCAGTTAAAATGGCGGACGACCTACATAATAATGATGGCAAGGAGGAGGGGTTGGAAGTAAGTTTTATATTAATTTTATTTATTTTTAATTTTTCTTTTATTATTTGCATAACGTACAAATTTATGAAAAGTAGTTTCTTGGTTTTGTATAGTGGATGAGTTTGAAATTGACTTTTGGGGTTTTGAAGTGGTACGTTGGTATGTGTTTTGTGGTATATTGGATTGAATGAACGTGTAGTATTGGTAAGTTTGATTGGTTTGTAAATTGTAGATGGCTTATTGATAATTTTTTGTTGGAAAAACCTATTCTGTGGGTACAAAATTGTGTTTTGGGGGTTTCAATTTGTGGATTGCAAATGATTTTTTTTTTACTTCCTTTTTCTTTTCTTTCTTTCTTTCTTTCTCCTTGGATTGGGCAACTTAACTCGTATCATAAGTTTGCTGGTTTTATATACCTTGGTGGTTTGATTTATAGTTTATTATTGTTGTGTGGGCATTGGACCCATCAATTTCTTAAAAAATATATAACATATAATTTCTTTCTATATTTTCTTTTATGGGATCTTGATTTTATATTGTTTATTTTGTTCCAATTTTATTGTTTTCGAAAAACCAACATTATTATTATTATTATTATTATTATTATTTGCCATTGATTTTCGACCAACACTAACAATTTCTTTGTATTATCAAAATCCTAACAACCATTCTAAATTAATAATAGCTTTATATTTTATAAATTATTTTTATTCATTTTAATTTTTAATATTTAATAATTTTAGTTTGATATATATCCAATTAATAAATTTTAAAATATCAAAATTTAATTTACTGCAAATAATCAATAAAGCCTAAAATCTCAATATTTTTTTCATATATTTAATAGTTTTAGTTTTACTTAATTCAATGAGAATACATGATTAAATGGTAGCTTATTTATTTATGTTGAGACATATTTTCAATAAAATGGATACATAGATTATAATGATTCACAATAAAAAATCTAGTCGAGAACAATTATAACAATATATAATTTATGTTAGAACTTTTAGACTATTATATTATTTGATTTATCTAAAGTAAATGTATTTTTTCTTGTATTTTATTTGAATTTCACTAATAAACATATATACATACATATATATATATATATTTTGTTATTGGTTTGTATAAATATACCCTTAGCTTTACTCAAAACATATCCCTTTAGGCAAGAATTTTTTCGAGCGCCGCTGGGTGTGTTATTGAAAGTGTGATTTTGGGGTTGTTGCAGCTTCCTCCCTTCGATCCTACTAAGAAGAAGAAGAAGGTAGTAATTCAGGATGGCGTTGATGATGCGGCTGAAAAATTGGCTGAGAAAACTGAATCGTTGTCAGGTGAGACCGAATAAGATTAATTAATTTTCCAAATACATGAGTTGGAACTGTTAATTTTTCTTGTTCCGCACTATACATGCATAACGTCATTCGGGGATTTAATTATTGTCATTTTTGTAACTCTTGCAGTCTCTGAGGGTCTTGAAAGTAATTTCGCTGGTATGAAAAAGAAGAAGAAGAAGAAGAAACTGGTATGTTTGAACTTTGAAGGCTTTTACCTTTTTTTTTTTTTTTGGTCAATGTTAAAAGTTTCCTGTAATTTCAGCAGCAGTTCACTCAATGTTTATTCTTTGGTGGAATTGTAGGCTGAAAGCAGTCTGTTGAACGATGAGTCTTTGGAAGCAGGAGGAGGGGATTTGGATGGTAAGAAGTTGCATCTTAAACGCGGTGATTAACGTGATATCTGAGTTTACGAAAGGCATATTTCTTTTGATTTACATTTTTCTATTATGGAATCTGAGAATTGCTGACTTATTGTGCATTCAGATCATGCTGGGGAGGGTGAGGAAGGAGATGGCATTGTCTTCCAGCAGCGTTATCCTTGGGAAGGAAGTGATCGCGATTATGAATATGAGGAGGTATATCAATTATTTGACTGGAACTGATTTTTTCTATCTCTATATAATCTGACTAGTGCTTGTCAATTAGCGTTGCGCTTTTTTGGCTTACTTAATGAACTTTTATCTAGTTGTAAAGCCTTTTGGTTAGTATTATATGCAGTGGCAAATTGTGTGGTTAATATTATATCATGTTTTGTGTCCGTGTTATTGACAACCTAATCGGGTCTTGTTGATAGTCTGCATCTTGCTTCATGACTTATAGTATATTAAAGTTTTGCTTGCAAATTTGTTCACAGCTTCTTGGTAGGCTCTTCAACAATCTCAGAGAGAACAACCCTGAACTGGCTGGATACAGGCGCAGAATTGTTACGCGACCTCCTCAAGTTCTTCGTGAGGGCACAAAGAAAACTGTCTTTGTGAATTTCATGGATCTCTGCAACGAGTATGTTCCAGTCCTGACCTTACTCTTTTTTTTTTGGGTAATGACATGCTAGTACTCATGGTTGTGCTTGTGTGTATGTTTAATTTCTGATAATATTATTTGGAGTCAACTGTATAAAAAATAGAAAATTGCGTACTTTACTGATATGTTCCCCTTACATTTGTTATGAAAATATATAGCATGGGTCGTTTGCAGGACCATAACCATGTTATGGCATTCTTGCTTGCTGAACTTGGGACAAGTGGATCACTTGATGGACAACAAAGATTGGTTGTGAAGGGTAGATTTGCTCCGAAAATTTTTGAAGGGCTATTGCGTCGATATGTTAGTGAGTATCTTGGTGATCAGTTATTTCTTACATTATATGATTTTGCAGCTGGGAAGTTTCTCATGTTTTTTCTTCAATTTGACATTTACTTAATTGTTTATTGTTTCCAGATGAATATTTAATCTGCCTTGGGTGCAAAAATCCTGACACAATCCTTTCAAAGGAGAATCGTCTCTTCTTTCTCAAATGCAAGAAGGTATAGTTTTGTTTGCCCTCATACTTTTTTTTCTTTTTTTCAGCAGCACCACCTTTTTCTTTCCTACTTTCCCAATGAATGCATAACTTGATTGTGTTCTTAACATGATTCTTTCACAATTCTGGTTGCTTTTCACGTGTTTGGTGTTTGCTTCTATATCCTTTAGCAAGGTACAAAATTTCTGAAGATACTATTAAAAAAAGTGATAGAATCTCCTTTATAATATTGTGGATGGAACACTAAAACTAATTTATCAAGATAGTAACCAATATATTCTGCTGTGGTGGCCTATGATGATTAACAAATTGCCTACGTCGTCATGACTGAGAGATTAAGTATATATATTGGGAACTTTAGTGTATATGTTGGGAAAGATTGGGATGCTTCTGTCGATGGATTGTTCTGATTTTGAGTTTCTCTTTTTATACTATTGATAGTTTTCTGTTGAAGGAGTTATGATGATTTATAAATTGCCTACATTGTCAGATCATTAATTAATGACTGAGAAACATGTAGTTACTGATGCCTCCATGGAAGACTGCTATTGCACTTTTCTGATAGCTTATTTACTGAACATAAATTCATGCATTGATCAAAACCGTTTCTGTCTTTTATTTTTTGAAGGAAGGTGTTTGTAATTTCAAGTTATTGCAAACTCTCCCTATTTTTTTAACTCATAAAATTGCTAAAGCTTTTTACTTAGGTGGCTTATGATGTGAGAATTGCCTACATTGTTTGATTTGTCTCATCACTGACTGAGAAATAAAGTAGTTCTGAGGCCTTTTGTGAATTTTCTTTTGTTATTACTGTGGAAATTATTAAAGAATTGAATTTGATAAAACTGTGTTTTGATCTTTCCAAGTTATTAATTATAATGTTACAATAGCCCACCAGAATTATGTTCATTGAAGTTTTCTAATTATTTTGTTGCTATCAGATCTTATATTGACATCTGGCCTATGATGTAACATTTGCCTACATTGTCTGATTGTCTTATCAGTGACTGAGAAAACGATGTAGTACTGAGGCCTTTATTGCCCTTTTGTATGATAAGTAGAAATTGTTCTTAACATTTGATTTCAATTACTATCAGGTGTGATCAGTTGGCAAATTAAAGTTGTACTAGCAATATTTTGCAAGTTTTGGTTTCGGTAATTCATTTAAATATTATTTGATTTGGGCTTATACGTTACGGTTGCGTTCTTGCAGTGCGGTTCTAGCCGATCAGTTGCTCCTATCAAAGCTGGTTTTGTCGCTCGTGGTTGAAGGAATACTGGGACTTGAGCTTGCTTTCCTCTTATTTATTTGCATCTTGAAAAGCTCATTGTCTGTATGATATTTGCAATTTACTTTTAATTTGATTTTGACTAAGAGGTTAATGATCGTCTTAGTTCTAAATTGGAAAATAGTGATGTTAGATTTGTGTTTGGCAAAACGACTGCTGCCTTTTCTTTTGCCACCCTGTGTTGAGGGCTTTTGTTGAATGCTCGAATTTATTATATAAATATATGAGTTAAATATACAAATCCTTCCTGAGGTTAAGTCAAATATAGATATATTAACATTTTATTTTTTTGTACACAATACCCCTTATTCTCCTTTGACTGTTAATTATCAACTATTAACTTTACTTGTCTTCGACTGTTAATGAGGGGGAATTATGTCCAAAAAAGTAAAATATTAATATGTCTGTATTTGATTTAACCTCAAGAGGGTTTTGTGTATTTAACTCTAAATATATACAGTAAAAGCTGCGTGTTGTAGCACTCCCTCTCTCTCTCTCTTTGGTCTGCTTTTCCTGTCTATGTAACTTCCGCCGCCCTTTTATGCCTGATGTTATATGTGGCTGACTTGAGAAATTTCCCTTGAAACTAAAATGATACATATTTAATTAGCTTTAACTTCTCTTAGGTAAAATTTCCTGATTTAATGACCAATTTCCATCCCCAAATTGGTGATAAATTTATATGTTTTATGGTCTCCTACTTTTCTGAAAACATAAACTATCCACTGGATTCTGTTAGCCTTGGTTTACAAACCATATAATAATTAATAAATGAAATGAATTACAACATAAATTATAACGTGTTTATACTATTAAGTCCCAATTTGGAAAGATAATAACATAAAATTTATGTTAAAATATGCTGGTTTTATTATTTCTATTATAAATTTAAGATTTAATTTTAATATATACATTAACTTCGAGTTTAGAATCTAACAAAATCCTAAGGTTTTGACATAATACAATTATAAGTTATGTTTAGAAACACATTTAAATTATTTAATTTTGTTTTATGTTTGTCCCTAACATAGTTAATCAGAATAATTTTAAGCGTAGGATAAGCACTTAAATGAATTTTTTACTGACAATATTCTAAAGTGTTCCTGCACATTTATTTTATTTTATTTTTATCAAAAACACTCATAAATAGCTTTAATTAGTTCTCATAATTTGTTTGCTATCTATTTTAGAAGGGAAGGAGAGATCACCACCCTTGATAGAGGCAAATAGGAGAAAAATTCCCAAAGAGAACCGAAGAAAACCACTTAAATTCTTGTAGATCACCATCCCTGAAAAAAGGTGCCTCTACCTGCATGCATAAGTCGTAACTTCAATATTGTTAGAAGGAAATGTCCGTGTGTCTAATTTAGTCATTTTAACAGATTTTTTTTTTCAAACCCTTGTTCAATAGTGTCAGCTTTTTTTTTCTTTTGTCAAAGGACTGTTAAACAGTGTTTGCAATAGATGGAAATTATTGGTAATGTTTCAAAGGCCCCCAAAAAACAAAACCATATTATTTGACATCTCTGTCTGCCCTTTTACAACAATACTACTCGAATTGCCCTTTAATATTCATGTTCTTTCACGTTCTAGAGACCCTCCAAGCAATAATTCAACCAAGCACCAACTTGAGTTTTTTATACATAATGATTGGTTCTCTATCGAAAGACTTCAAATTAATCCAAATTTTGGTATTTTAAATTTAAATAAAGTGTACGGAGAATTGATCTTAGGGCACACATGTGTATAACTTTAACCTCAACAAGATCAAACAATTGGTCGAAATTTGAAGGGTACCCAGTATGATTTCATAAACAAGTGGTCCGCATAAAATGTTACATCCTTTTACGCAAGTGGTGTGTACTTTTTCTTACACATTAAGAATTAAAATTCCAATCTGGTCACATATATTTTATGAATATATATGAGATTTTTTTCTTTTTTAATTATAAAAATAGATATTCGAATTCTAATTCTATCGTGTATATTATACAAATATGTGTAACGGTGTGATATTAAAGCCATAACCCATTTCATATCATCAAATGTTTTTTTTTTTCTTTTGTCTACTTGTGTCTAAAATAATCATATCAGACGAAGAGGGTGCGTCTAAACAATCATACAGGCTGTCTCATGCATATTATTGTCATTCATTGATACAACTACCGATTCATGTGATACTTCCCATATCAAGTCTTCTTCTCTTTATCTCAGCTGTCCACATTCTACTTTGACAAAAACCGCCACGTGCCCAAAACTGTTCATTAATCAAGATTCTCGGGATCTGTACATGGAGCTCCTTTCAAAATACCAAAAGAATCCGAATCACGTATCAGCCACTACCACTTAAAAGACTTCGAAGACTTGCAGATAACAACCGTAATGTTAGTTCCAACTTTCAACTTCCAAGTTTCACCCTCCTTGTTTCCTTGTTTAAGTCCACACTCGAAACAACTTAGATTTCTCCCAACAACAGTGACCGGTTTCTTCGTAATTTCACTTTCATTTTCTCCAATAAGACAACTTCACATTACTTGTACCACATTGCTTCTCCTAAGTATCTAATCTGTCTAATTAGTCACCTTGCTTTCATAACTTTTTGGCTATGTTTATTTCATTGAATTTGAAGTGGGATTGAGATTCAAAGTTTCCAATCTCATGAAATCTAACGTTTGAAGAGAAAAGTTTGGGATTGAAAACCTAATTCCAAACTTTTTGAAATCTCGATCTTTTAAGATTTCTTATTTTCAAATTGACTTTTGGGTTTTGACAGGATGAGAATGACTCTCTCTACTTGTTCATTTACTCTTACTTATTTTCTCTTTCTTTTTCTCACTAGTCACACCGTCCTCTTCATCTTCGTTGCCACTCTCATTCTTTAATTTTTTTATTTATTATTTTTTTTTTGAGTTGTGGTTTGGGTTTTGGGTTCAATTGAACCCGAACCCAAAACCAAAGCTTTGTTTTCAAGGTTTTTTTTTGTTTGTTTAAAAATAAAATGATATTATGTTGTTGATGTTGAAGATGTTATTGTTGTGAAAGTTGATGATGTTGATGATGTCAATGAACTGAGGTTTTATTGAACCTAAAACATGGATGATGTTGATGGTGTTCTTGATGATGTTGAATGTGGTGAAGATCCAATATGGTGTATCTCTATTTTTTTTTCAAAATTTTTAAAGAATTTTTATAAAATTAAATTTAAGAACGTAATTAATGTTATTCTAATCCAATCCTAAACTACACTAAACAAAATATGGTATAATTTTAATTCAATCATAAATTAATCAAATATGAGATAGTAATTTTTTTCAATTCAATTCAATTCAATCAAATTCATTCTAATCTCGCATATCAGGTAGCTTTAAACCGATATTATTATTATTATTATTATCTTTTCCGGGTCAAAATTTACCATCCCTATTGGCTCCATTTGCATGAATAAAACAAACGGTTGAACAATTGGCACGTGGGTCAGTTGCAACAACCAATCACACACCTAATTATTTTTGGACAGGTAAATTTGTACATATGCATAAATATAAATTCATCAAAATTTATAGCATGACCATCCATTTTTGTGAAAAGATACAATGGAAGAAGAATCTCAACAAGAAATTAGAGCCCCTCTAAGTAAAGTCATAAACTTTTCAACATCAAATCTCCATATCAATTTACATTTTTTATTGCTTTCAACAATATTTTCTTGTTGACCTTTCTCCATGAAAATTTTTGTGCAGTATCTGTAGGGAGTACTAAAGATGGTTCATCTTCGTCAGAGATTCATGAGGCACAAGAACCTGAAGAGAACTCACCAGTGGAACAGGTGGCCTTGACAGTGCCCACCGCAGATGATCCATCTCTTCCAGTCCTGACATTTCGCATGTGGGTTCTGGGGACACTTTCCTGCGTTGTCCTGTCGTTTTTGAACCAGTTTTTCTGGTACAGGACAGAACCATTGTCAATCACGGCCATCTCAGCTCAAATCGCGGTGCTACCAATTGGTCGGCTGATGGCTGCCAGGATCACCGACCGTGTCTTCTTCAAAGGGACTCGCTGGGAGTTTAGTTTGAATCCAGGGCCGTTTAATGTCAAAGAGCATGTTTTGATCACCATTTTTGCCAACTCTGGAGCTGGCAGTGTGTATGCCATCCATGTCGTGACCGTCGTCAAGGTGTTTTACAAGCAACACATCACCTTCTTTGTGTCCCTCCTTGTTGTCTTCACAACCCAGGTTTGGTTCTTTTTTTCTGGGTTCAGGGAATATTTTTTGAATATTAGTTTGATGGAGGGTTTGAATGGTAGGTGTTGGGGTTCGGTTGGGCCGGAATTTTCAGGAGATATTTGGTTGAACCGGCGGTTATGTGGTGGCCGGCGAATCTCGTTCAGGTTTCCTTATTTAGGTAACTATTTTTTATGTTTTGTTGTGGTTGATTTACTAATTATTGCTTTGTTTTCCATTGTTTCTTGCTAAGTTGTGTGTTAATTCGAGGCTTTTTGGTGGGTGTGGTGTTGATTGGTTTTGACTGGATGGTGGGTAGCTTGAGATTAATTGAGAAAAAAATCGAAAATGAGGTGACATGGTGTTTCGTGATTTTGTTTCTGATTCATCCGGACTTCAAATTGTATTTTGTTTTGCATGGAAGATTTGAATGTAAACGTTACATTTGATTTTAGGGGGTGTGTGTAGTCTAAAGTTCATTGGAGTTTGATTAATCTTTTTTGAACGATAGATTTTAATGGAATTTATATATTCTATATATTTCATATTAATTTTGTTGGAATTTTTTAAGAAATTTAATAAAATCATGGAAAATGATAAGATTTGTTATATATATTTTTTAAAATAAAAATCATTTTAAAATTCATTCAAATTAGTTATAAGATTTGTAATTTATTATAAAATTTAATCAATGACTTTTTGAATATATTTTAATTTTATCAGATTCCGTATAAATTTAAATTAAATATATTTAAATGTCAATTAAATTCATTTAAATATAAATTAAATTATCTAAACTTTTAAAATATTTTAAATTTAGACAAATACTAAACAGTGGCACACCCCCCAGTGAGTAGAGTCCATCCTGAGCTTCTAATTGGGCATTTAGAAGTGACTATACATTGCAAATTTTTTGTTACAGGGCTCTACACGAAAAGGAAAAACGTAAAAGGGGAGGCGTGAGTCGAACTCAGTTTTTCCTCATTGCCTTTATTTGTAGCTTTGCCTACTATATCTTCCCGGGCTACCTCTTCGAAATGCTCACTTCCCTCTCTTGGATATGCTGGATATTCCCGAAATCCGTGCTGGCCCAACAACTGGGTTCTGGTCTTTACGGGCTTGGTATTGGAGCTGTTGGGCTTGATTGGTCCACCATCTCTTCCTACCTTGGAAGCCCACTTGCAAGCCCATGGTTTGCCACAGCTAATGTTGCTGCCGGATTTTTTTTGGTCATGTACGTTTTGACTCCTTTGTGTTACTGGCTCAATGTCTACAAGGCCAAGACTTTCCCAATATTTTCCGATGATCTTTTCACTTCGTCTGGTCAAGAATACAACATTACATCCATCATTGATTCTAATTTCCACCTTGACCTTGCCGCGTACGAGCGAGAAGGGCCTCTTTATCTCAGCACATTTTTTGCCATGACCTATGGTGTTGGTTTTGCTGCACTTACTGCCACCATTGTTCATGTTGCCTTGTTTCATGGAAGGTACTTTAGTCTCTATTATAACATGATATCGTTTTTACAAGGACATGCTACTTCTCTAATATGGACGTCCACATATCTTCATGGTCAAGAAATAAGCTACATTTGACTATATATCTAGTATAGACAAGTCACGACCACTTAATTTATATCCACATTTCAGATTTTGTGTTATTATATCATCTCATTCGGGAAATGAAATGTAGGGAAATCTGGGAGCAAAGCAAAGCAAGTTTTAAAGAGAAAGGAATGGACATACACACCAGACTCATGAGGAGATATAAACAAGTTCCTGAGTGGTGGTTTGTATGCATTCTTCTAGTTAACATAGCAGCCACTATTTTCGCTTGCGAGTATTACAATGACCAGCTTCAGTTACCATGGTGGGGTGTTTTACTAGCATGTATAATTGCCATCACATTCACTCTTCCCATCGGAATCATCACAGCCATTACAAACCAGGTAAACTCTATTTCAAATTAATTGTTCAAGAAATTGTCTATGGTTTTCTCATATTTTGTTCTGCTGACACATTTGATTTTATTACCTGACAGACACCAGGTTTGAATATTATCACTGAGTATATAATTGGGTACATTTACCCTGGATATCCAGTTGCTAACATGTGCTTCAAAGTGTATGGATACATAAGCATGACACAAGCCATTACTTTCCTGCAAGATTTCAAACTTGGCCATTACATGAAAATCCCTCCAAGGACAATGTTCATGGCTCAGGTTAGATTATATATATACCTGCTCCCTAGACCTCAATTTCATTGCATATTTGTTTTTTCGATCATCAATAACAATTCTAAACACATCTGCTTAACTAGGTTGTAGGAACTGTCATAGCCTGTTTTGTGTACTTGATCACTGCATGGTGGCTAATGGAAACCATCCCAGACATATGTGACACAACAGCCTCCGATAGTGTCTGGACTTGTCCTAGTGACACTGTCTTCTATGATGCCTCGGTTATCTGGGGGCTAATTGGACCGAGGAGAATTTTCGGAGATTTAGGCACCTATGAAGCCATAAACTGGTTCTTTCTAGGAGGAGCAATTGCTCCAATACTTGTTTGGTTGGCTGCCAAGGCATTTCCCAACCAAGAATGGATCAGACTCATAAACATGCCCGTCTTAATTGGTGCCACAGGAATGATGCCACCAGCCACTGCTGTTAACTACACCACTTGGATCATTATGGGGTTCCTCTCAGGCTTCGTGGTGTATAGGTATAGACCGGATCTATGGCAGCGTTACAACTATGTGCTATCTGGGGCACTTGATGCTGGACTAGCATTCATGGGGGTGCTAATATATTTGTGCTTGGGATTGGAAAACATTAGTATTGATTGGTGGGGAAATGACCTTGATGGGTGCACTTATGCTTCTTGTCCCACAGCCAAAGGAGTTGTGGTTGAAGGCTGCCCAGTTTTCACTTAGACAAAGAAGCAAGAACTTGTAGCATTGATAGTTTCAATTTTATGTGACTTTTGGCTCTTCACTTTGTATATAAACATTTATCTATTTAATGATTGAATCAAATTGATAGATTTGACAATTCAAATGGAATAGTAATTGAAGATTGTGTACTTGTTGCACAAGAGAGATCATGTAAAAAGCCTAATTTCTTTAATCTTTCAATTTTCATATAAAATTATATATGCTCTCATGAATTTTAATATAGGATCGTACAAAAATATGTTTTACGTATATAGTGATAATGACATAACCCATAATCATCATTTTTACTTATTCCAGAACTCTTAACACTAATAAACTTTACAACAAAGGAGTATGTAGGAAAAATCACCTTCAAAATTGCAAGTGACTGTCTAGATTACAATTATAACACCAATTACAGTAAATTTCCATTTAATCTTTACAAAATATAAAAATCATTAATTATTTGAATTTTGTTATGTTATTTATCAATCCAATTTCAAATAATATTCAAAATAAATTCTTTATTGAATAATTACGTTACGAAAATAGATATTCTACATTAAATTTTAATTTCTATATTTGATTATGTAAGAAAATTATTTGAGTTTCATGTATTGTTGTAGTGGCAGACGCAACAAAACCCCTATGACTTGACTTGTCGTGTACTGATCTGGGGTTCAACTCATGATGCCCCAAAAAGCTATGGCTAATTTTCCCTCCTTTGTGAGCTTCTACTCTCTCTTTTAGGGAGCTTTTCTCTCATCTATGGGAGTCTTGATTTTGAGTTGTGCCTCATGAAGCTGATTAAGAGAGTTCGGTTACGGTATTTGTTTGTACTTGTAATGTGTACGTAATATATAAAAAAATAAAAAAAATTATTTAAAATATATTAATAATATTTAATTTCAAAAACTCAAGCAACATGTCTTTAGTTGACGAGAAAAAATAACCAACCTAACCCTTATAAAAACCCAGAAAGCAGAGACATTGACTGAACTAAAAACTCAAACGAAAATGGAGACAGAAGCCACAGAGACCAACGAAGACACGAGCAGCGTAGTGAGCATCAAAACGGTGCGTAAGCAGTTGGAGAACCGAATCGAGACCCAGCACAACACCCACTTGGGCGTTCTCGCTTCTCTCCAAAACCTAGTCCCCGGCATCGTCTCCTCCCTCGACCTCTCCCTCCACCTCATCTCCAAATTCAACAGCCGCACCTTCAACCCCACCCCGCCCCTCCCTGAAATCCCCAGACTGCCCCCCAAGCACCACCCCCACCTCAATCACGACGCCGCCGCGGCCGACAGCGGCGGCCACGCGTCGGCTGATGACGCGGAGGAGAGGGATAGAGGTGGGGTCGAAGATGGAGGCAGCTCGCTGGCGGTGGTGCGAGCGATGGTGGCGGTGTGTTTGCTGCAGCGCGTGCCGTTCACGGGGATTGACTCGTCCATGTTGTTGAGGAAGCTGGAGAGTGATTCGAATTCGATGACGGCGGCGGAGAAGAGGGCGTTGAGGGAGGTGGGGGGTGAGTCTGGGGCGGTTCTGGCGGTGGAGATGGCGCTGCGGAGTATTGCGGAGGAGGGGAGCGGATTGGAGCTGGAGGAGTTCTCGGTGAGTGGGAAGTCGAGGGTTATGGTTCTGGGGATTGATAGGATTCGTTTGTTGAAGGAGTTACCTGAGAATGTGCAGCAAAATCAGGACTTGAATGCTTTAAATGGGAGCAACAACAGTCAAGGAGGGCAGATGGAGTTGTATGCAACGCAGAGGCCGGAAATGTGGGATCCCCATTTGGCGGCAATGTACCCGGGTGGAGGAGGGATGATGGGTCCCAGAGGAAGAGGAGTGATGAGAGGAGGGATGAGCATTAGGCAGCAGAATCGGACTGAGGAGGACGATTGGAATGATATACACGAGATGTTGAATAAGAAGACGTATAAGGAGTCACAGAGGTCTAAAACTGGGGAGGAGTTACTGGATTTGATTCAAAGACCAACTGCCAAAGAAACTGCCGTGGCTGCAAAGGTATAATTTTTTTTTTTTTGGGTTCAAATTATTGTTGTTGTGACTTGTGAGTGATGGTTTTTTAATGTGTGTTGTGTTGTGTTTTTGATGATAGTTTAAGAGCAAAGGTGGTTCACAAGTGAAGGAGTATTGTTCGTCTTTAACCAAAGAGGATTGCAGACTTAAGTCCGGTTCCTTCACTGCTTGTGAGAAGGTTAGTAGAAAGTATAACATTGTCAGCATTGTTTGATCATGGATTGTACATTCGGTATGGTGGATGTGTTGCTAAATGATAATGTAGTTTGATGTTTAATGCTAGTTACGTATATTAAATGAAGAAAAAATTTTGGAGGATATAATAGTGAGGTTATGTCTCTAGAAATATTGAAGTTTAGTTGATTATGAAGAAATAATAGCACATAAGTTAGGAAGTCTAAGTCTAGTAGGCGATACGTTATTAGAATTAGAGATACATGGGGAAAGAATTCGGCTGATGGTGCTGACTAGAGTAATTCGTAATCGAGTTATTTTTTTAATTATGGTTCTGTTGGGAAGAATCGAGTCTTGGTTTTGTTTAGTTAAGCCTAAATGGGGAATGATATTTTAAAGATGGAGTGCCCTGTAGGGCTTATAAAGCACTTATTATATATATGCATGTTGTTGCACGCTAGACTAGAATGCAGTTCTGTTGATTATTATTTCTTTGCCTTTGTGAGCGGAAAGGTAGTCTTGATAACCACTTCATGTGTGAAGTTGATAAATTAGTTAACAATGGCTGTTGTTTTCATTTTTATGAAGTTGACTCCTGTAGAATCTAATGGGGTTCTGGTTGATTTTATACTAGCATTCATGACATGAAAAATATGAACCTTGGTCAATTTTGTCTCTCTTAGAAAAGAATAATCATCTGCACTATGAAGTTTTTCTTATTATACTTTTGTTGGAATCATTTGACTTATACTAGGCAGATCTGTTTATTGAGAATCTAGATGGTAGTCTTCAGATTTATATATCAAATACCTGAATTTTATTCTTATATATTGTAACCCTCTGTTATTTACTTGAATAATTTAAAATCTTTTCAGGTTCATTTTCGGCGAATCATCGCTCCGCATACAGATATTAACTTAGGTGACTGTTCCTTTCTTGATACTTGCCGTCACATGAAGGTGAAAAATATTATAGCTCTGCTCCATTCATTTTAATTATGGTTTGAAACTTCTATTAATGAGAGTAATATGTTTGTGTTTACTTCTATAGACATGCAAGTATGTTCACTATGAACTGGACCCAGAGAGAGATATACCACCCACTATGATGGGTGGTGCAGGTCTTCCTCCCAGACCATTAAAGCCTCAGCGTCCAGAATATTGTTCTGAAGTAGAACTTGGTGAACCTCAATGGATTAATTGTGACATCCGTACGTTTAGAATGGACATTCTTGGACAATTTGGAGTGATAATGGCAGATCCTCCGTGGGATATTCATATGGAATTGCCATATGGGACAATGGCTGATGATGAGATGCGCAATCTTAATGTCCCTGCATTGCAGACTGATGGTCTGATTTTCCTCTGGGTTACTGGGCGTGCGATGGAGCTTGGACGTGAATGGTGTGTCTTTATCTTTTGTAATGTCTTTCAGTACAAAGGTACATGGTTAGAGAGCCTCTAACATGCTTCATTTCTTGCAGTTTGGAACTTTGGGGGTACAAACGTGTTGAGGAAATCATATGGGTCAAGACTAATCAACTTCAACGAATAATTAGAACGGGGCGGACAGGCCATTGGCTGAATCATAGTAAGGAGCACTGTCTTGTTGGATTAAAGGGAAATCCGGAAGTAAATAGGAATATTGATACTGATGTCATTGTTGCTGAGGTTCGAGAAACAAGTCGTAAGCCAGATGAGGTTTGTATTTGTTTGTCTTTTAGATATTCCTGCTTTTTGCTAATGTTGACTTGAAGCATACTTGTGTTACCGGTGTAAATTTAATCTGAAATCATCTGTTCCTTGCTTATGTGATGCTATTATTGATTTATGCAACTTCATTCTGGTAGATGTACCCTATGTTAGAAAGGATAAGTCCAAGGACAAGAAAGCTGGAATTGTTTGCTCGGATGCATAACACTCATGCAGGGTATGCTTTCTTAACTCATAATTGTGCTTCTTTTAGATGCATTAACGTTATTATTATGCATATAATTACGCCTGATTTTGGCAAACATTGAATTGATAAGAAGAGGTTGCCAGCAGGACACTATGTAAGGTTTCCAGACTGAGTACCATTTTCATTTTGAACAGCCTTGGAGAGGTTCCCAAAGCTAAAAGGAATTTGATAAGTGTCCACTCTCCAAATTGAAGTTTTCCATCATAACAATTAGGGTCATCTCTGTTAAAAGAAAAATTGGGATCTGTTTAGTAATTTCTTGGCCCAGAGAACTCATCTGTTGTGTATCACTATTTCCAATATGTGTAGGCAAGCCCCAGCTGTTACTGCTCTCATACACAATTCTCGTTCAAAACAGATCAAACAATTGAGGCTTTGCCAACTTTCATATGATTTTCATTGAAAATGAAATTGTTTTTCATCTTATACGAAATTGGCTTCTTCCCTTTTTTATCAGGTGGATGTCACTGGGTAATCAATTGGAAGGAGTACGACTGGTTGATGAAGGCCTGCGCGCAAGGTTCAAAGCTGCTTATCCAGAAGTGTTGGTGCAACCGGCCTCCCCTCCTAGAGCTTCCGCAATGGAAATAGACTCAAACCCCTCTCAAGCTAGGAGCCCTTTTGCAGTAGCAGAACCAAGGAGCTCCACACCTCAGTTTTCAGAGCCTGCTGCTCCTGAAGTCGGCTATGCTTCTGAAGAGAGAACAATGCCTGTAGATGCTGATATGGCCAACTGACTAGGGCATCTATTGACCTTTAAATTTCCATTTTTTAACAAGTTTTGATCTTATGGCTCGTTTTGTATTTGAGAATATAGAAGAATACGGTGTTACATGAGAGGTCCCCTTGTAGTCAACATTCTTGTATTTGTTCTTGCACATTTATTTAGTTTAGGGACATCCACTATAAATATTTCTGTTTATGAAATAAAAATAATTTCAATATAATTTGAGACTAAAGCAAATTTCATATTTAGAATATGACCCCTTCAACAATTTCTGCTATGACAAAAGACAAACATTTCTATCACTTGTACATTTATTTAAAAGGAAAGACATAAGATCCATTGGATTGTCTACTTGTTATGATCATGTACAATTTTACTCATCCTAAACTTCTTCACATCCTCAACAGCAGCGCTACTAAACAGGCCCACAGCAACAGCACCACAGATCATGTGATATCCGCGTCTCCTCATCCCATCAGGCGCATCGTGCGGCATAGAAAAGCCAGCCAAGTAGGCATCACCGCACCCTAACACTGCCTTCTCCGCCACTCTTATTGGCTCCTTCACTTTATCATTCCCAGGGTCCCACGAACACCCCATACTCGCACTCAAGTCCAACGGTCCCATCCCATCAACGGCTGCGATCTCTTTGATGTTCTTCACAGTCACAGCCTCCTCCGATTCGATTTGGCACATGAACAGCAACTCTTTCTCGTATTTACATAAATACCCTTCATCAATTCTGTATTTCGATGCCCTCACGATCGGATACGCAGCTCCATGTACACCACCAGGAGGGTACCTAATAATAAACAAATAAATTAAAGTTTTAATTTTTATAAAAATTATATTATAAATATTATCTTTTCTCTTTTTAATTAAATTCGATAGGAAATAATTAAGAATATCGAAAATTTTATATTGATAAAATACCGTCATAAATACTAACCAGCAATAAGATCGGGCTCGTTTGGCGCAATCAGGGCCGTCAATCATAGGAAACATGAGGCCCTGTGGGCCTAAGTCGTGGGCTTTCTTGACTCAAGTAGGAGAAGTTTCCGGCAAACGAAGGATGGCGGGAGTTTGAGTGGCGGCGAGCGCGTGGAGACATGAGAGAGCCTCGAAGGTGCCGCAGTGGCCGTGTTCCATTTCGACGACTACAAAGTCGTAGCCGGCGTGGCCGGAAATCTCGGCTAGAGTCGGAGAGAAACTGAGGAGGAAGAGGCCGCAGAGAGTGTCTTCATTGTTTAGGCGATCTTTGAGAGTTTTGGTACTAGTACCAGCAGCGGTGCTGAAAGAAGCCATTTTTATCCAAACGTCTCTCAAAATTCGATAAGTGTGAATTTGAGGAGCGAGGAGAGATAAATCATTATTCGATTTTGCCTTATTTGTTGGAATGTTGACGAGACTCGTGTATGAGAAGTGAAAATACAAGCGTCAAACCTTCATATTATTTCAAATAAACTGAAATAGCATTACATTTACAGAGAAAACAAAATCCGATAAAACAGACCGATAACAAATTTTCAAAAAACTTATTATTCGCTCCAGTACTTCTCATCACCATCTTTGGCTTCTCCTCTATCATCATCGTCGGAATCAGAGCCGTCCATTAGACTCATCTTGAATCTCCTCACATCCTCGACAGCGGCGCTTCGAAACAGCAGAACATCGACAGCACCGGCCACCATGTGATAGCCACGTGACTTCAAATCAAGGGGACCATCGTGGGGCATAGCGAACCCAGACAAGTAAGCCCCTCCGCCAGCAAGGACGCCTCTCTCAGCCGTTCTCATCATCTCTCTGACTTTCTTCTGTCCTGGGTCCCACAAGTATCCCATGCTGGCGCTAAGATCCAACGGCCCCATCTGAATGCAATCCACGCCATCAACGGCTGCGATCTCTTCAATCCTTTTGACCGCCTCCTCGCTCTCCACCTGGCACATAATCAGCAACTCCTCCTCGTAATGACTTAAATACCCCTCATCGATGCCATAGTCCGACGCTCTCACCAACGTGTGCGCCGACCCCCGGATTCCGGCCGGCGGGAACCGGCAATACGACACGGCCTTCTTGGCCTCCTTCGGCGAGTCGATCATCGGAAACATGATCCCTTCTGGGCCGAGATCGAGGGCCTTTTTGGCCCAAGTCGGGCAGCTCTCGGGGAGACGCAAGATGGCCGGCGTCCGCGCGGCGGCGAGAGCTTGGAGACAGGCGAGGGCGTCGGAGATGCCACCGGGGCCATGCTCCATATCAACGACGGCGAAGTCATAGCCGGCCAGGCCGGAGATCTCGGCGAGAGTGGGGGAGAAGGAGAGGAGGAAGATGCCGTAGAGAGTCTCGTTGTTACGGAGACGAGATTTCAAAGATTTCCCGGCGGTGGATGGGGAGAGGGGATCGGAGGCCGCGGCTTCGATGGCAGAGAGATCTGGTGGGGTTTGAGAGGACTTGAGCGGAGGCAAATTAGGGAGAATCTTTGTGGGTTTGTTTGGTTCAACAAAGGAGGATGATTTGGGAAATGAAATTATTCTTAGTTGGGGACGTTTCGTGGCGGCGGCGGCGGTGGCAGCGAATGTCAGAGTCGCCATAGTACGTCAAGTGGGGCTTTCAAGTGTGAGAGTGAGTGATAAAGTGAACTGTCTTTGTTTGTTTGTCGGGTTTTAACTTTATGTTGATCCATGTCATGTGTGTGTGACACATGGCCACCTGTATTGCTTTGCCCATGAGGGAATTACTGATAAATTTCTGGACATATGGCTTATTACAATCGGAAATTATATTTACCTTTTATTACACTAACCTCCCCTGCACCAACTGTTTGACTATGATTGACTGTAAAGATTAACTGCAATAAGGGTACTTTGGTCATTTTCTTTTATTTTTATTTTTTTTGTCTTCCAAAAAAGAAAAAAAATCAAAAATGGCATGGAGACCCAGATTGGATCTTCACCGTCCATCTTAAAAATGGACGGTGGAGATCCAATCTACGTCTCCACTGCCATCTTCAACCTCTGTTCACTATGATGTTTGATCAGGAGAAGTTGAACAAGATCATCATCTGACAAACAGGAACACAGATGTTGATTCTCATCTCCTTCCAACACAAACCAAAACCCCCCAAATCAAAACTAAATCAACCCAAGATCATCATTAATCAATCATCAAACATCAACCCAGAAACACAAACAGAAATGCACCTTCGCCCCACACCATTGCGAAAAAAAAGGGGCTTGCCCATCAGCTTACTTTGCCAAGAAACATTCAACACAGAATCCAAAAATGCACAAACACAAACACCAAACAGAAAACCAAACACAACTCAATGAATTCATTCATTTCTTCATCAGCGAAGGAGGTCTGGGTATGAAAAAAAATAAAAAAGGAAAAGGGTTCGAACCCAGATTAATACATCTGGGTTCGAACTCAGAAGATCTGGGTTTTCACCCAGATGTTGATGATCTGGGTGAGACCAGATTGTCAGCATCTAGTGAAAACCCAGATGAGGATAGAGGGAAGGGAGATCGAGAGGACTGGGGATGGACGCAGACGCATGACGATCGATGGCGAGCGACGGGAACCAGACCTACAGAGGAAACCCAGATCGACGTATGGGTTTCCAGATCAAAACTCAGATCGACGTCTGGGTTTCAATATGGAAATCCAAACACTCGATACCCAAACATCCATCTGGGCATCCAATCTCTCCAGACTGGTGAAGAAGATAAGAGAGAGAGAGAGAGAGAGAGAGAGAGAGAGAGAGAGAGAGAGAGAGAGAGAGAGAGAGGAGAGAGACGGACGAATGGAGGAGAAGGACGAGAGGGAAAAGAGAGATAGGCTCTCTTTTTTAAGTATTTTATTTTTTTAATTTTTAATAATTATTAAGGGGCATTATGGTCTTTTAATCTAGTTTGACCGTCAAACATCTACTCTAACGGTCAACCATGGTCAAATCGTTAGTGTAGGGGAGGTCGTTGTAATAAAAGGTAAATGTTGTTTCCGTTTGTCATTAAACAAATTTCCAGAGGTAATGAGTAATTTGCTCCTGTACACATCCATAAAGTGTATAACATGTCTGGATCCATTTTCAAAAGAGAAAACTTTATTTTAGTACCTAAACCTTTGAAAAATATCAAAATTTTAAAACTTTTTCTAAAATAGTTCATTCAAACAGTTTTTTTTCATCTTATTTTCTCCAAAATTATTCAAAAAAATCCAAACCGTTAGTCAACGGTCAACGATGATTTTAAATAATTTAAATTATAATCTAATAACTTAAATTCAGAAGTATTTTAGTCAATTTAATTTATAAGTTCATTATTTTATAAGGATAATTCGATAATTTATGTATCACTAGTAATCATTAAAGTCAATTTTTTTTTTTATGTATTCTATTAATGTTAACCTTTAGTTGATTAATAGTTTGAAATTTTTAAATAGTTTTTGAAAAAATTGGGGATGATAAATGGAGTTTTCAAAAAAACTTTAAAATTTTAATATTTTTGGAAATCTTATGAATTAAAATAAAGTTTCTCCTTTTTAAAAATGGTTTTTTCTTTTTAATTTACAAAAAAAATTAACTAAAATATGTTTGGCAACCCATTTTCAAAACCATGTTTTTGAAAATAAAAAACATTTTTTCAAGAATTATAGGTAGGACTGAAAAATAATTTGTTTTCTATCATTTTCAAAAGCCATTTTTTTTAGGGTACATCTTGAAAGACAAAACACTCCAAAAAGTCATTTTTTCCTTATTTCTTTCAACTATTTTTAAAACTAATTTTTATCTAAACACATTTTCGATTTTTACTTGTTTTTAAAAATTATACCAAACAACTTTTATCTTTTATCTTCTTTATTTTCGAAATGTATTTTTAAAAATAATACCAAACGCATAATCATTTTTGAAAACGTCATTTTCAAAACATTTTTTTTTATTTTTTAAAATATTTTTCAAAAACACTATTTTAAAGATGTATCCAAACACACCCTAATTTTAAACAAAATGGTAGAAGCGCTAGCGTTGTTTGGTTGGCTCATTGATATTTTATGATCATTTTGTATAGTGGATATATTGCTAAATGATGACGTGCTTTAAATTTTTTAATGCTAGTTAGCAATATCTCTAATGAAGAAAAATTCAAGTGGGTATAATTGTGAGGATAATTTCCTTGAATGTTTCAAATAACTTGTCCTCAAAATTATATCATGCCTATGCATATTGTTGCATGCTAGTCCAGAACACAGTTCTGGTGGCTATTATTTCCTTGCCTGTGTGAGGAGAAAGGTAGTTTTGGTAATTACTTCTATTGTCAAGTTAATAAATTTTGTTAACAATGGCTGTTGTTTTCATTTTTATGAAGTCATCTCCTTTAAAATCTAAGGAGCTGGCTTGGTTTTGTGTTTGCATTTCATGACATGGAAAATGTGAGCTTTGTTCAAATTTGCTTGTCCTATAAAAGAATAATTATTGTTCAATGAAATTCTTATTATAAGTTTGCTGAAATCATTTGACTCATATTGGTCATATCCGTTTATTGAGAATATAGAAGGTAGTCTTCAAATTTTTTATATCAAATACCCGAGTTCTGTTCTTATATATCATAACCCTATGTCATTTATATTGGATAATTTAAAATCTTTTCAGGTTCATTTCTGGAAAATTATTGCTCCTCATACAGATATTAACTTAGGTGAATGTTCCTTTCTTGATGCTAGCTCTCACATACAGAAGTAAATAGGAATATTGATACTGATGTCATAGCTGCTGATGTTCGAGAAACAAGTCGTAAAGCCAAATGAGGTTTGTATGTTTTGTCCTTCAGATAGTCCTGCCTTTTGCTAATGCTGGCTTGAGGCATACTATTATTTCATTATAATATGCTTTCATTTTGTTTCACTGGTGTAATAGAAATCATCTATTCCTTGATTATATGATGCTATTATTAATGTAATGCAAGACGATAAGTCCTAGGACAAGAAAGCTGGAATTGTTTTCTCGTATGCATACGGTACTTGTGCAGGGTATGCTTTCTCAACTTAAAATTGTGCTTCTTTTAGATGCGCTAATGTTATTATCTTGCATCATTAACCACTGATTTTGTCAAAGATTGAATTGATAAGATGAGGGTGCTAGTGCATCTATTGACCCTTAAATTCCCATTTTTAACAAGTTTTGATCTTATTACTCATTTTGTACTTGAGAATAGAAGAAAATAGTGTTACATCAGAGGTCTCCCCCTTGTAGTCAACATCCTTGTATTTATTGAGAATTTATATTCCCATAAATATATCATTAGTGGAGCCCAGCAAAATCATATTTTTTCCCAGTTAATATCTAACTGTATACAGAGCTATCTTATGTGAAACTGTCGGCACAATGTTCATAACCAGCTGGCAATTCTGAAATTAATTAATGGAACTGGGATGCCTTTGTCACTTCCTTGATTTCAGGCTGTGTTCTTTTGGACACATGTTATTCAACTTTTTGGCTTCTGTGACCTGGAAATTGGTGTCTTCTTTTCTTAGAGAACTGCAAAAGTGGATGTGGAAAACTCAATAGATTCTTTTTCTGCTATTCAAAAGTTTAAAAATTTTGGATTACAAATGTTGTCCCAATATAAACACATATACATATATAGATAACAAAAATAGCTCCAATCTATAGTGAAAATAAAAATAATTCATTTCATTCTCTTAAATTGTAGAAAAGAATTAAAGACAAAAATATCATATGAACCAATATAATAAAAAATTTAGGAGTGACACGAGTCTCATGACTTATGATTCATGCCCATCACATGAATCCATTGAATATGGCACATATTGCTGATCCAATAACAGCTGCTATGAAGACTGAAAAACTCTGTGACGTTGATGTTGCTGCTGCTGATGATGATGATAAAGAAGACGAAGGTGGTTGCGGGATTGAACCAAATACAGTTGGATAAGAGGGTGCAGTTTCAGGGAGATCACTTGGACCATAAGAAGGAGAGTCTGCAGTGACATTGCCAACATTGATGTGTAGCTTCTGCTTCTTTTGACAGTGTCCTGGCTCACCACTAGTGAAGTAGAAGTTCCCATTTGTGGTGATGTTGAAGAGAGAGTTGCCATTGTTCATGTACAAGATTGGGTCAGTGGTGTTGCATGAATCAAAGGATTGTTCACTGACTTGAATCACTGAATCTTGACTTGGTGGGTATAAAAACACTTCACAACAAAACAACAAGGAAAAAAAGATGGTAAGAACTCAGCAGAAATGAATGAGAGATCACAAAGAGAAGAAAATTAGAAGACTTACAGAGAGAATCTCCAATCTTGAAGGTGTTGTATTTAGACCATTTTGCATAGACTAGTGGATTTGCTGAAGTGGGTACTCCCCAGGCATCCAAATCTCCAACTTTGTATTGAAAACACAAGACTTTGGTTTGAAGTAACATAAGAAACTGAAAAGCATACCAGAAGTGAAATCTAGGGCTTCTAAGATTGGCCATTCTCACCTTTTTTTTTCTGTTCTTTCTCTTTTGGTTTCTCAAACTTGAGAGAGAATCAGGATTGCTGGAGAGTGAAATCTTATCGGTGGCCCAAGTACATAGATTGGTGAAACAAATAAGAAGCCAAGGTGAAAGCTAAAATTACCTGAATGCCCCTCATACAGAATAGTCTCAATACTTTTTTTTTTTTAATGGATGAGATAGTGAGAACTTCAGACATGATAGAAATGAATGGCTGAGATCAGAAAATAAGTTTTCAATCAGAGATCTCAGTGGAGGAAGAATTAAAATAGAATAATAATACATTGCATAATTTTATCTTCAAAAGAATCGGACATAGAAGGAAATTGACTTTGCATTTTAAAAGAATATAGTTAATAATAGTCACATGGGGGCCAGTTGGATTGGCAATTCACAGCTATAGACTGCCAACTTGGGATCATGGAAGAGGAAGAGGAAGAATTGGGAATGTTTTTATCAAACATTATTGGGGAGATTGATTCAATTTTTTATCATCTCATCATGTGGAGAGTCCACTAGAGAACAGTGACAGACATGTTTGATGTCTCCTCCCTCACATGTTTAGTCTTCTTGGATTATTATCTCTGAAAATGAAATAATAACTTTACTCTCTTTTATCTAGGCCCAGTAACAGGCCCAATTCGTTGTGGTTTGGTTAATCTGTGCTGCGATGCTGGCTCTTTTTGCTGCCATGGCTTCTCTAAGCAAGGATCATTAATTGATGTAAAAGTCTCAGTAACCATGACCTCTGGCAGGCTGTTTTAATTGTGGATTTTATGTGTTCGTTTAATATCTCTTGTAATGAACAAGTACAAGTTTGTTATGTGATTTTCTGATGGGAAAACTTTGTTTCAATTGTGTGTACATATTTACAGTCCAACCTTAAATAATCATCAAGAAATTTGTCACTTAAGAGCTATATCAAGGCACATGAGCCTCTTCAAGAATTATATCAACACAACATATTCAAATCATTTCTGATGAAAGTCGAAAGTTCCAAGTTTGATCACACCATATCTGCCATGAATTGTCAAAACACGGCCAACAAGACGCTCATAGTGTTATCTATTTACATAGATACATATCCAATTCAAAGAACAATCGTGGAAAAAAGAAAATATTTAACCTTCTATTATATATTCAAAAATATTGAAAGAGATGCACTGAATATGTATGCGGCATCAGGCTAAGAGTATCTCAAACACTATCTAAAACAAGAAAGTGTTCTTTCACTCACCTAGTAGTCATTTTTTGTACTTAAAAACTAGAGAGTAAAAGTCCATTGTTGTGTCCTATCATCAAAGAAGGTAAGACCCCTGAATCTTCTCTTTCCTTATTAATCAGATTGCAATCAGCAGCCCATTTGTGATGGGAAAAGGGGGCTGGTTGCAACTTAAAAATTTTCAGAGTTTTATTCCTCGTTGAGTGAATCAAATATTCAACAGCTCGTCCTCTGTATTCCTCTCCCTCAGAGCCGTCCAATCTTGTGATCCTGTAATTGTTAAGAAGTATTCACAATCAAGGTTTATAACAATAAGAATCGATGGAAGAAATCAAGGGTTCGGGAGCTACAAATCTGAACAAATTTCACAAGTTGATCAATGCAGTCAGGAAGATATAAATTAGTCTCTAAACTTCAACCATATACAAGGTAACAGCTGTCTAGCCTTTCCTAATTCAGATATCAAGTATTTGGAAGGATCACAGTACAAAAGAAAACTTACTTGGTTTTTGGGTCTCTACAAGTACCATAAGCCGCCTCTGCAGTACAGATGCCATGAAGAGGAAAATCGAGCACATGCCAAACATGATGGTGATCGGGAAAGCATTAACCTTCATAAAGATCACAAACCAACTATTAGAAAAGACAGCGGAATAATACTAGTACATTCTGTCTCAGCTTACTTCATACAATAATTTACAAATTTATAACTGCTCTGTTCCCTAATTTGGGATTGGAGTTGCCCCCATATAACACCAGAAGGTTTTGCTTCAATGACATCATAGTAACTTTGATTCTGCCTTATTAATAATCATGGCATCGTTCCCAATCGATAAAAAGAAAAGGTAAAACAATTAATAATAGTATTGAACTCACGTTGTACAACACGACACAGACAAAGATGTTGAGAGGTATGCGAAAGAAGTTCATAATGGTGCTCCTAGCCTCTTCAGGAATGTATTGGGACCTCATCTTCATTATAGATGGCCAGAATATTCCCACACAGGTCTCAAAGGTGCAGAAGCCAATGAGCTGGATGCACCCTGAAGCAGATATGCTTCCACCTTTCATGCCAGAAGGTAATCCCAGGAACTGCAGAACTTGAACAATTTGTAATGACCATCGGTATTTCCATTGATTAAAAAGTAAATTTCATAATTTAGAGGGAGATAATAAAATGTAAGAAAACAGAATCGGCAACATACATTGGTTAATATGGGAAGCAGGAGGGAAGCTGCAGAGACTACAAAAACAATCTGCATATAGCTCTCAACTCGCAGGAATGAGTGAGCCAAAAGTCGAGAGGCAAATGAGCTTCCCAGCATTGAAGCCAACATGAATGTTGCGAATATAAACCCATGTGGGATTTCCTCATCATTTGGGCTCAGAGCAGGAGTCCAAAGGAAGACAAAGGTATACATTGAACCTTCGAATAGGGACTGTATGGCACCCAACAATGCAATCTTCTCATCTGTATCAAATACAGGAGGATATTAGTAGAGCTTCCCAAAACATCAAGAAAGATGGAAGGATTAGGGGAGCAGGGATTAACAAGAATGAGAGTCTTTCCCTTATATATATTGGATAAAATGATTAAACTACAAAGGTTGATCAATAAAATCAACTGTGAAAAACAAGTGTAAACAGTAAAAGAAGGAACAGATAAAACTAAATATTTGAGGCCCACGAAGTCTATTTATTGTATAGAACCTTTTGATATGACAAATCTATATCTCTAACAAGTTGAATGTATGAATATTCAACCGATTAAATTTCCATATAGGAGCCAGAAACTAAAAGGATGAATTTAGAGAATCACCTGCAGCAATGGCAACAGCAGCACCCTTGAACTGAGTAAGCAAGTTCTTGTTTTCTGAAGGGTCTCCATAGTTTTCAGTCCATGATGACAATATAACTGCCATGCCGATGGCAAGAAAGCATGTGGCAGCATCGAAGGGAGCAACAGGACCAAATCCCAGAGTTTCGACCAGTAAATTACCAAACAGCCCAGAAACTATAGCAATTAAACCGTTTCCAAGAAATATGGCCTTAGAGAATGTTACTGACAGCCATTGTTGATCAAAACCCCTCTGAAAAATTCAAATAGAGAATCTGACACGGAACAAAATACCTAAAACAGACAAATCTTTTGCATATATTTACAGCACAAGTCAGGTAGACGATAATAAGTGTTCTTGGCAATGGAAGCCAGCAAATGTGAGAAATATTAATCCACAAAATTTTAATGGAGAAAGCAATCAATTATCATTTCTTTAAGACGGTTGCATTTACCCTAATCTATCTCTTGCTCCTATTGGCATGACAACAGACTAAACCTGACTAGAATTAAACTACTGGTCCAACTAATGTAAAAGACAGTCAATAATGGCTCTATACCATAGTCTAAAATATGCTTCATCTCTAGAGATGCAATTGATGTAATACATTACATATATTTTGTTATGCACTGAATCCACTCCACTTGAGAAGCATTTAACCACGAGCAATATAAACATTTACTACAACATGTAAACCGAGACTCCTAAACAAGACGATTTGAGAATATTGAGCCAAAATTTAGCTTACAGACTAGAAATTGATTATCAGAGCTATGACACACCTTGTTGTGTTCTGCAACAAGCCAAGATTCAAAGGCTGAAAAGAGTAGAGAGGTGGAAATGCCTCCCAATATACGTCCCAACATCAAAACTTTGTACAGGGGAGAATGTTTGGTGAGGCAGCTTAGTATTTAAGTTATACAGTATGTCACACATGCTCTCTTTCGGCCCCTAAATTTGGGATACGATTAATGAGAAATTAATTTTCAGTCAAAATACTCGATAAGCAATAATTTCTCTCTTTTTTCCACAAAATATTTTAAACCAATACAAGATCTTACTGTTTGTCAGCTAGAGATCCAACAATGGTACCAAACAACATAGACGATCCAAAACCAGCAATAAAGAGTTGTCCAATCTCCCCCTTACCGTATCCATACGTACTGTAGAGATAGTAAACATATGGACCCTGCAACCAATCACCAGCTATTGCCACAACCAATTCAATCAGCAATCAAACAACACAGAATCCTCCAAAATTCACACATGAATGAACATATCAACCACAACACTCACCATTTAGACAATTCTAATACACATTCAAATTTCGTAGCGAAAATCAATGACATTACATCAATTCTATCCAGCTGACATTGTAAACAAACACATGCAAAGATGCAATCTTTTCCTTACCACAAAACCAAATCAGAAAGCAAATAAATACAAACATTAAAAAAAAAAAAAAAAAAAAACCAACAAAATGAAAATGAGAGAATACCCATCATGAGAGAGTAAACGAGGAGGTAGTTGTTCTTGAAATCGTTGAAAGCAGAGGAGGTGTTGATTCGATCTTTGCTGGACTTGCTCAGCTCCAAACCCGCCACAATTGCTGCCATGGAACCGAAAACAATGAAGTAAAACACCTCCATTTCCTCTGTTTTCTTCTTCTTCTTCTACGCAAATATAAAGTGTTTTTGTTTGTGTTAAAAAGGACCTTGCATCAATCAAGACATTGACATTTTTGTTGGTTGTGATTTGTGAAGTGGGAATGATTTGTAAATCAAGAAAAAGCAAAAAATAGAAGCAATCAAGATTTGTTTTGTTTCGTGATTTTCGCGGGAATTTTGAGTTTTCTTTTTTAATATATATATATATATATATATATATATATATATATATATTTGCGGGCTTTTTATTTGCATTTCATGATGGGTATTAATCAAGCATTGGAGCATATTAATCACTTAATTAAGCAAAACAAAAAAGAAAAGAAGAAAAGAAAAGAAAATTATCCTTCTACATATTGGTTAAAGTAACTCAATCTCTAAATAAACAGTTTGTAATCAAAATAGAATTCTTTGTTGATTCAAACTCTATCTAATAATTTTGAAGATATCATGGTTTGTTAATTATTTTTGTATAATAATATGGATTTTTTGCAACACAAACATTTTTTAAAGAGAGTTCTCTTTTATAAATAATAACCAATGAAAAAGGCTCCTTTTCGGCATGTATGATTTTTTTTTTTTTTATCTGAAATGACATTTCAATTGTTTTTGGATTCTTAAAATATTTCATACGTAATGTTTTATCTGTGTGAATTGTTTTGTGAAATGAGTTTTAAAATGTAATTTTTATTTTAAAAATATATATATTTTATAGCAACCACCTTAAATTGGTCTAATCTATCCATGCATTCATATAACTTTACAAAAAATTACAATATAAAGTGTACCCCTAAGAGTTTCATGAAAGAAAAAATGTCAATAAGTTTTAATACGTAACGTTAAACAACTTTTTGCACCCATCACCTCGAATTGAAATAATCTAACTAGGAAAAACATTTGTTGTCATTCCTAAAACTTTACAAAAATGACAACTTTTGATGCACTAACCTTTACGAATTTCATAAAGGCAAAAATGTAGACGTAAAGTGAATTCATATTTGTAATTATAAAGTGATTTTTGTGTCAATCACTTTGCATTTGTCTAATCTTCTATGAAGTAAATTTTGGAGTCATTCCAAGAAGCTTTCAAATTTAACTATTTTTAATGTATTAATCCCACCTGATTTTGTGAAAACGAAAATGTTAACGTAAAATTCATGTTAACTTGTAATTTTAAAATTATTTTTTCATTAATCATCTTGAATTTATCTAATCTATTAATGAATAAAATTTAGAATCACTTCGAGAACTTTTCAAAAAATTATTTGAGAGAGAGCATAAAATAGGTAGATGTAAGACAATATGTTTAAATTACATTCTATTTGATTGGTTTCATTTTGACATATTGTAATGACCAAGGATCAACATGGTGGTTATTTGTCCACATAGGGTTTTGGCATTGTCCCTAGAGGGATGTGGTGGAGGTGAGGTGTTGTCATGTCCTTCTTGAACCATAAGTTGGAATGTGGCGAAGATCGAGCGTGATCGAAGTCCTTCTTAAACC
Source organism: Litchi chinensis (assembly GCA_019925255.1). Taxonomy (NCBI): domain Eukaryota; kingdom Viridiplantae; phylum Streptophyta; class Magnoliopsida; order Sapindales; family Sapindaceae; genus Litchi; species Litchi chinensis. The sequence goes on along the minus strand of CM034470.1, from coordinate 2,104,969 downwards.
ATAAGTGAGTAAGGTGGTGTTCCCAAGTTTGAACTAAAGACTTATAGATATTTTGATTGCAAATCTAGTACCATGGTACTAGGTTTGCAACCAAAATATTTATAAGTTTTTAGTTCAAACCTGAAAATGCTACATTGCTTACTTGTGGTTCACTTAGTAATCAAGGATCACCACTGGTGGTCCTCTCCTATACTTGTCATTCTCATTTGTTCTTCTCTCCAACTGATAACTAACCATAGGTTGTCACTATGTCATCCGCAAGGACTAGAAGTAAGAAGCGTGTCGCCTTTCGTTAACTGGTAAGGCTACCAGTTGAGTTTAGGTCTGCGATAGAGCTAAAATTTCACTACAAAGACAACCACCGTAACCACCATCATGAATGTGACATGTGCAAGAACATGTTCTCATTCAAACTTGTTCTCAACTTCCATAAGTTTCATGCTCTTGGGTAATCCATAGTAAGACTTTCTTACTTCATCCTCTATCTGTTTCGTAACCTTTTTTTGGTTTTCTTGAGTTTTAACATTGCAACTAAGAGCATGCTAAAACGAGAGGAAAGAGAGTAGAAGAAGAATAATAATAGTGAGAAGAAGAAGAAGAAAAGTATATCCTAAACAGATATAATGACCAACGGATACCATAGTGGTCATTTGTCCACGGAGGGTTTTGGCCTTGCCTTTGGAGGGGTGTGGCGGAGGCGGGATGTTATTATATCCTCCTTGAAACATTAAGACAAGTTGCATTGATAGTATCAGGTTTACAATCAAAATACCTATAGTTTTTTAGTTCAAACACTAGGAATGTCACTTTACTCACTTATGGTTCAAGAAGGACATAGCAGTATCCCATCTTTATCATACCCCTTTGAAGGCAAGACCAAAACTCTCCATAGACAAATGGCTATTGTGGTGACTTGGTCACTAGAATAGAGAAGAAGAAGGAGAAACAAGTGACGAAGAGAATAGTTCTTCATGATTGTTTGGTATTGTTTGTTTGTTTTGTTTTTCCATTTGTTGATCTACAACTATTCGTTATCTCTATTACATTGCTATATGGTTCTATTACATTGTTGTATGTTATATGTTACAACTTATTGGAATTTATTTATTTTTATTCATAACATGAACAAATAATTGATAAATTAACATAAAAAAATGAAAAAGATTTAAAAAAACTCAAATGGAATGAGTGACATGTGGCTCATTTGCCATGTGTTACATGAGATAGCGAATTTTCACAAATGTGTGTTTTTTTTTTTCTAAAATTTTGCACATAACAGAATCAATAGCAACATGCGACTTTGCATGTGCCTATGTAAAGTTCAATCATCTCCTTTCTCATTGGTTCATTCTCATTTCTTAATCTTTCCTAGTCTCCTAATAATAATTAACCATGGATGCTTATCATTGTGTCATGTGCAAGAACTAGGAGTTGGATTGTCTCGCGCTCGACTAACCAACAAGGTCATTAATTACTTTCAAGTCCTTGATGGTGTTGTCATTGTTGTGTAATATAGACATAAAAATAAAGTAAAAAGAAGAAAGAAAACATAGAGAATTATAATAGTTCGATAATGTGTCTACATTTATTCTCATTATGTCATTTGCAAGGACTAAGAGTGGAAGCGCGACACCTTCGACCAACCAACGACATCAGCAATTGAGTTCAGATCCGTGAAGGATTATCACTATGTCATCTGCAAAGACCAGGAGTGGGAGCACGACATCCTCGGCCAACCAGCAACACCAACAGTTGAGTTCAGATCCGTGATGAAGCTAAAATTTTACTACAAAGATAATCATCACAACCACCGCCATGGATGTGACATGTGTGGGAACCGGTTCTCATTCAAACTTGTTCTTAGCTTCCATAAGTTTTAATAGGAAAGGTAAGAAAAAAAAAACAATCAATGTAAAACGTAAGAGAAAAAGAAATAACATTATTTCATTGATTCGTTTCACCATATCAACTGTGAGACAATCTCATAGAAAATTTTCTCACTGAAAAAAAAAATTGCATGAGATTGTTTCAAAGCTGATGTGATGAGACAAACTAATTGGAAAAGAAAGAGAAAAAGAAATGATATTATTTCATTGGTTTATCTCACCACATCAACTACGAAACAATCTCATGAAATATTTTTTTGTCATTTATATGAATATTAACAGTCAATTAGAGTATAGTGAGATGACAATCTTCATGAAGAGCATCAATGCTAGAGAGCTTTGCTGTTGGATAGCAATCTTCATAAAGGCAAAATTGTAGACATAAATTGGATTTATATTTGTAATTATAAAGTGGTGATTTTTGTGTCTATCACTTAATTTGCATTTGTCTAATCTTCTATGAAGTAAATTTTAGAATCATGCCAAAAAGCTTTCAAAATTAACTATTTTCAATGTATTAATCCCTACTAATTTTGTGAAGACGAAAATGTTAACGTAAAATTCGTACTAACTTATAATTTTAAAATTAATTTTTTTTTCCATTAACATCTCAAATTTATCTAATCTATTAATGAATAAAACTTAAAATCACTTCGAGAACTTTTCAAAAAATTATTCGAAAGAGAGCATAAAATAGGTAAATATAATGCAATATGTTTAAATTACATTTTATTTGATTGGTTTCATTTTGACATATTGTAGTGACTAATGATCAACACGGTGGCCATTTATCCATGGAGGGTTTTGTCTTTGCCCTCGGAGGGTTGTGGCGTAGACAGGGTGCTATTATGTTCTTCTTAAACCATGGATCGAGATGTGACGGAGGTCGGGTATGGTCGGAGTCCTTCTTGAACCATAAATGAGCAATGTGATGTTCTCAAGGTTTAAACCAAATACCTATAGATATTTTAATTGCAAACCATGGTATCAAGTTTGTAATTAAAATATCAATAAGTCTTTAATTCAAACCTTAAGAACATTACCTTGCTTACTTGTGGTTCAAGTAGTGACCAAGGATTATCAGGGTGGCCCTCTCCTATACTTGTCATTCTCATTTGTTCATCTCTTCAACTGATAACTAACCATAGATTATCATTATGTCATCTGTAACGACTAAGAGCGGGAGCGCATCGCCCTCCGCCAACCGACGAGGTCGCCAGTTGATTTTAGGTTTGCAATCGAACTGAAATTACACTACAAAGACAACCACCATAGCCATTGTCACAGATGTGACATGTATGAGAATTGGTTCTCGTCCAAACTTGTTCTCAACTTCCATAACTTCTATGTTCACAAGTAATCTATAGTAAGACTTTCTTACTTCAACCCCTAAATATATTTGAAATTTCCATATATTATACATGCTTTTTATTTAAAATAATCAATTTTCCTAAATTCCTCATCATCACCATGATATACCATACACCCTCACTCATGATGAGTGACACATGATGTAGCATATCATGCCAGATTTTCACGAATGTTTGTTTTTTGAATTTTGTGCGCAACAAAATCAGTAGGGAGTGGTAAGGCATGTGACTTTACATGTCTCTTACACTTCCTACCTATATAAAGCCCTACCCTCTCCTATACTTTTTATTCTCATTTGTTCATCTCTCCAACTAATAACTAATCATGGATTATTACTGTGTCATCTACAAGGACTAAGAGTGGGAGTGCGTCGCCCTCCGCCAACCAACAAGGCCGCCAGTTAAATTCAGGTCCACGATCGAGCAAAAATTGCACTACAATGACAACCACCATAACCATCGTCACGAATGTGACATATGTGGGAACTAGTTCTCATCTGAACTTGTTCTCAGCTTTCATAAGTTCCATGCTCATGGACAATACAAGTAAGACTTTGTTACTTCGGCCTCTATCTATTTTATGACCTTTTTTTTTTGTTTTCTTGTGTTTTAGCGTTGCAACTGAGAGCATGCTAAAATGAGAGGAAAATGAGCAGAAGAAGAAGAATAAGAGTAAGGAAAAGAAGAAGAAGAAGAGTATTACTTAAACAGATGTAGTGACCAAGGATCACCACAGTGACCATTTATCCATAAAAGGTTTTGGTCTTGCCCTGAAGGGATGTGGTAGAGTCTAGGTGTTGTCATATCCTCGTTGAACCACCAAGCCAAGTTGCCTTGGTGGTATCAGGTTTGTATACAAAATACCTATAGGTCATTTGTTCAAACCTTAGGAACGCCACCTTGCTCACTTGTAGTTCAACGAGGACACCAGACATGCTCAGCCTCTGCCACATCTAGACTTGTGGTTCAAAGAGGACATGGCATGTTGCCTTCGTCACACTCCTTGAGGATAAGGCCAAAACCCTTAATGAAAAAATGGCCATCGTTGTAACATCCCAAATTTTCTCTATTTAAGAGAAATGAAATATATCGGGATAGATAGTATTTTCGGGATAAATAGTGTTTTCGGATAAATAGTGTTTTCGGATAAATAGTATATGTGTGAATAGTGAATTTTTCGGAAAGCAAACTCTAAAGTCAAAAAGCTCCGGAATAAGTAATAGAGTCTAAGAAAATTGAAACAGATCGAAAATGAGTCTGTTTGAGTAGGTTTTAAGTGAATTGAAGTTTATTAGATAAAAATACATTTTTCGAAAAAAATAATGGGTATTAATGGTTTTATACCCATTTGAATTTTTTTTAAAGCATGCAATTAAGATGTTTTGTATCTAATTAGAGTATTACATAGTCGATTTAAGGATTGGATGACTATGGAATATTTTTGGAATTTATTTAGGTATGGATATGAATTAAATATAATAAAGGGCAAATGGGTCATTCAAACACAAAAATTTTGGAGTATTGATAGAGTTTCAGATGGATTCTCGTAATGTGTTTAAAAATTGTATAATTATTTTGTGGTGTTATTAATGATTATCATAGTAAAATTCCAGATTGATTTTTTTTTGTAATATGTGTAAAAAAATTTATAATTGTTTGATGGTGTTATTAATGGCATGAGTAATGATATTTTGTTGAATATTAGAGTTGTACAACGGAAGTGCGGTGTTTAATCTTTTGTTTAAGAAAATTCATGATTATTAGGTTTGGAATTGAGTACTTGAACTTTGGAAATAATTGAATGAGATTTATGTGAATATGATATAGCATGGGTGTTATAGGATATGATTTTGAATAATTTATTTGTTCCAAAGAGTATGGATAGAAAACGATAAAAATGTGTGAGTAATTATTCATTGGTATATATTAATTCATTATTCGGAAGCTACATGAAGTATAAGAGTTATAAGGAATGATTAAGTTTGATATATTATTGGAGGATATTTTTAAAAGGAATTAAGAAAATTGGATTAAAAAGGAAAAAAATCATAGGGGTATAAAGTGAAAATTTGTAGTACATGGGTTGGTAAAAATATATACATATCTCAACCGGTGTTTGATTTTTTTTTTTTTGTGGTGGCCCATGCCCATTTAAATGTAGAGTTAAATACACAATACCCCTATGAGGTTAACTCAAATACAGACGCATGATCATTTTCATTTTTATAACACTTTACCCCCTTTAACAGTCAATCAATGTTAAAGATCAAGTCTGAAAACCCAAAAATTTTTGGATTTTTACTATTAACAGGGAGGTAAAGTGTTATAAAAATAAAAATATTCACACGTCTATATTTGAATTAACTTCATAGGGGTATTGTGTATTTAACTCTTAAATGTATATATATATATAGAAATATGTAAATGGTGGGCCATGCTCATTAAAAAATATATATATATATATGTTGATGTTGCCGATTGAGGAAAATATATATATAGAAAGCCGGTTGTGAAGAAAAAATAATATAATAATATAAAATAAAATAAAATGAGATGGTGGTAGAGAATGATAAAGATGAGTGAGATGTAGTATATATATATATATATATATATATATATATTGGTCTTCAAAAACAAAACACAGAAGCTGTTCAGTCGAACAGCAGAAGATGACGAAAAAAAATATAGTAGGAGCCGAGAAGGAGGAAAGGAAGAAGAAAAGAAAAGAAAAATATTTTGAGGATCCAATTATCTAGATAAGTAAATTTATTTTAATAGAATTTGGATTTCATAAAATTTATTTTTTTTTTCTAAATTATGAATTAATTTTTATATATGATTTAGGATGGATTGAGGATGATGAGAAAATCAAATAGGAGTTCGTTTTAGATCCAGAAATAAGCAAAAGAGTGAGGTGAGTTGATAGTTTTATGTTTAATTAAACTGATTGAGTTATAGTTATTTATATTTCCGATTTTATTATTTATTTTGAATAAATAAATTTGTTGAGTTATTGATTTTATAAATTATCAATTATGTTTGACGACTGAAATAAAAGTTTACTACGAAATCGTATAAGAAATTCCAACAAGAAATTTATATTTTCTGTTTGAATTATTATTAAAATGATTTTAGAATGGTTGAAATTTTGATTATTTATGTTTTTGGTTGAACGAGTTTGATTTCTATTTTGGAATGATTTCTAGATTATTTTGATGTGTGAAATAGTGAAAGTTTAATAAATTTTGAACCACTTGTAAATGTGGCCGAATATGTAAATAAGAGGTTTTATGAAATTATTTTGATAATTTGTGATTTAATGTTGTTTGCATGTGATTTTCATGATTTTTGAATTGAAACAGAAAGGAATAAAAAAGAACTTGACGAATTTAGTGCTTTGACCGAATGTATATCGGGGGGAAAGACACGAAGGTTTTGATAAAAATTTGATAAGTTAAAAGAGTGAAAAATTATGTTTTGTGATATGTTTGTTTTAGTATATGATTTTGTTTAATGTTAATTAAATAAATTCCATGAGTATGTGTAAATTGTGTTGTGGATGATTTGTGGTATTTGATGATCATAAATTTGGAAAGTTTATGAAAAAAATGGATGTTGACCGAAAATGGTATGAAAAGGGTTGTGAATTTATTTTGTTGAATTGTTATAAAATGTCAATTGATTGCGATTTTATGATTTTGATTTGAAAGGGGAAAGAATTAAGAAAGTATTGGACTACGTTAGTGCCTTAACCGTGTACTAGTAAGGTGAAGGGCAATGTAGTCTTTGATTAATTTTGATGAATATTTGGGTGTAAAATGATGCTTGATGATTTTACGTTTAATGCTTTGACTAAACAAGAAAAAGCATGATCGAAATTTATTTTGTTGCTTTCCTAACGAAATTTTTATTTGGAAATAAAAAGCGATAGATTGATAAATTCTTGGTAATAAATAAAGGTTATAAGGGCCCTAGTAAACTTGTACATTGATAGGTGGGGATTGAAAATTGGTATGTCAAGAGAGAAATATTAGCAGTACTGCACCGTTATGATTGTATACTGATGTTGATTCAAGGACCTTGTAAGGCACCGAGTGTCCGGTCTAGAAATCGATATGATTGTGAAATTGAGATCCGACAGGCAGACACCGAGTGTTCGATGCCGGAGGGAAATATGAAACCTATAATATGTGAAATGTGATCCAGCGGGTAGTCACCGAGTGACCAATACCGGAGAACTTGGTATGCCAATAGGGTGATTATAGCAGTACTGCACCAATATACTTATAAATGTTGATACCGAATTTGTGGACCTTGCGAGGCACCGAGTGTCCGGTCCCAAAATTTGTGTATTATATGAAACGTGCTCCGGCGGGTAGTCACCGAGTGTCCGATGCCGGGGAAAACGTGAAACCCGATTTTCAGTCCATGGTATCGTGTCAGTGTTTACAAAGGGCGCTGAATACTATTAAAGAAAAATCGTGCTAACATGCTTGAAAATGAACATAAATGTGTTTATGCGTGCAGTGAATGGAAAATTGAATTCTTTGTAAATTTATTTATAAAAGTTCGAAAATTGTAAAATAATGACTTACCACTTGTATCTGAGAAATGTATATATATTATATGAAAATCGTGTAACTATGTTGAAAAACGATTGATATGAGTTTTATATACGTAATTGTTAGTATGTGTTTTCATTGAGGTTTGTTATAGAAATTGGAAGAAATCGTGTTGATATGTTTGAGAACGTCTTTTATAAATATGTGTTTTTATTAATAAAATGATTTTCTTACGTATTATTTTAGTATTTTGAGAAAACGTAAAAAGATTGTGTTACCCTGTGACATTTCCGTGGAATGAGGAATTTTAAATATGCGGTTTGTATGTGTAATTAGTGGTAAAATGACTCATGTATGAATCTTAATAAAAGTTCGAGCATTTTGGAAGTTATGATTTTTATGTGTTTGGAAACAAAATTCATGTGTTTTATACGTGCAATTAGTAATAAACGAATTTATTTATGAAGTTTGATCAAGGCTTGAAAATTTTAGAAATTTTATTTTATAATATGAATTTCGTGATGATATGATAAATGTAAAGTTTGTATACACCTACTAAGTACAAATACTTAGCGCGTTGGATTTTCTATGCGTAGGTTGAGATTTGGGCGTTGTATATAGAGATAAACGAGAAGATAGCTGCCACGCTTTCTGCGAGTCACATCCCTTCATATTTGGTAGTTTCACTTTTGGTATTATATAGTGGTGTTTAAGTATATAGAATTGCATGTACATGTATATGGATCTACGAAATTTTATAAATGAGAATGTATAAGTTGTAGAAAACGTTTTTGATTCATAAAATAATTTTGTAAAGAAATTCTTATTTATTATTTAATTAGTGTTTAATCTCGATTAAGATGATTTTTATTAAATGTTATGTTTATAAATGTTTGTGTGGTGAAGTGATTCCGGAGTCGGACGAAGGGTCCGAAATGAAAGCTAAGAGAATGAATGCATTTTAGAAGTGTTTCTTTTGAATATTTACAGGTTTTTATAATTTGGGTTTTTCAGAAAAACAGAGGAAACTCTACCGGATTTTCGAAAAAAAAAAATTGTAGTGTATATACGTAAAATAATAACGAAAAAATCGATTAAGGTAACATATTTAGACTCGGGTTTCCATCCGAATAGAAATCGGGTGGGGGGTGTTACAATCGTGGTGACCAGGTCACTACAAATGAGGAGGAGAAGAAAAAGCTAAGTGACGAGGAGAAGAGTTCTACACGATCGTTTGGTATAGTTTGTTTGTTTTGTTTTTCTATTTGTCGATCTGCAGCTGTTCGTTTTCTCTAGGAGTTTTTCTTATTTGTGAAGGATATGATGAAGACTGATCGTTTGGTGTACGTTGTTGTTGTTGTTGTTTTTTTTTTTTTTTTTTGAAATATATTTTGTTTTGTTCTTAAAAATGACATTATTCCATAATTTGATTTATTTTAATCGAGGAGCCCTCAACTTATGGTATTTCAATTTTTTTTCCTTCCTTCACATATTGTTATTGACATCTTAATATTACAATTTTAAAGTTATTGTAAACAAGTTCTAACATTTAAAAATCAAAGCACGATCAATTATGTCTACGAGTCTAGCGCTCACAACCTTACCAAATCAAAACAACAGTTAATTACTGATAAAGCATCTATATCAGTATCATATAGGTTTATAGCATACTAGTTTACATCAGAGTTCAATATAAGTTTTCATCTGAAAATGTTCACGGGGAGGCATTGTTGTTCCCACCAGAACAAACAATTGAGGACTACATACTAATATTAAGATAAACATCGTCATTGATCTTAGCACAAAACTCAGCATCCCAGTTCTCAACAGCATGTACAAAGAATGATTTTATCTTTCTTGAGTGCTCCTAAGGCTCCACCTGATCATCCCGGGAAAAAGAAACAAAGAAAAAGCAATGTTAATATCTGCTCCTTCAAATTGTCACAATCTAAAACATGTTAACTGCCAACTTCAACATACAGGACTGTGTATATATTATAGGCTTTATTAGCATGAGATATCAAGACTGTCAGACATAAATAAGTACTGGTATGCAAACACGAACATTCACAGAATGTGTTTTACATATACCTACATATATATATATATAAAAGGAAGGGGAAATAAAGAGGTCCAGAGTCTGGTTTATAGGTCTCTATACATGCAGGAAAGAGTTGTTCAAGAGTAATGTTATTTTACTTCAAAACCCAACTCTTAAGAACTCTTTAGTTTCAAACAAGCTAGATTGCTGATCTGGCAAAATTGATGCCAGTTGGATTCTACAGCATAAGAAAAATTATTGAAAATTTAAATTACAGTAAATAGTCTTGCAATAACTTTAACATGTGAACATACAAGTACAATGAAGTCATTTGTCTGCCAGATTTCAGTGTCGATCTCTCTGTCCAAACTGTCTCCATGGTTTGCACTGCAATGTATATATAATTTCAATTTAACAGAAAACGCACGAGACTGTCCACATGTTTATACACATAGACAAATCATGTAAATAGAGACCTTCTTCCTATCACAAATCGCATATAAACATTTTTAGTGACAGTAGAATTCTTTATTGATTCAAACTCTATCAATACAACTCTATCTAACGTTTTTGAAGATACCATGAATTTTTTTTTTTTTTCATAACAATGTTGATACACATGTTATTTAACATTGTTCTCTTTTATGAATAACTAATAAATAATAATTCGTTTTAAACTTGAAAGTTAAAGTTCTTTGTGTTTACTCTCAAAAAAAAGTTCAATCGTTTTTAGTCTTTGTCAGCTTCTTAAAACATATTTCATATGTAATATTTCATCAACCTAAAATATTTTAAATATTTCATATACAATATTTCATCAATGTAAAATATTTTCAAGCCACTTAACTCCTTTAAATTGGGCAAATGTTTCAAGTCAAATGAGTTATAACAAGTAATTTTATACAATTTTTTTTCAACAATCATCCTAAATTGGTTTAATCTATTTATGAAGAAAAAAAAAATTAGAGATATTCCTAGATCCTCACAAAATTACAATTTTTAACCTTAAAAATTTTATGAGAAAAAAATGTCAAATGTAAAACGAGCTTTAACTTATAATTTTAAATGAATTTTTCACCCATCATCTTGAATTGATTCAATTTATCTGTAAATAAAATTTGGAATTATTGTAAAAACCTTTCAAAAATAACAACTTTAATTGTATTAACCTCTACAAATTTCGTGAGGTGAAAATGTCAACCTAGAATGAGTTGTAATGTTACAGCTTTTTGCACCAACCATCTTGAATTTATCTAAAATATATATGAACAAAGTTGTGAACTTCTAAAAAATTATCATTTTGAGTGTATTAATCCCTATAAATTTTCTAAAGGCAAACTTATCAATGTAATATGAGTTTTAAGTTTTGACTTGTGATTTGAAAAACTATTTTGCACCAATCACCTTGCATTTGTTTCTATGGATGAGCAAAGTTCCAAGAGTTAGAAATCACGTTTCATTCACTTAAAATTTTGGCTCTCCCAATTATGTCCTAGAAGAGTATTGTATTACAACAATCTATTTGACAATAAAAGGACATGATTTTACATAAGCAATTTTATATGATACAACAATATAACATGAGATGAAAAACCAAGTACTGTCCAGACTATTTCATTGTGATGATAATGTAAATTGTTGCATTAATTCTGCTCCTGATATTCATTACAGAAAAGCAAATCATCTTTTTACCCTGATAACTGTTATCTTCCCTAGAAAGTTACTATGAAACTCAGACCAATCGTAAAGTCTTCATGGGATGCTCATCTTTCTGGTTAGGCTGATTCTGTTTGGACACTAAGACTTCGAATTCAGCCAAGTTTGCTAGTTCTTCAACAGCTTCAACAATGGCTTCGATCCTGGAAGTGATTTCTATGAGCAAAGAAGCGAAAGTCACCAAAGAAATGACACCCATTAGAGGGATAGTTGCCGTTGTTTTCTGAGATTTCTCTGTTGTCTTGTTTTCAGGAGTTGCAGCTTCTTGAAGTGGAGGTGAATTGGAGTTGGACAAACAAGAAAGAGATTTCAAGTCATGTTGAAGTTCCTGTACTGCACTATTCATTTCTCCAACTAAGAGATCTATAGTGGATGATTTCTTCATTGTCATTATAGTTTTTGCTAGCTCTTTTATGACGTTTGAAGAATTGGAGCCTACTCTCTGGCAAGTTTTGCTTAGATGCTTCTTGATAAACTCTGGAGCCTGTTCAGGGCAAAATTTGCAATAAGTTTCTTGTTTTCCAAGTAAGAAACTGTACTAAAATTTCAGGAGTTGGTATTACCTGGTTGTCTGAGTTGATGCACCCATTTAGAGCATCTATGCAATAAGCACAACTTCTCATCAATGCCCCGATTTTAAGATACTGTTTCCATGGATATCTGAAGTTAAAACGACCATGAGCAGGCTCCCATCTAGCAAAATTGGCCTGTGCGAAAACCGTCCAAATCTTAGATCATATGAGATTATTATAATTGGAATTTATTCCAGTAGTCATGTTACATACCATGGATTCTTCTATTGCCTTAGAATTCAATACACATTTGTAGCCTAGAATTGTTTTGTCTTTACTGTCCCTTTTTTCATCTCCCTGGTTGAAATACTGTGATACACAACCTGAGAAGAAAGTAATGGGTCAGACTTACAAGTTTTGTTAACAAAAATTAACAAAATATTCATGTTATCTCAACTACTTTTAAATAACTTACCATCCAAGGAACTAGCAAGTTTGTCCATGTTTTTGTTTATCAGGACATAGAGTTCTTTGCCTGCCCAAATTGGGCAAATAAGTGTGGTCACAAGAATGCATAAGGAAGTTCCAATGATAATGGTGGATATTCTTTGATGAGCCATTTCAAGCAATTTATCTATCCTATAACCTGATACTGTAACCAAGCTGAAGGTCAGGATGAAGATCATAGCACCATAATCAAACCGTGCTTTTATTGTTGGAATAAATCTAGAGAAGGTAGCAGCAGAAGCTGAAAAGACGATAACAGTTACAAGTCAGTTGAGGTGTCTCAATAGTCGAGACAACAAAAGAAGATACTTTATTGGAAGAGTGTATCAACTTACCTAATAGAAAAACTGCAGTTCCTACTATTAAGGGCTCCAAGTTCTCTCCTGAATGACTAGCAAGCCAGTGAACACCTATACCAAGAAGTCCAGCGAGGCAAGTTCCAAAAACTCTGTTCAAACATTTGCTTATTGTTGCTCCTGCAGTGTTGATCATAAAGTTGACAATTTTTCAGGTTTTAAGCAAACTGGCCATGACAATTATATGTTTAAGATGTTGGATTTCATTGAACATAAGCCTAATAATTAGCTGTTTGACCATCAAATAGTTAGACTGAACAAAGAAATGCAAATTCTTGGGGACAGTCTAGTTTGAAGATTCATTATATGAGTTGAACTTTTGATAGTTTCAGGTTTTTCTCAAAAAATCAAAAGAAGACTTACCAACAGTGTTTTCAAACGCTACCACAACAGTCATAACTGCCCACATAGCATTCCCTCCAACTCCTTCATACAAAGGCCTCAAATAGTAAAAGAGTGAGACAACAGTAAGTGCTATCCCAACTTTGAGGCAGTGGATCACTTTTCTGGGATCATCGACTGCTAACTTCCATGCTTTTTCAAGAAACTTCCACACTTTTGAAACCAACCTTGCAATCTTATCTTTCAGGCCAAGCCAGATTCCGCTGGCTAGTGCTGCCTGTGGAACCAATGTCTCTGGAGAGCCATCTCCCACCTTTATTCTCCACTCCACTCCACTGGGCAATTCCTTCTGATGAGCCATCACATACAATGACAGTGTACGATTTTCAATCTAGGTGGAAATGATATAGAGATTATTGGTTACTTGTGTTGCTTGTGTTACTAAGATTGTGACAATAGCTAGTTATTGAAGACCCTGATGCCATGCAATGTGGATTGTATATTATATATATATGTGAAGGAGTATATGGTATCTAGCACTGAATTGGTAAAAAGTAGACAAGAATATAATGGAATAATCTGATATGTCATGGGATCCTGGAGGACAATTTTTATTGTTTTTGGTAGGTATAGTTGACAGTGGGACACATAACGGCCACAATCAAATCTTTATGACTCCTGCATGCATATCCTGCATTCTTCACTATTAAAATGTTATTTCATGAATTAGAGAAGCAGCCATCAAAGAACAGTCACAGAAAATATTATCTTAGGAGTACAAGAAATATACAAATGTAAGCATCTTAGGCCATACCACCCTGTCTATTAATTACATGGAATTTCTGTTCTCTTTGGCGACTAAAACCAAACTGTAAATGTAATAACATCAAACGTTTAACATCATGACTTTATGAGTACTGTGTTCTGAGTGGTCTTTGATCACGATCCTATCTAACCAGTTTTAAAAGGATAAGAAAATTAGGAAAGAGCACCATCCTAAGATATAAAGCATTACAGCACATAACAGTTTCTTGAATTATCTTCAAAGCTGAAACCACATTATTTTTGTTGTCATGGTCATTTTATGATCTTAAGCACATAATGCCCTTGTGGTCCCAACCTAGCAACTTCCCTTTCTAGCAAATAGTCCCTAATAAGTAAATAAAGAGGGGACAATGCCATCAACAACTACTACAAGAAGCTCATGAAATCTAACCAAATTGTGAGAGGCCCTTTTTCTTGCAGCCCAAAAGTGGGCTGTGTGTGAGAGCGAGAAAGCTAAAACTATAAGCCAATTATCTTGAGAGTGTCAAATTTAAAACCTCCCCTCCAGTAATATTCAACCAAAGTGGACAACCCAGCAACCATTTTAATGTAAAATAAGTCAAATTACAAATCTAGTGTTAGTGGTTTTGTCATGCCTTTAGAGAGTGTCAAACAACTGATAACATTCTTAAAACAATGCACGGTAACATGTTATATTTATATATCTATATGCCCTTCAACATGGCAAATTAGGTCATGAATATGACCAAACTTTTGATCTTTGTATAAGTTAAGTGGGGAGGCACAAAGTTTTAAATAGAATTTCAAAAAGGTCCATTCAGATTTCACTTGGAAGAGGAACAGCACTTATCTCCATGTTCAAGCTTTAAAGAGATGCACCGATTTGAAAGGCGAATTCAACTATCAAAAGTTGCTTCCTATACATCATTTTCACATATATTCAATTCATCAATATTAGTAATATCATATGCTTAAAATAGTAATTTCACGGCAGCATACTTTCCCTGATTAAAGTGGATAATGACCCCTTGAACTCTGACGTATGTCTTAATCAAAGGGTTAATATTGAGCCTGAAAATGTGAGTTTGTTCTTTCTTGCATATTTGCCACAAGTTTGTCCTTCCTGAGATGCAGCTTAATGGTGGAGAAAGTATTACTATAAACAAGAGCGCTTGTCAATATATATAACCATACTGTAAATTACTTATCAAATAATTGGCAGAGGCAATCACAAGTGCAACATACACTATTTATAGAACACGTCTAGCGATACTTGAATTTCCATTAATAAAATTTTTAGGTTTGTTAACGTGTCATTCATTGAATATAACGACCATGTCAACACGGATTAAATTAGCCAGGGACACAACTCTTACTAACTCTTACTGCCAAATCCTGGGATTTTCTGTTTGAAGATGAACATTAATTGGCAGTAGACAATGACAATGATTGTTAATGAATCATGATAATTATCTTGTAGAAGATGGAACAAATAGCCTAACAAGTGTATCTATACATAGATGAATGATGATGACCAAACTCAAAAGTTTGTAGCAAGAACAAAGCAATGAAAAGTCAAAGTAAAAGAAATTGCATGTTGGTGGATCAGGCCAGACAATGAATAATGTTGTTGAAAATGAGGAACTTTCTATCATGAGATTTGACTACTTCGCACTAAAGCAAGCATACAATAAAAGTATGGAGAGTGAAATTGGACCCCATATTGATTATGAGATCTAGCACAGCACCAATTTTTCCAAACCAAGCTTACAATAAAACAAAGTTTGTTGTGAGCATTTCACTTTATGACAACTTTCAGCAATCTTATTAACTTCAAAATGGCGACAAGAAATCTTCAATGTCACCTAGTGTTTTGTACTAGGGAGGCTGTCAATTTACTGAAACTTCTTGGAGCAATGAATTTTCACTAGTTAGTATCCATCAATTACATTAGTTTGACATTGTTTTGAGTGAAGTTTACAGTGGTTCCGAGCATATATATATACATATATATATATATATATATATGTTGAATGATGAATATAATTCTCATGATCAGAGTGGTAAGGCAAACGAGTACAAAATAACAAATGAAGCGAAAAGATAAGTTGAACACTGTTCGGATACGAGGAGAGAATAAATTTATAATATTTTACTGATGAAACAAGGCCAAAATATAATTCAACAGTTAGCCTACAACTAGATGATCAGTTTCAGTTTATAAACAAGTTATATATGGCAAGAACAACAAAAAAAACCAAAAGAAAACAGCATACTTAAGCTTCACTCATGTCTGTCTATCATCATATGTAACCTGACATAAATCTTCCTGTTGCAAGACAAAGTTTCCATCATGTGTTTAGCAGACTTTTGCTTCCTACACAAGGCATGCTCTGTAAATCCCTCCTGTAATCACGAATTGTTTTAAGGAGAAGCAAGAAGATTTCTTGCGTTCTAAGTATGTCCTAGCTTATCAACCATATGCACAGTCCACTGCCATTTCCAAGATGGCTGAACTGGAAAGAAGAACCACATTTGTCATCTTTGAGTCGTCGCTCTTCAATTTTTATGAACACCAATCACTGCAGGCCCTCAATAAGTGAATGCTCAAGGTATCCCTGAAACCCTTTTTTGACTTATGTGTTCAGTCATTGGAGTGTCTCAGCCACGCTGACGGTAAGCTGCGTGGGCAATAGAGGTTGCTGATAGCTGTCTAATGAAGGAATCCCGCCATCCATGGCATTGTTCGGTTCACTTGTTGAATCAGTTCCACTGGTAGCTGTTTGCTGTAGAAGCTGGACAAGGGACCAAAATATATCCATCCTCGTCACATGCCCGTTAGCCTGTAGTACAATTTACAAATCAGTTTTCGAAGGAATATATCAAAGCAGACTAAATTTACAGCTTGAAATGTCTTATGTTCATCCTTACCTCAACTATGAAGCGCGCCCATATCTTATCTTCTCGAATCTCCATCACTCCCTTCCATATATTCAACCCAAAACCCTTAATTATGTCTGCTATCTCAAGAAAGAATCCTTTGTCTTCACACAGCATCTGCAACAAAGAAATGAAATGCACATTCAGTATCGAGTTTTATAGCAGATGATCAGGTGATCTTCAAACCTTTGTTTCGTACCTCAACAAGCATTTGGCCAGGTGGACTGAGATCCTCAACTATAATTGGGCAAACCATTGTCTGACCGCCAACTTCATACGCCCACGTAACACCTCCACCTCCATTATGACCGTTCGCACTGTTGTCTTTCAGAACTACTCCATTCTCCCGACCAACCAGCTATAACAATAAATTCATTATTCCGTTTGTAGGCTATGTAAACTAAAAATATCATATATAATAGAAATAAAGAAAACAACTTACTACCTTTGGCTCTTCAGCTTCTATAAGCTTGTCTGCATTTTTGGTTATGCTTTGCAAGAAAAGCATGTGTTTGACGGTGAGATCCAACAAAGAATCGATGCTACACTGTTACATCAACCAGAATAACAAGTGTCAACATTTTGTAGATTCCCAGCATCTAAAATCAACATCGAAAGCTATATATAGTATTAACAATGTGGCCCAAAAGCATATATAGAAAATAATTCCAGAAGAGTATGTACCTTCACACCATTAGGGATGATCCCTCTCAACTCTTTGAGACGGTCTTGGATCTGTTGACGGTCTTTGGGCCTTGGTCGGGTACTTTCCCCAGGTCTAGCCCTTTTCCTGCTGACCTTTGTAGGTTTCTCAGGTTTTTTAGGCGTTGCAGCAGCACCACCATTTTCAGCATTGATGCTATAGCTATCGTCAATCCATAAGCCTACTTGTGACTTTGGAAGAACATCTTTCTTGCACATAAGATTGTTGATCTCCTGATTGTAGGCAGATTGCATCAAACCCATGCTTCCAGCAGAGGAGGATAGTTTTGTCAACTGGAACTGATCACTATTGGACGAAGAACCATCCATTTTCCTTCTTTTATTGGTCGACAATTGATCCTCAAGATTACATCTTGTAACAGAACTAGAACTACTCAAACCATTTAAAAGCTCTTCGAGTCCTAACTCGGAGAACAGTCCCTTCCGAGGGACAGCTGTGGAACCACCATCCAACTGAGTAATGCATTCTGATATACCTGTACTGATAGTCGAGTGACCACTGCTACTTACAGGCTTCATATAATCTTCCCAACATTCTCCAGCTTTTCCAAAAGCAAAATCTACTCCCAAACCATCAAATAGATCATTCTCCACGCCATGAACAGCCCCAAATTTCTCTTGTCGATCAGACATGAATGCATCACTGATTGAACATTGCATTGAATTAGATGAATGTTTGATTGGAATGTCGGTTGAAAACTCACATTCAACCATACCAGAGGAAATGGACGTAGCTCCTATTGATGGTAAAAGATTATTATCTATTGTGGCTCCCATGCGGTTGATACTATGGTCTGGTGAAGCATTGAACAACTGAGATAGATCATCCACTACATAGCAGCTAGAGAGATCTGTTGCAAAATCATCCATCTTAAATAGATCATCTGGGAATCTATGTAGGCTAGTAACTATCTCTGAAAGTTCACAATCAGTTCCAAGAAATGAGTCAGAAGAATGCTGGTTGTCATTCATCTTTCCTGACCTAATTGGAGTAGCTTTTTCCATGTCAACCAGGCCCTCTCCACTGTACAAAGAAAAGAAGGTTGAATCATGGAAATTCTGGACAGGATCGTTTGCTTTTGTAGAATACATATTTGGAGAACTCTGGACCACACTTTCAGATGGAAAAGGTTGCTCAAATGAAGTTAAGATGGAACCTTCATTACTCCATGTACTAATACAGGGGGTATTTGAAACTTTAACTTCTTTGTAAGCTGTTTGCAACTGGTTGCAAAGTTGAGATGAATCAGTATGAAGGGGGGCTGTCAGCCCATGGTCAATCTCCGAAATGAAAGTTGAGGATCCATTAAGATTTGCTAATGAACAAGGGTTTCCCATCAGCTCTCTAGAGCTGCCAACTTGCACAGGTGGGAGATTCACATTAGAGGAATTTCCTGAAGATATAAAGGAAGCAAACAAGGTACTTAGATCACAGGACAGCGTTGTGCTTTGCAAGTGGTTAAGTCCATCAAACTTTTCCATCTCCTCTAACAATTTTTTTGTCTGATTTAAAAATTCCAAACTCTCCAAAATCTGCAACATAAACAGCCATAAAGTCAATAAGATGCATTAAACCATACCACAATTATTTATTTAACTATATCAAAGCTCTCTAATAGCAAAATTTCTTAATCAAACACAATGCACCGACACACATAAATAGCAATAGATAGCAGCAATTGTGCAGCTTCCACACACAAAATATTTCTAAGTTTCACGCTAAAATTTCTATGAGCATAAAATTATTTCAATTCTTTCATTGTACTGACTTTCTGGGTGGATCCAAACTGCACCACTCCTCGCGATTCCAGGGAGATCACTGAAATTGTCTGCGAACCAGACATAAACTTAAATGAATATGACTATGATTTAAAATGGAGAAAACAACTAAATTACTACAGCTTTGTTCGACAAAGGTAAAACTAATACGAATATGTACTACACATTTACATTAAGAAAAAAACAAAAGGTACCTGTATTCCGGATGAAAATTGGTGACGAATATCCGAATCATCCTGCACAACAAAAGTAAAATTGATATAAGTATATATATAACTCAAGCAACATCCTCTCTGGCTTAAATGATTTAACAAGAATCGATGTTATAACATTTTGACAGTAAAAGTTGCCAAAATACCTGAAATGCTTCTAGACTTCCAACAGAACCAATGGAGTTCCATTCTCCACCATGAACATCAGAAAACATCCATTTATGCTTCCCAGTGAAAGCAACTTGGCCAATGATCCTACAGTAAACAATAATATCATGAGCAGTGCCACTAAAAGCTTTCTATGATACTAGAACTTCACAAAAACTGTCAAAAAATCAGCTGATCTCGCAATGGAATTTTGGCTAAATCAATAACTGAGAAGTTCATGAACAAAAAGGCTATATTAGTAACACAACTGAGTTTACTACGTTAGACCTACCCTTCACCCATCATGTGGACCTGTAGAAGCATATTATCAACCAATGTAGCCATTTCGTCTTCACAGTAGGCATCTTCCATGGTCAACAACCTGATGAACATTTCCAGATCAGAATTTACAATGAGCATAATATAGTAATCAGAGTATAAAACCAAAATAATGCAGATTTTGAAACCATTGACTAGTATTAGACATCCAGGATTATAAGAGGACCAAATGCTAAGAATGAAAAAAGAAAAAAAAATCAAATCTATGAATTAAGTAACTTTTAGTCAATAAACAAGAAGGTAAGATGTTTTTGTGAAAGGAAACAAAAAACACCAAAATAAATCAAGAAGAAGAGATTTCAAGAAATGCTCAAATGTACAGAAAGCAATATTTGTATTTGCTATTTGCAAAAACACCCCACTAAGCTGAAAGATCTAAACCAGCAAAAAAATTAAAAATTGTAAACAAAAATTCTAAGTTGTAGAGATGCAAAAACAATTATTATTATTATTATTATTTTATACTTTTCGGCCAGAAAGTTGTTTCACATTACCATTTTCACTACTCCAAATTCAATACCGCAACATAATAATATTAAAGAAAACATAAATTACAGTTGATTACAGATGTTAAACTTGGTGTGGATTGGACACACAAGTATACCATTAAAGTGTTACAAAAAGACAAAGACTTAAGTTTCAAATGAAAACAAATGAGCATGTTCGCTACAAAAACATATAAAAATAGAGTTCGAGTAATGAGAAAAATCACATCTTTGTAACATATATGAAGCCAAAAAACACCAAAACAAAACAAAAACAAATATTTTTAAAAAATAAGAAAACTTACATGGAATTTCGCTGATCAAAACCCCAAAATACAGCATAAGACCAGCCATTAGTACAACACAAACTCTCAAGTGTCCTCTTTAGAGCAGAACCCATCTCCACTACTACTTCTTTCACCAAATAAAAAACCAACTCCACAGGCTCAAAAAGCTCACTACTTACAACCCCATTAACCGCTTACCAGGCCTGAGTGTCAACCCAGCCACTTCCTCTCCACAACGCAGAAACTGTTTTCACGTTGGAACCCACCAGCAACCAAACCAAAGCAGAAGAACAAAAGCTGTTTTTGGGAAACAAAGAGATTGCTTTTATGTGTTCTCTTCTTTTGGCTGCAAGAAAACAAAAACAATGAAAGCAGAGACAGACACAGAGAGAGAGAGAGAGAAAGCACAAAGTGGGAAAAAGCCCCCGTTTACAACTTTATATATAAGAGACTGAACAAGACGATAATAAAAAGGTGGTGGTGGGGTGGTTTTTGATGTTCTTTTTTTTTTCTTCTTCTACTATGCGTGTGTGTATGTATATATGTAAATATAGTGTTTATTGGTATTGTTCATGGACAAAAATGAAACCCAATGCAGTAGCCTGAGAGAGAGAGAGAGAGAGAGAGAGAGAGGGAGGGTTGAAGAGAAGAGAAACAGCGATCAAGTGAGATCTTCCGCATTTAACTCAGTTTTAATATCTTTGTCTTTTGTTTTTCTTTTACCGGCTATAACCGGTATTGGTAGTTGATTTTCTCCTTTTTCTCATTTTAATATCTCATGATATTTATTACCTCAAATATCGTCACAAGATATTGGTATCATCAATGATTGTCTTGTATGAGAAACTTGATTTTGTTTTACATACATATGCAGAGTCTATAACCTCACACAATCAATCCTTTAACATTATAAAATTAATTATGTTATGGAGTTTTTTCTTTTGTTTATTCTGGTGTTGTAAAAAATCACTTTATAGTAGTATAGAATTAATATTTTATATGAAAAAAATGAATAGTTTTAAAACTACGTGTATAGCTTTTATTGTAAAATTTTACCTTGATGATAATAATAATAATGATAACTCTATGTATTACTTAGAAAGAATATTATTTAGGCTTTTGGACTTGTTTGTTTTATTGGATTCGAAAAGGGGAATGAACATATTGAAGGAGAATAGGTTTCTTTATTTTAGATAAATTTTAGGGGTCTATAGGATTTTGTGGTTGGTAGATTTTGATGAGTATAAAATCTGTTACAAGATTTGCTTTTATTTTAAGATTTTTTTGAAAGTTTTGATAATATTTTTTTTATTTACTCTTGGATTTTCAATGTTAATGGCTATTGTATAAAAACAATACTAGATCGATTTGATTTTGTTTAATAAATGAGAATGGGTAGATTATTTTAGATTTATGATTATAAGATTCTTGTATAAATGTTTTTATTTTTTATTTAAAAACTTTTTATAGTCTGATATCTACAATGAAAATTGGTTGAAGTAAAAGATATGTTACTTGTAGATCTAAAATATATGTATTCTTATATTCGTTGTATATTTGGATTAAATTTCATTAAATCACTTAAATGTTAAAATAAATTTTGATTATAAAGTTAGTAAGGGATCATTTGTTTTTTCGTTTCAAGACTTAACAGTGTAACAATTCATTGAAGATTGAATAATAACTGAAATATGAAATATGATTAATATATATATATTTTTACCTCTGAATGTATTGTAAACCTTTTTGTTTTTTAAAATTAAAATTCTCTAAAAATTAGTAATTTAACATCCATATTCTTTTCACTTGTTATGTAATTTTATTTAATTTAATATAAAGAACTAAAAATAACTAATTTAATAAATTCAAAACATTTTTATGTACATATTAATAATAATTTATTTATAATTAAAAGCATGTTAGTATTAACTATATTTATATATTTAAATATATTATTATATTTAAGAGAGCAACTGAAAATAATGGTGTGTTTACTTAATGGATTGGAAAATAAGAATCAGGAATGTGATTGATTGATAGTGTTTACTTGCTTAAAATTTATTCCGTAATGGGAATGAAAGTGTGGGTCCCACATCAATTTGAGGTTGAGGAATGGAAATCTCATTCTCATTCCCTTTGTCAAGCTAAAATGTCTTTATACCCTTCTTACATATGCTATAAATGAAAGTGTAATTGGTTGTTTTATATTTATAAATATAAATATTTACATATGCTATAAGTTTTCATAAAAAAATGTGTTAGTGCAAAATGTTATATTTTATAATAAATAATTTACAGTTAACACTAAAATTTTGAGTTCAATTGAAGAATATTACAATAATACGGTTAAGAAAGTTTAGGTAATATTTTATATATAATTAAAAAAATGATTTGATATACCATATAAATACATAATATCTTCTTCTAAAAAGAAAATAATAAATACACAAAATGCTTACAATGATATTGTCAAATTGTTAAGAATTTTTTTTTTTTTTAGTTTATTATGACGAATTACAAGATAAAAAGATAACATTAACATTTTAAACAAAATTTTGTACATTGTAATTAATCCATAATTTTAATTAAGGACATTTTTGTAACTTATAATTAATCCATTTCGATTCCAAAATAAAGTAAACAGTTTAATGGGAATACTGTTGATTCCGATTCCGATTGTTACAGTTGAAGTAAACAACTTATTCTGATTCTGATATTTCATTTCGATTCCAAGTCATTCCGATTCCAGATCATTCTGATTCCTATTCCGATTCCTCCAAATAAAGTAAACACACCATAAATGTTTAAATTGTAAATTAAAATACAATAATTTAATTTCAAGACAATTTGGAAATAGATGAATTTAAGTTTCGTTTTTCAAATATAATCTTTACAAGTATCAAGAAAAAAAATGAAAAATATAAAATTAAGATAAATTTGAAATATGATATTTTGATAATGATAACTCAGAATAGAATCAATTAAATGCATTTAAATGATTTGTCATTGAATGAAAAGTTACAAATTTTTACTTTTTATTTTCATTATTTTTGGATGATTTTAAATAGCTTGACCACTTAAAAAAACAAATGAAAACAATTTAATAAATACAATTCAGTACTATTAAATTTTAAATAGTAAAAAAAAAAAAAAACCCCAAAGTATTTTTAAAAGGTCAAAAACACTAATCTATGACATAACTTGAAGAAAATATTTTTTTTGCATGTATAATATAATTTTTACAAGCAAAAATATAAAAAATTATATTGAGTTTCACCTTAGATCATTTATTGTTATAATCTAAAATCCCATATTAAACTACATCAACTTTATTTTCTACCCAATAGATGAAGTATTCAGCTTCATAAGATTAATATATAATTTTTAACCATAAAGCTTATATTATACACAACGTACTTTTTTTTTTTTTTTGAGAAATACACAACATATAATTGACTTAATAAAGTCTGTATTGTTTTCAAAAATAAAAAAATAAAGTCTATATTTATCTTCTTTTTTTTTTACATCATCTCGCGAGAAGAAAAATTCACAAAATCTCAGCTCATTGTCTGAACTGAGAACGGAGAGGGCCAGCCAAGGATTTTTCTATACATTATATAACATTTATATTATAAATTATTGCTATTATTATTATTTATATTACATTTATTTCAAAAAGGTTGATGCTAACATGCACTGCCTGCATGGGTTGGCGCAGTTTAGCAGCTCCGACTAATATAAGCCATTGGCGGTGGGACTTTTGTGGACCCAAATTCTAAGCTTTTATTGCACTTCTTATCGCGCGTGGTGTCTACTCTCTCAGTCTCGACATCCTAGTTATCACTTACAATTATATTAAATAACTGGAAAAATTACTTTAAAAAACTCGAAAACTATATATATATATTAAAATAAAGTTAAATACACAATATCCCTTTGAAGTTAACTCAAATACACACGTGTGAACATTTTTATTTTTATAACATCTTACCATCTGTTAACAGTGAAAACCCATAAATTTTTGGGTTTTCAGACTTCAACTTTAACATTGGTTGACTGTTAACAAGGGATAAGTATTATAAAAATAAAAACGTTCACGCGTCTATATTTGAGTTAACCTTAAAGGAGTATTGTGTATTTAACTCTCATAATAAAGTTTTTTTTTTTTTAAATAGATTAAATTCTTTCTAAGCCTATCATACTTATCTATTGTTTAAAACATAAATCTAAAAATCTTATTTGGTTTTCTCCCAAAAAAAAAAAATCTACGCTCAAAAATGTTTTCTCTATTCTCAAAAAAAAAAAAAATAAATAATTGTTCTCCATAACATGTTATATAATCTTTAGAATTTTGAATTATAATAATGTATTGTGTTATATACCTACAAATCTTTAACACCTTTCTCCTTGGAACAACAATAGTGTTCGAGTTCATTTCATCAATAAAAATTAATGGGTATGAAGAGATATCAATCTATTATTGAAATAAAATCTACACTTAAAGTAGTATTATATATATCTCAATACCAAATAGATCAAATATTAGCTGAAATTAATCTTAATTTGCACAATTCATATATCAACTCTCAATAATAAAAAAACAATCATTTTCATAATAAAAAAGAAAATTACTTTTATAAAATTTATAAAATGTTTGATGAGATTTGAAATTTTACTACTAAAATCATTTAAGAAGTGTTCAACCCTTCATTAAGGATTTACATTTTATCTTTTATATATATATATATATATATATGATAGTATCTTAGTCACAAAAGTAATTGTTTGGGTAGCTAATCTTTGAACGAAGAATTAAAAATCATAAAACAGTCTTAACTAAATAATTTTTAATCGTAGGCAGCGGTAACATAGACGACGTAGCTGATGGTTGGCCCTTACAACTAAGATATTGTTTGTTTAATTAAACAAATAGACAATGAATGTATCTCACACTCCCAAGAAGCATGTGGAGATCGAGATGGGCAGTGGTGGTCGTTGTGACGGCGGCGGCTGCAGCGGCATCCAGGGAGGCAGTCCCCGGAGAGTGACAGAGAATATTTACAGGGATGGTGGTTGATGGGTCCCACTTTTAGGGAAATGTAACAAGTTCATAAATTGGTCCCCACTTATATAGTGTTTTTTATTTTATTATTTTTTTGTGAATAATATATAGGGGTTTTGTTTGTGGGGTTTATAGGGATCATCTTCTGAGACCACATCCTGCCACTGCCTCCCCTCTAGCTTTTACTCATCTCACAATTTTTTATATGAACAAAAAATTTTCATTAGCGTAGAGTTTACTCGTGTACCTCTTTTTATTTTTTAAAATAAATATAATAATTGATTGAGAAAATGTGTCCAATCTTTGATGGGTGGTGTTCTTGAGTGGCGATATCTCATAGATGACAACAACTAGATATGGTTCCATCTAAAATGGTGAGCAATCAAATATAATCTACTACTTTTTTGTCTCTATCTTAAGTAGTTTAAAATGACCCGTAAAAGCCCACTATTTTTATAATCCTTTTGCGATTATTTATTATTATTCTTTTTTCAAATAGAAGAGACTGATTATCTCTATTTTGATGATCATCATTTCTTCCCTATTTACACAATATGATCACATGATGAACACCTAAGTATTAGTGAATGTGTGAGGAATTATTTTGAGTTGATGATTAAAAAATCAATTTAACGAATACACCTAGTTTTTGTTTTCATGTACATTGTAGTCTTTGAGTGGTTAAAATACTTAATTAAGAGTGTAGAAATTGATGCTTGATAGATTCTCGAGGGAGAGCTCTTGTAGAAAAATAAGTTTTTTTTTTTTTTTTAATCTAATAATTTAATACCTGCATCAATCGTTGTATTGCATCTCTCAATATTAATGGTTGAAATCATGTTTTCACAAAAATAAAGATAATTTTGTTATAAGAAGATTTTCAATTCTACGAAAATGTAAAACTAAGTTACACCTTTAATAAAGTTGGTTTGTTGATCCAAATGTGATGTCTGTATGTACATGTCCACTTTTTTGTGATATTTAATTTTTAGTGCAAAGTGGAATTTGAATGGAGCACATTAATAATGGGAGTTACTACCGAATCATGGAGAAGTTAATGCGCTTTTATTTAAATGGCATGCAAATTTTGATTGAGATTAATATTTCAACTTGAAGAACAGCCCTGACTGCTCCAAATTAGCAATGGTCGCTGTCAAGAAACTGAAACTTTGCAAACATTTTCCTCTAAAATTTGTTGAGTTTCTGGTCGCAAAAGGAAACAAATACTTCTCGGCCTAAGGAATTAAATGAGTTCTCATGCATATCTTAGAATATTTCCCTACATGTGTCTGCATATCAGTGCTCGCTAGCTCTTCTCTTCCTGCTTTTTCTTTTATCTCAAATTAGCAGTGATAAATATATGGTGCATCTTCAAAAATACATATATATAAACTGGCTTGAAATCAATATATAAACTAGCTGGACCTTGACACATGCAAATTAAATATGTATATGAGTTAATAGCATCGCATGTGGATATCGAATTGTAACAATTAAATTTAACAATCAGAAGATTCAAGATTTAAGTTTTAATAAATTTTGAATGCATGTTATATAAATTAACATACATGGTACGTTACGAGTACACTCGTAGTGGACCTTTCGGATATGACATTTCCATTGTACATGTACCCTTTTTCAATTCTGATAAATCAATTTTATTACCTTATATATTGGAAGCATCATATTCATATATATATATATATATACCGGGACAACATTTTACCCAGTTGCACACCGATGTTTGTTTTTATTCTCTTCCTGAATCAACCAGACCAACTCATGAGTCATGAGTCATCTCGATTGCTGATATATACTAATATACACACAGCTCAATCAGGCTTTTATCTTGCTATGATCTTAACACAACTCATTCTCTGTCTGTCTGTCTCTCATTCTCATTGTTTTTGTAGGGTATCCAAGGTGTCCCAAAACCCTAAAAGCTTAGGGGAACATGCATTATTCTTCATTATATGTGGAATGAAAGGAATGTTTGTTTGGCACTACTGCATGAAAATATACACACATGGGGTCCCCAATGTATCTCCCACAATCTCACTCCTAGTCTGAGAATCTTGACTTATCTTTCCCATTACCAACCCAATTAAATTTCCTTCTTTAATATATCAATCTTTATAATCAATTATCTCTCTCTCTTGCCTCTTTTACATTTCCCACTTATATATATTTTACTAGTTCATGCCATGCATCTTCCAATCACAATTCTAAAAAATCTAGACCCTTTTTGCATAAAATCTCATTAGAATGAAAAGGACCACTTGTTTTTGTTCCTTAATTATGATTAATTACTTATCTGTTAAAAGTGATTGACAAAAGACAAATTATCCAAAAACCCTAGTTTTTATAACAAACACAATACATATTGGTGTTGTTTTGTTAGATAGCATTGGCAATTATAAGGTCTGGTTTTTAAAATGCCCTTAGTGGGTGGTGGATGTGCCACAAAAGATAGCTTACCTAGGGAGAGACCCACAAGTGATTTTCAGACGCAAAGTTGCACCCATGATTCTTTGCATCACAACCCTTCATTTTTGGCTAGCAAAGCTTATGATTTTGTCTCCTGCAGACAACACACGCTTCATCATAACCGTTGAGAATTTAAGTCAACCTCATTAAAAAGGGTTTCTCTTCTTTCTTTTTGTATCACCTTTTGTTTTTGTTCCTCGCTTTTCTCTTAAAAGAGATGAATTAAATCTAAAACTTGGATTTTTTGTTCATTAATGCCTGCTCATATTAGTATTAATGGAGTGGAGACAATTTGAATCAATTGTGAGAGGTCCTACATTTTTATTACATGCATGATGATCGAATGAAGATGTATCGACTTTGCTTCAAAACATATAATAATTGTTGTCATTTTGAATTGTAATTCCTTGAGAAAACAATTAAAATGCTTTGCCTTATGAAAAAAAGGCAAGAGGACCATTTTTTAGAGTTATCATGTAATGTTCTCTCTTTCAACTAACATTGGCACATGAGATTGCAAAACAAAAAAAAAACTCTACTTTAAAGGTTTTGACTTGCAATAAAGGGATATTTCAGCTCTCCTTTTTTACCACTTTGAGAATAATAATGACGATAATAATTATTTCACTATTACATATGCAACAAAATTTTACCCTTATTTTGACTTGCAATAAAAATATACATACATGCATACATATGTATATGTTTTGTAGCTATGATTTGAAATAACAGCATCCATTCATACTATGGATACCCTTCAACAAGAATGATATATAATTATATAAATCTTTGGGTTGCATAGAATCATAGGATTCTTCTCGTTGACATTTTTCAATGTTGGACTTTATAAGTGTTTTCTGTAAAGACACCTACTTAATCACAAAATATTCCACATGAAAGTGACATCTTAAAATAAAGTGCATGCAAAGCATTCATTTAGCAATTTTTATCCTAGCTACGTAATCTGTGTTAGGATTATGTTTGTTCATTAGTACTTTCACCAAAAAATTTGATAATATATTTTTATCAACATCTTGTAGTGAAGAAACTATTTTAATAAATCTATACACTAAAGACATAAATAAAGGGATTTTCCTTAATATATAAACATGTTTAACTAGCATTATGTTAATTTCAACTTTTTGTAATATTGAAAGGATCTTCTTAATATGTAAATATATATATTAACTAGCATTATGTTAATTTCAACCGAGTTTGATATTCCCTTAATATGCAAATCTATGTACTAGTTTGTATTACATTAATTTCGACTGAGTTTGATAATATTAAAATTTTCTCAATATGTAAATCTATGTATTAACTAGCATTACATTAATTTCAACTAAGTTTGATAATATATTGAAAAGTTCTTCTTTAATACGTAAACTTCACACATACTAGTATGTGTTAGCTAGCATTGTTTTAATCTCGATTAAATTTGAAAACATTTGATATAGTTTGATACAACAAAAATTATTTTTTTATCAAATTAACTTTTGCGGGTAACAAAATTTTTTAACGTACTCATATGAGAAACATTGGATAACCCTTTCTTATGACTGTCTTTTTTCCTTGGTTTTTTATCCTCTCCTTCATTCAGCAGGAAACCAAAACATATATAACACTACAGTAGTAGTGTACGTATATGTGTGTACGTTACGTAGATATTTAAAATAGAATTCGTGGCTTTTGTTATCGTATGATGAAAAGGATTCTGATGATTTTGCATCATTTGCCCCGAGGAAAAAAAAAACAGAAAATAATAAGGTTTTGTCACTATAGAGCAGTCTTGGGAATTCTCTTGATGATAAAAAGCTCACAAGGAAAAGGAATCTCTCTCTCTCTCTCTCTTTTTATTGGAAGAGAAAAGCTGCCAAATGCAATTTAGCTGCCTAAAGCAGAGATAACTCTTTGAGACTGCTTAAAAAAAGCGCAACAAAATTACATCACATGTCACATAGGAGAGCTCAAATTAACTGCCATGACATGTGAGAGATTGTGATTTACAATTCCGCCTTTTCTCCATCTCTCTAAAGTCGCAGTGAATAAGTGAATACAAAGTAGTACATATTGATCATCGTACACATATATTTTTTGAGTACAATAATTGTATTTGAGACTGATTCAGAGAACAACCGAGACCAATCAAGATAGAACATTAGTGGCGTAATCCGGAGAACTACTCTCAATTGGGAGGGATCCACCCACACAGAGGGTGGGGAAAGACCCACACGAGAGTGGAAGGAAAACTTGTATGGAGGTGGGGGGTCAACTCACACTGAATAGTGAGAGACAATAGATATATTTATATTATTATACTATTATTAATTAATTATTATTATTAATATATATATATTTTTTTGATATGGTGGGCTGGGTGTCGAACCAACCACAACACACGGCGTGGCGTTGGTGCCAGCAGCCAAATGACTCATACACATATATTTGTGTACACACAAACGTATATTATGTATGATCTGCACTATATTATTCATAAGCATGAAATTTTTTACACAAAATTGAACCAATCATATCACAAATTTAAAAATCCCATTATTTCTCTGAATTTATGGGCTCCAATATTTGTTAGCTGGCGTGCAATATATAAAAAAAGAGGGCTGGCTAGCTAGCAGTAGTTGCGCGACCGAAAAATGAAAATTGCTTTTGTTTTTAATTTGGTAGGAAGCATGCAATTATATGATTACTATACATTAGCATTATAGAGGCTAACTAAAACCCCTGGCCATTGCATCGATCTCCTTTTCCTTTCACAAAGGTTGTTCTGAGAAGAAAATATTATTCAAACAAATGAAACTCGATCAAAATCAAATCGCTAACTCTACTTTTATTATTAACTTAGCTCATATCAACAAAGAATTAATCTCTTTTACAAAAAGAGTTTTCTTTCTTTATTTTTTGGTGGCATTACATGAATAAAGCCTATTTGAAATACATAACTGTTATGTTTGTGCAATTGAACTTTAATGAAGCATATTGTGTGTGGAGGTACAATTTAATAATATATTAGTACCTTATATTTTGTTTACAACATATATAAATTTATTAATTACAAGGTTGGGAGTTAAGTGGACACAACATGCATGATTTCGACATTTCTCTTCAACTGATTAAATAATACGAATAAACTGAAAATTAAATTATAAAATTTATTACAATTAATAAATAGAATATCAGTTGCTCATATAAAATATGTTTTGTTGCAATACCAACGTTATAAGATTAAAAATCTATATTCATTTTTTTACTGTTAACCTCTTATCTAAAAAAGGTCACCAATTTCATCTTTTTCTATAAAAAGAGTTATTAAGTTAATAGTTCGAGTTCTAACGTTAACTTTTTATAGTTTACAAATTTGAGAGTTAAATAACTACAACATAATTTGAATCCTCGACACTCGCACTAACGTGAATAAGACTGTGCATTCGAAATAGTTCTAGATTGTATCCAAACAAAAAAAAGAAATAGTTCTAGAATTGAAGAGGTAGCAGTCATGATGTGCTTAAGAAATTTGAAAACAAAAATGATCGAGGGACAAGTTGACTGATGAGGTGCATAGTAAAGGAGGTGTAGATAAGTAAAGCCGCAGCTAGAGGGAGTTGCAGGAGCATTTATTAGTAAAAGTGGAGGATGAGAGTTTAGAGAGTAAGGAGCACTAATGAACCAATCATGATTTTGCTGTTGTCAAGGTGGTCTCGCTCCTCTGCAACGCAGGCCCACCCTTAAAAATATTATTAGGTCCCCAAGCTCCACTACGTGGGCCCCCTTTTCTTGGAAACCAAACAAAATTACCTCCCCAACGCAACACCTCAGTATTCCCACTCCAGAGAATGTCTAACCAATCTCGTACACCTCTTGTCGGTCCACAGCTCTCATCCTCTGCACTCATTCTCATTAAAACCATCAATTTAAACCACTAACGCCTTATAAATATCTTCAATGCATTCATGTCTAATCACCCAATTTTCATGAGTGTTAAATCATTTTTTTTCATTTTTTATAGTTTTTAATTATTTATTTTTACTCATTCTTAGATTATATATCAATTTAATTTGATAGCATAACCCTTAAAATTATGTCAAGCACATTAGAATTACAATAATTTAGTCTCTTATATTTACATTAATCGTACATTGAATTATTAATATGTACCGATCCAACTAAAGAGATTTAACATTTCAATTTTATTTTAAAAAACTTGAACATTTGTAGTGGTAGAGGTGTTGAGGATAAATCCCTATCTAGAGAGCAACCCAATCAGGATTCAGGCAAAAGAAAGAGCAGTGGACCATGTTACTGGGGTTTGACCGAGACTCGAGAATGGTTCTCTCCGTGGAAAAGCGGACACGTGGATGGTCCGAGTTTTGATTTTGATTTCGATTGACGGGTCAATCAGACGGCGGTTGTTTTGAGGGGTGTATGTGATTTGTGAAGTAGTAAATGTCGGTGATGAAGGGGGCAAGTAGCCGGACGGTTCAGATTGCTTTTTGGACTGCCAGTTATCTTCCCTCGATGGGTCTTGTGTTGCGGAGGACCACACCACTGAAAATGGTGGTCCCCAATTGCACCTCCCGCTGCCACGTCATCCATCATGTTTGGTGCTATGATGCCCTTGTCAGGTTTGATGATGGCAACTACACGTAATCACTGAGGCCTTTCTACTCTTGTCCTGTTTTGAAAGTACCTTATAGTCTTGTCCTTTTATAATCGCTGTATGGGCCTTCCCAGGCCCATTAACAAAACCCACCAATTTTTTTCTGGTACCCCTAAGTTTATTTATTCATTTTTTTTAAAAAAATATATAACTTATGACACTAGATCAAATATCTGTTGAGATTTATTGATAAAATTTATTTAGTGAGTAGCCCAAAAATTTACTTCTGAAATTAAGAAGGGTTACCCACAAATATGTGGGAAAATCACCACATGTATTATGATTAGAGTGAAAATCAAACTTACTTATTGATAAATAAGTGAAATATATCTTTCTACTAAACCACCCACTATTCTCTTGGTATCCCTAGTTAGACTTGATTTAACGTGTGTTTCATGGAAAGGCGGGTAAACTAATTGAGAACTATAATGAATTTATGACTTATGGTTATAGTATTTATTAATACCATAGAAAACAATATATTATCTCTTAATATACATTATTGTATATCTCTCAAATCATCAAGATTGTGAGAGTATGATCCCACCAACACATTTTATAAGCTAGTATAGATTATTTGTTTATTTTATTATCAAAATATATATTCAGACCACATAAATAATTATTGATTTACAGTTTTAACCTAACATGAGTAATTTTTCACACCTTATTATAAGAGTGGAATAGATATCTAAAGAGCATAAATATTATTAATCTCGATCCAAGTCAATGTGAGTAATTTTTTCACCTTATTATAAAAGCAAATATTTGGACCTCACAAAATTTAATAGATTGATATAATCTTTTAATTCATTTGGTATCAACTTTGAAACAACAAAAAATTATAGACCCTATTGATAAATAAGAAAATAAGTCTCAATCTGATAAAATAATAATAAAAAAAGCTATTATTATTATTTTTCAACTAATTTCTCTTTCAAAGAAGCTTAATCTCTTTTATTTTCGTTTTTTTAAAGCACTTGTATCTAAGGGTCCATCCTTGTACTCAATCAAAATTCTATTTTAAATTAGAAATTTACGGATAAATGGTCTTCAACTACAAAGGAGATAGTTGGTTGCCATAAGTAATACATGCAAACATAAATGGTAGTGAAATGTAAACTTAAATTAACAATTTTCGATTTCTTGTTTGTTTGTACGCAATGATAGCGACCAACTTTCCTTATGATTTCTGGATATTTGTCGAGTATTAAGGTATGATTATTTTAAGGGCATAGAGGTAACATTGTTTGGGGCCGAACCAATACAGATTCGACGTCCGCGTTACACTGATTGGCCCTTTCTAATGCGAAAATTTTCAATTGCATCCCATGGACCACAAAAATTGGGCTTGGTTACTTCGATTGGAAGTAAATTTTTGGTCCAAATGTCATTTGTTGTCTCTATCATTTAAAATTTAGTGCTCATATTGCAACTTGGACAAGTGGATATTAGAATTGACATAATTAAATTTTTTTTGTTAAGTCTATTAATGAGTCACTATTTTGTTTTAATCCACCACTAAGTATGCATCTCGATGGATGATTAGACAAAAAAAAGGTAATGAATTGAATAGTTAACTTTCCACTAGCTGTCTTCACTTATGCTAATCATCATTAAATTAATCTTTAATTACGTTGCCTGGGAGTCTATATTATTCAATTCAACATGCAACATCAACTTGTCCAAGTGGGTATAAAGTTATAGGACTGGACAGCAACTTTTTGTACTTCTTCTTCTTCTTTTTCTTTTTTTTTTTTTTTTTTTTTTTTTTTTTTTTTTTTTTTTTTTTTTTTTTTTATTTTTTTTTTTTTTTTTTTTTTTTTTTAATTTTTTATTTTTTTGTTAATTTATTTTTTATAATTGTATAATAAAAATTTGTTTCATTGAAATAAAACACAAAAAAGGGTTTTTTTCATTGATTTGTAGGTGAAAAGCTTAATGTTTAATAGTGGAAAACCTAATTTTATTAAATTCATTACAGACCAATTAAAAAAATATATTTAAAAATAATATTACAATAATAAAGTATGAACCATTTGTAGACTAATATTTTTTGGACAATCAATGAAGCAATTTCAATAAGTTTTGATATCTGGACAACTAATTTTACAAGCTGTAAAAACCTTTCCATTGTCCTTTTAACAAGAAAATAAATTATATCTTGAATATGGAAGAAGTACTTTGTAAAATTAATAATATGTAAATAAATATAAAAAAAAAGTCGTATTTCCATTAAAAAAAGAAGAAGAAACATACATTATAATCTGAATAATTAATGAAGTAATCTTAATAAATTTCGAAATATTGACAGTCGGCTGCACGGTGTTATCGCAAATTTTTCCATAATAGGTTACCAAAGAAATAAATTACAGTGGTCTGTGAGAAATGCTATGGACAATTAATCATCTATGAAATAAAACAAATCATTAACATGAAAAATATAGTAATCTGAAAAAGAGGATGAGAAAACAAAATTCATTATACAAAACCATTTTTGACCCTGAAAGGAAGTCAATATAACAGGCATTGTTTTGATTATTGAAGTAGGAAATGAAGGTCAAAAATGTAAAAGTGTTGGGTAGATTCTTTAAACGCCTGTCACTTCTTACGCGTACTGTATAACTGAACTTAACAAAGCTTCCAAACCTGGCATAAGGTGTTCACTCAAGTTTTTCTCATTTCAAGATCGCCACAACAAGATTTGTTCTCCACAGTTTGACACAAGTCATCAGTCCCTCAGGTTCATACGGTTACAGCTTTTTCTGGGGTGAGTCTCTTTTTTCCTTTTATGATTTCTGATTATTTATTTATTTATTTTCTGGGAATTGTTTGTTTTTCAATATTGGACTATTTGATCAAATAATTGTCGACGTTTGAACCCAAAGTTTTGATTTTTTTTTTTCTTTTTCTTTTTTCCCATTCGTGTTTATGCTTTCTTGTCTTTTGTAAAATATGGTGGTGGATAACATGGTTGTGTTTGTGATTTTTTTGCAACAAATTTTTATCTAATATGGAATTTGTCAATCAAACAATGTAACTCTTGAGGGAGTATTTAAGCAGAATTGTTGCAAGGTGGCTCTTTTGGTCAGTTTATGATGAGAAAATGAGAGAAAGATTATAGCTTTCAATTTCTTTTCTTGTTAGTAAGATGTCTCATGTTCATGTATGACTGTGAACTCATGGTAATTGAGATGTAAATGAAAGTTTGGAAAGATAACTTGTGTGTCTTTGTGCATCTGTGGAAGGAGATTTAAGCAAAGAATTGTGTAGATTGTTTATTGAATTGAAATCTTAGATGACATTGAATGGAGATATGTAGAAACATGACAAACTAAGTGCTGTTGTGGTGTTGAAGGGTCCTAATCCAATCTCAAGTTCTTCAACCATGGGATTGTGTTTTGCGTTGGGTTAAGGTATTCTGAGATACATAAGAACTTGCGAAACTCATATTTGTGGGGTTTGGGGATGAAGAAATGATTAAACTGAAGAACATGCTTGCACTGTTGCACAAGATCCTGCTGATAGATGAAGCTTGTAGAGGAATTTAAGATAGTTGTGTTTCCATTTTGCATATTTAATTCTGTTAATTGTTGTTGTTTTCTAAATTACATAATGTATGCAGTGTAGATCCTAACAGGCATTTGTATTTTCACTTGATTTACGAGTATTATGGGCCTAGTTGGAGTTTGCATTGAATCATCCTTGAGATCGTCTTTTTTTCAAATTTTGGTGTTGCCATAGTGTGAGTGTTGTGCTTCGAGTATCCTGATTCACATAATCTCGGTTTACGTTTGTTATAGACTTGAAACTTTGGTAAATTTGGTTATTATCCTTTACAGCTGCAAGCCTGCACCTGAATTTTGGCCAATTGTTTGTTCAGTTGCCTGAAGCATGAATCTTCTGTTCCGATTCTCCACACATGGATGTCACTGGAGTTGGCAAGGTCTATAAACTTGGTGACGAGAACACTACTAATATCATTGTACGCCTAGGAAACGGTGAAGGAAGACATGAGCTGTTCTACTCTCACTCAACCATTCTTATAAACAAGAGCAAATACTTTGCCAATCAGCTCTCCTCTCCAAATTCTGGTTCATGCATTGAGATTCACTGCACAAGGTCCAATTATGATTATCATGTTAACCTACTGAGATTGCTGTATCTCCCTAGTGACTCACTTTTGGACTCATTGATCTCCGTTAAATCTGCACTTGGCACTCTTCAGGTTGCAGTCAGCTTCAACTGTGAAGAGATAACAAAGGTCTGCATCCAATACCTGGAGGCCGTTCCTTGGAAAGACAAGGAAGAGGAAGAAATCTTAGTAGCGGTTTCAAAGCTAGGATCAATAGCCATGCCAATATTAGCCCGGATCCAACCTGTAGATTTAAGGGCTACCAAAAATGTTTTTGTTTCAGCTGTTCGTTTTGCCACATCCATCGGCGAGCCATGTCCAACGTTCAGTGATGATCTTAAAATCTCTGCTCAAGAACAAGTTGAATATATGCTAGCGGAAGATGGGGACAGCCCATTGGTCACAGCTGATGCTGAAGTAAAATCAGTTGTAAAAATGGGGCTCTCTCAAATATGTTTGTCCTTTGAGAAGGAATTGTCTTCCTTGATTTTGGAGACTGACCTATCATTAGAGACAGCAGAGAACAAAATAATGCGCAGCCTATCTGATATTGAATGGATCTGCAACATACTTCCTAAGATGGACTTGATGAAAGAATTTGTTTCTAGTTGGGCTGAAATCTCTGGTAAGATTTTGCTTCTTGTTGAAGATAAGAAACTTGATTCTTCCATGTGGGGTTTGAAAATAAAAGTCATAGAAGTGACAGGAAAAGTCTTGGAAGCTGTTGGCTATGGTAACGTGATACTCCCTTCTCCATGTCGCGTAAAATTGCTGAAGACATGGCTACCATATATAAGGAAAATGAAGCCTCTTCTCGAAGCAAAGAGTATCAAGGAGGCAGATTTTCCTCACAAGATGGATGATGATCTATGCGAGAACATCGAAGGAGCAGTGGTGCAACTCGTACTGGCATTGCCATCGAATGATCAAGCCGATATACTAGCAGACTGGATGAAGAACGAGCAGGTTAAGTATCCGGACTTGAGCGAGGCCTTCGAGGTTTGGTGTTACAGAACCAAGTCTGCTAAGAGAAGACTGCTGGAAGGAGGCTTGGATGGTGTTGAAAATGCCACCATTAGCTTCTAACTTCCTGTGAAGAGTTGTTGTAAGATTTGTTTGTTTCAGGTAATGGATGTTCTTTTCTTCATTTTGATGTAGTCCCCCAAATCTAATTCAATACCTCATCATTGTGACATCTACGCTTGCTTGGTAAAAAAATACCAACCTGTTCACATTTTATTTCAGTTCGGATTTAACTATGTTAGGAGCAGATTTAGTTGTTCATAACATTATTTTAAATAATATGTAATATAGGTAGTAGTGATAATTCGAATATGAGATATTTTCAAATTGAATTAATGTTTTCTACCATTGAATCATATCAGGCAATAATGAACAGGTTGATGTTAATTACAATTAATAAATAATTTGCCATAGGAATAATGCTTGTTTGTATTTAAAATCCACCGACGTGAGCATGTTTAACCCAACTATATTATAAATAATTATCTGGGTGTACACATATCTTATATTTTATAAACTGAATTTTGATGAGGTCCTACCAAAATCAACAACTAGGTCGGTCGCCCCCTTGTTAATTCCGTCGACGTTGATAGACTGTGCTTGTACATTATATCAAAATGAAACCTCTTTTTAAAGGATGTCTCTAGTGAACTTCTAAAAACACTTTAATTAGGTTGTCTAACACTTTCTATAGTAAAAACTTTTAACATATTTCACTATCGAAGGATGTCTAGTAACAATTGGATAAAATTTGGATGTGAAAATTATGCATCCATTTTCAAAACTATAAGTTAAACTTTTGAATATTATGATAATCGAAGATAAAAATAAATAATTTTTTTAATTATTTTTTATAGTTCAATGTATAAGAGATTTGTCACTTGGTTGCAGGCGCCGTTGGTGGGCGCCAGCAAACCCCATGCCTCCCTTTGTAAGAGGCATGGGTTTGACACCCTTGCAAGATCCAAATGTGTGTGTGTTATATATATATATATATATATATATGTAATAATATAATATTTATATAATAATCATAATAATTGTATTCTCCCATTTTTGTGTGGGTTGATCCTTCGTCTTCGTGTGAGTCTCCTCCCCACTTCGTGTAGGTGGATTTCTCCCAATTGAGAGTAGTTTCTCGGACCGTACCATCAGTGTCCTATCCCGATTGGTCCCGATAGTCCTCTGAGTCTGTCCCAAACACCATTCTTGTACTAATATATATATATATATAAGAGATTTATAAGCAAATGTATTTATCATCAAATTGTCTATTAAAATTCGA
This sequence comes from Litchi chinensis, assembly GCA_019925255.1. Taxonomy (NCBI): domain Eukaryota; kingdom Viridiplantae; phylum Streptophyta; class Magnoliopsida; order Sapindales; family Sapindaceae; genus Litchi; species Litchi chinensis. Next base: position 2,065,315 of record CM034470.1, on the reverse strand, counting down.
TTATGCAGTGATGATCATCTTTCAAGGTAGAAAAGAATCGTAAATTATATTTTTACTTGCTCTAAACTCTAGTAATAATGTCTCTAAAACTATAAAATTAATAATAAAATAATTTTATAAATCGTACAATAAATTATTTATAGTTTACATGGGTAAACAAGTAATTAAGAAAATAATTAACAGCTAATAATCATTGGTCCCACTTTGATTAACCAATCATGTCTCTCTAATCATCCACCTCACCATAAAATCCTCATAAATTTTCATTCTCTTCCAATCCAAAGCTGCGACCTTTGAAAATATCTGCGAAATCTCAGAACCCAAAAAACCAGCTTGAATCCCACAACAACACAGACAATCAAATCAAACTAACCCGATAACGAAAACAAAAAAACGCCTTTTAAATGTACGTGAGGGCGGTGCCGACGACGGATCTGAACCGCAACACCGAGTGGTTCACATACCCTGGCGTCTGGACCACATACATTTTGATTCTCTTCTTTTCATGGCTCGTCGTCCTTTCTGTTCTCAATTGCACACCCGGCATGGCCTGGACCATCGTCCACCTCTCTCATTTCCTTGTAAGATTGGTTCTCTGCTTGCCCTTTAAATGGTTTGTCTTTTTTTTTTTGGATTATTGCTGTGGGTTTGATTGGCTTGATCTATATTGGTGGGTGGTGTCTCGATCTGTTTTGTTCGTGTTTCATGTTTGGTGGGTTTGGTTTTTGGAATAGAGAGGCCAAATGGGTTGTGGGCTTTTGACGTTTTGTTGTGTTGTGTTGAAAGTTTGGATTTTTATTTATTATTTTCTTTGATATATTGGTTGTGGCGTTGGATTTTTACGATTTGTTCAAGATGGTAGAGGTTGTTTTTGATTGTGTATGGTGGTTTTGTTGTGTTAATATTTACCCTTGACTCAATATGTATGTATATGTGAAGAATTGGAATTGTACTAATTTTGATGAGAAAAGTAGATAAAGAAGACAAGGGTTTGTGAGCTCTGTGTTCATTTGCTTGGAAAGGAAGCTAAGATGATTGGATAAGATGTTGTTGCCTTATTTAGTTATGTGTTTGTGGATTTAGTGATGCTTTGTTGAATCGAATCTTGTTATATAGGTTTATTCATATTGGGAAAGGTTTGGAATCTATTGGATTAATGCATGTTCAGAATGCTAAAAACGTGTATGTGCATATGATTAGGTTTTATGTCATAGTTAATCTTTTTTAGTTTGGATTGTTTGAGTTTGCAATCATATACTGATGGAGGTAAATATAAGAGAAAGTAACATTTCTTTTGTTTTTGTAAGGCATAAGTGATCAGTGGACTTCTTGTTAGATAATTGAGACTTGAGAGTGTTGGCTTAGCTTATCCTTCTTGCTTAGCTAGGACTTGCCACTCTGTTAAAGATTGGCTTAAAATATTGTGCTATTGGTTTACCGAAATACTTTATTGTATTTTAATATGCTAAAGATTGTATGATCATTACCGATAACAATCACGTGCTTTACTGTTATAGACCTTGGGGGTATGTCTCAAACCACATATATTTTGTTTTATTTATGCCTCCTGCTGACTTTTTTGGTTAACTTCAGAATTGGAGTATGGTATTACAGGTTTCCATTAGACATTGTTATCACCATGAACGCTTGTTTAGATTCAGTTTTTCTTCCCTTTATTATATGAGAGATTGACTGTTAGGATTTTATTACAATAATACACTTTATTATGTTTGTGTGATTATGTTACTTGTGTGGCTTCTTAGTTGATTAAATATTTAACATGCTTGAGGGATTGTTCAATATCAAATATGGAGGAATGAGAATAAGGTTAGCCATCTTATTGTTTGGGGCTTCCTCGAATCATGTACATTTGCTTAACCTTTTGATGCCTCCAAGGACGCAGGAAAATTATGCGTTCTCCAGATGCATTCAATTTGAGCTGTATAATTTTTTTCCCACCTCTCCTTTGTAGTTCCTTTTGATTATATTTCTCATAATTTCAAGCACTACACTTCTTTTCCACTGGAAATTTATGTAGATTAATAGATAGGATCATTTCACTGCATGATTCCCACTAACCTTGTGTAGTTGATTCCCATAAACGGTAAAGACAATTGTTGTGACATTTGAAGAAGATGAACTGTAAATTTTGTTAAAGGTAGTTACTTCTTGTGTTATAACTTTACACATCTACTAGTATATAGAAAATTAATGAATTAATCTTTCTTTGCTTTTAACCACACTGCTGTGAGTTTAAATACACTTATTGGTGTAAATTATAAATGGCTTGCATCTTCAGGTTACTTATCACTTCTTTCACTGGAAGAAGGGGACACCATTTGCTGATGACCAGGGGATTTATAATCAGTTGACGTGGTGGGAGCAAATAGACAATGGCAAGCAACTCACTCGCAATAGAAAGTTTTTGACTGTTGTACCAGTTGTGCTGTAAGTACTCTGATCTCATTGTATAAATCTTTTAATTGTCTATAAAAACTATGAACATGAAACATTATTGCATAGCACAGCGTTACTGCTCAGTCGCCTATTTTTAAATGATATATATGGTTTGTCATTTTGTTCTAAATATTAAAGATCAAATAACTGTAGGGTTGTCTGGATCATTGTAAGATCAGCTAACATGATCAAAACTGTGCCTATGAGATTAATTTGGCATGCATTTTATTTTATTTTATTTTCAGTTTGAGTGAGTTTATAATTGGGTTTTGGACTAGGCCTCATCAAAGCTTTCTGCTGGCAAGCATCACCATGAACACCCACATACACATACTAATAATGTCGTTATTCCAATTTAGTTGGATGAAATGAGGGGATGGGTTAGTAGTTAGCATCACAGGCAATCATAATTCCCTCACTGGACAATCAATTTGGAATTTTTCTTTTTGTGAAGATGGATGATGAATTGTGAATCCTAATCACTTTTCTTAAAGGCATGAGTACTGGAGGGTATTTGTGGCACAGGGAAGAAGTTTCGAATAGAATAATGTTTTTTCATAGTTGCCTTAAATTTGAATTCTGTTTCTTGGCCACTTAGTTGTTTTAGATCTGTCTGTCATTATTCTCTGTTATTAACATTTTGAGTTGAACCACTCACTAGAAGAAGCTAACCCCAAAGGCTTAATAATTAAGGAAAAGAATTATATGTCAATGTCATCGTTGACTGGTAGTGCTAGTCCATCCATGTCAAGGATCAGTTTCTTGCTTTCTGTAATGAGTTTGTCCATTTAATATCTTTCAAAAAGGGTGGAGTAATTTTTAAAAAATGTTTTGGCTGTTTGTCCATCATTTCCCTGTCTTGTAGGTTTTAGTTAGAGCTTTTCAAGACTGTTTCCTTTTCATGAGATATTTACGACCCAATCATGAACAGCTTGCATTTGACTTTTGTATCAAAATCAATGAAAACTAATTTAAGTTGTAACATTTTTTGGGCTCTTTATGAGAGAAATTTTTTGGAAGAAATGTTTGAAACCCATCTTTTACTTACCTATGTTTTGTTTGGTAGGTATTTGATCGCTTCTCACACGACAGACTATCAAAATCCAATGCTTGCGATCAATACACTGGCAGTTTTTATCATGGTGGTTGCAAAGTTTCCAAACATGCACAAGGTCCGTATATTTGGGATCAACGGTGATCACTGAAGTGCTGAGGAATTCATGATTTTTCCCCCCTTTTTAGTTGCTAGATTTGATGATTTTGTTATTCCATTATGATGGTGACATCCCTGTACAGCTGTTGAAACTGGAAAGGGTATATTGTTTTTTTACTTATGAAGTGAATATGTATACCTTCCTTCATTACCCACTGAGAAAAATACGTTCATTGTATTCTCCTTTGTCGGATGCTCATATAGATGGATTTTGGTATTTCTCAACTTCAGTGTATTATGACCTGAAACTAGACTGCCTGTTTAGGTCTTTTGATAGGCATCCATATATCTATACTTGATCGTGCTTTTGCTTTCATGTAATTTTTCTGTGGATCATTTCATTCAAAAAATACTTAAAACCAACTAGAAACATATAATGGTAGAGCTGAGGCTTTACCTGCATTGCTATAGTTGGGTTACATGGAAATTGAATCACACGAATGTAGGTTGGAGGGTGAATTCTAGTTGAAATTGAACCTTCTCACATTCCATATAGGTTCATTGAAGCATTATGAAGCCTTATTTGTACCGTGAGCTACGTGGATTGGTGGCCTTCCTAGAGACTTAAACAGGTCTTTGTCAAATATCTATCTATGATTGCTTAGCCTCTTGCTTTGCAACAAAGATATATAACCATGCATACGGTGAAAGTTGAAAAATTACATAATCTTCATTGTGAGTTGGCCATGAACTTGCAAGGTTTCTCACTTGAACTCTTCTGGTTGGTGTCAAATTATTGATTTATTGTGTTGTCACGAGTCAGTAGCAATGACTTATTGGAGTCAGTGGCAATGACTTATTGGCCCCAAATATCAAGGGCCAATGAGCCTTGAAAACTTACACTGGACAACATTGTCGCCATCGAGTCACTTATCAGTGAAGACTAGAGAGTGCGCATTATTTGTCTTCAATTTCAAGTTACTCATCTTGAGACTTGGACACACATAAACCCACACCACATATCATACATAATGCTCCATCAATTTGATTCAGATCCCCATATCAATCATCACGCTTTTTTTCATTTTGCAACTTCGAACATGGTGATTGAGAACACCAGAGGTGTAAATTTAATCCATACATAAATCTTAGAATATTCAAGAACAAATAGGTGCAAATAAGTGGTTCAAAGTCGTGATATAGGTGGAAACTATCACGACAACACAACCACTACTCAGAAGTGCTTTTTCCCTTCCATGTCTTATCCCTCTCCCTTTTTTGTTAATCCTTCCCACAAATAGCAGCCTTGTTGAACAAGCTTTTGAATATCTAGTCTCTAATATTGGTGCTTTCATGAAAGTTAATTTGTCATAAAGTTGGAGGCTGGCTCATGGTTGGAAATTCTAGTTTCCCAAACAACCCATTAGATAAAAAAAACAAAGTAGAATTCACATGAACAGAAAGAGCTTTAAATTTGGCAAAGAAAAGAACCCCATGATAGAGGGGGGGTGGGTTGGGTTGGTACGTTACATTACATAACATATATCTAACGTTTTTTTGCCAGTTATCATGCCCACTAAGTGACATACAGCAAATTAAAAGAAAAAAAAAAGAAAAAGAAGTAATTGTTTATACAAAATAAAGGGTAGTCTAGATCTGGATTTGATCATCAACTTAGTGGGTGTATTATTCTTTTGCACACTTGTCGAGGGGAATGTTTGTGGGGGCCCTTGTAAGACCAAAGAAAGTAGGGTTTGTCAGATCTTTCTCCATCTTTTAATTTTGAAATAAGAGAGAGAGAGAGAGAGAGGGTGGTGGTGGTGGTGGTGGTGGTGGGCATTGAAGCAATGATAACAAATGGAATTAAGGCAAATGTGTTTTTTTTTTTAAATAAAAAATAGAACCAATGTTTGTATATAGAAATCAGTAGCTGAGCTTTTGAGTTGAGGCAGGTTCTAGTGGTTCTAATTAAATTAGCACAATTTTAAGTTGCTTTTTACCAAGTTCTTTATTGCATTGTCATGTGGGAGAGATCAGAATTTCTTACCTGGCTCTTCTTGTTTAGCTATATCATCAGCCGGTTTTGCGTCAGTGATCAGATATGCTTTTAATATTTGGCAACATATATACCTGTTTACAGACAAGAAGAAAATGCAAAAACAAAAAGATGGGACACAAACCCTTTTGAAACCATTGAAGGCTTCCATATATATTAAAAATGTTTAACTAAATTGATGAAAGATTTTTTTTTCTTTTTTCCACTCCTTACAAACTTACACGTTATACACTTAGTTTTTTGTACCAAGCCAATTAACCAATGACACATAGCACTGGGTTGCCCTTTCTGCTCCTTTCTGGATAACAACATATATATATATATATATATATATATATAGAACATGAAATAAAGGGTACACATTGAACAATCAATGCCATCTTCTACTTCTATCATTACTCATTTTCTGATCATGTCACTCATTCTCATGAAGCCAACCTAAAATAAGCTTCAAATTCCCACCATTAACAAATGAGAAGAGAGAAGATGATATATATTTAAGGATGGATAGATATGAGAGAAGCAAAAGATAGAGTTTAAGAAACCCATGTATTATCTCCTATGATGATGATCTGTTAGTAATGAAGAAATCCAAACAAGTCACCCCACCTTAACAAATTAATAGAAATTAAGTTAAAAAAACCCCATAAAAAGAAAAAAAAATTAAGGAAAAAAGGAACCCCCAGACAATTATTTTTTTTCTTTCATCATATGATATTTGTTTACCATGATCCTCCACCTAACATTCCAGTCCAGTATCCTGAAGAATCTCCATGCTCTCTATTCTGTTGATGATCAATATCATGATGACTTCTTGTGCTTGAGACTTGTTTCAAATCTTCAAATGGGAACAAGAGCCTCCCAGTAGTAGTCTCTTGAGCACCTTGGAGACTCCCATATCCACTTCCAAGTCCATCAAGAGAGAAACTTAGGGTTGGTTTGAAGTCTTGCATAGGGAAACCAGGTGTGTAAACTGTGCTGTTTGGATCTGGATGAACTGGCATAGGCATGAAAGAATTCAACCCTCTTGAAGATATCCCAGTCAGCAACTCCAAAGAAGAGATTTGGATGCTCTTGTTGTTGTTGTTGCTGTTGTTGTTTTCAATATTGGGTACTTGAGCCAATTCAGAGATACTTCTATAACCTTGACTTGTTGGGAAGGCTAGGTTGAGGTCTTGCCCTTCATTAAGGATCTTAGGGTTCTGATGAGTAGACAAACTAGGTGGGGTGACAAGATCAGGAAGCTTGGTCCTTGACGATAGTGATGATGATGCTGATGATGATGTTGATGATCTCTTGTTCTTCCTTGAACCACCACCCACAGGAATGTTCCTAAGAGATCCTCCCTCAGTCCAGTACCTTCTACAGGTCTTGCAAAAGTACCTTGGTTGTGTGAGGCTGTAGTTGTTGTAGTAACAGAACTTGGTGTTGGATGAATTGCACCTGGGACAGTTCAAAGCTTGCTCCTTTTGAGGCCTTGCCTTCCTTTCTAAACTAGCAGTTGCTGCAGGTGGCTTTGGACATGTAGTGTTTGTGACTATCTCTTCTATAGGCTTCACCACAATCTCCTAAAAAGAGATGAACTCCAAATTACAAATATAGCAAAAAAAAAAGAAGCAGAGAGAAGGACAAGAGAGAATTTAACAATAATTTGTAGATCAAACAAAGAAGATGAGCTCTGAGAGATAAAAAAGATGGAACATTAAAAAGAACATATGTAACATATACATACAAACAAACCAAACCAAACAAAACAAAACAAAGAGGTATAGAATTTGCTTTACACGTTTCAAGATTATATCATCCCAAACATAAAGGGAGAAGATAAAAGAGAAAAAAGGAAGCCCTTTTTGTTTAAAGATATATATATATATATATGTGTGTGTGTGTGTGTATAAGTGCAAATAAAAATGTTGAAGAACAGATAAAAACTATAAATCCTAATTGAGTGGGGACTTATTGCACTAGCTATGAACACACACAACCACAATAGATGGTGTCCTTTTTTGTGAAAAGAAGAACAAAACAATACAAAACACAATTCAAGCCTTTTTCTTCTGTGTGCCTGTGTGTTTTTTTCACATGAAAAAGCTAAAAGTTTTGACGAAGATGATGATGAACTTGGTGTCTGTACCTGTGGCCACTGAGCAGTATCCATGGATATGAAACTGAAGAAGGAGATCAAGAGGGGAAAATGGTATCTAGTGAGAGAGAGAAACAAGCACTTTTCTTGAAACTGGTTTTAAAAGCAGGAAAAGGAATGTTTGTGATGGATTTTTGCGTATGGACTTCCAATGTATGTATCTATCACACACCTTGCTTTATGTGCTGTGAGTGTACATGAGAGAGAGAGAGAGAGAGAGAGATGGGGTGGTTTTATTTTATTTTATATTTTGTCTAATTTAATACTACTATACATGTAATGTGGTATATTATTTAGATATTATTTTATTTGTGAGTGGGAATATATGTGGTATTTGCAGATACAATAATTCAAATTGACAACAGAAGACTTTGAAGTGGGGTTTTGATTGTGTACGAATTCGATGATCATCCTTTGATGGTGGCTTTGGTTGGTTGTTTTTTCTTTTCTCTTTTTCTGACTCATGGAACTGAAGACTTCTTCTCTCATGTTTTTCTGTCTCATATCTTTGTATATATTTGCACTGTATTTTTACTTTATTAAATTAGTTTGAGACATCTTGGAAAGTTTAGTTGTTAATTTCTCCTAATTAGAGATCGAACAAATAGTTAGTACTCTTTGGCCCAAGTCCTGTTAACTAATTTTTTTTAATTAGCTAGAAATTCTCATATTATAATCATCCTAAATAGTATAAAATATAATTATTTCTCAAGTTGTTGTGCATTTCTTTTTTATATATGTAACTAAACATTCAAGTTTATACATAACTATTAACATATGTGAATATCAAAAACAATTCAATTAATCTATTTGCATGAGTAAATTTAACATCAGCGCATAAATAAATTATAATCTGGATGTCCATACTATAGAAAAGCTCTTACTAACCATATTAATATTTTCATTAAAAGAAAATTATTTACAACTCTTCTTAATGTATGAGTAGATATCCATGCATATGTGGTTTATAAGCATATGTGGAGAGTAATTTATTCTTATTATGAAAGTAGTTTATCTTAAATATTAAACCTATATAAGTAGTAATTAATTTGGTAAATCCCCTCAAGTTTTTAAAAAAATTAACAAGACCAAGACTTTAATAGACGTCGAACAGTATCAACTCAAGGAGTAGAAAAAGTTGCTTTTTTTGGGTCCCAGACTCCCAATCCCTTTAAATGCTTATTAGAGGATCTGATATGTCATTAATTCAAAATTGATCTTATAGTAAAAGCGCTTTATCAATGAAGCTCGTAAAAGCACTTGTTGCAATTATGTAGCTTTTTTCCGGGTATTAACCGATCAAGAAAAGCAAATTCAAAATAGTAGAAACAATTTTGTTCCACCAATGGTCACATCTATTACCAAACAATAACACAATTCATTACATATGAATTATCAATTATGTTCGAATATGGCATACATGAATGCAATATTTGTCTATAACCCTACCACAACAAATAAATAGTACGATATGTGTGATAATATATTGGACACATTCAAAAATATTAATTGTGTAGTACGATATGTGTGATAAAATATTTAACACATGCAAAAATATTAATTGTGTCTCAAAAAAATTTGCTTTACATTATATAAATTTATTTTATTTTACAACCATATAAATTTATGTCCAATCATGCAACCCTATTACAAATATCAGTTCCTAACAATACAGTGTAATCAAAACGATATATAAATTCTTAATCATAAAGTTTCCTAAAGAAGTGTTGTCCAAGCTCAACCCAAAATTATAAACATAAAATAGCCAGAGTCAATATTTCTCCACGAATCAATTATAAAATATCAATAAAGCACCACACGGTCCATCTAATATATTTTAAAGTGAAAATAAAGTGAAATATTATAAATATATTCACTTTTTTTACATTTATCACTGAATTAATAGCTTAAATTATAAGAGTACTTAAGATTGTAAACTTCCAAATTTACCCATAATAAAAGTTGTTTCATTTCTCTCTTTTTTCTCTTATTTCAACAGACAAATCAAACTCTATATCTTTCTCTTGTAGTCAAATATTTATCCATATTTGAACAAAACAAAATTGATATTTGACGCGTTGTTCAAAACTTCACCTTGTTTGAGACTTGAAGAACTCACAATGATTTACATCAGTATGTTGTGATTTAAGAAACGTTTCGGAGGGTTTTGAAATTTTATTGGTTTTGAATATGTTAAATAGCATGAATTTATGTTAGAGAACTTTACGTATGTTAAAATTAAAAAAGAAAAAAAAAAAAAAAGAAGGGTAAGCAGCCGTTGAAGAGGAGATTCTCTATATGAAATAGGCATTATTAGTTACATGTTTATAATTGTTTGGGGTCTATATGTCTTTGCTCAAAATCTATTTTTCATGAGTAATATCAAATGCTTTCGAAAAAAATTTTAGCGGTAAACAATGTCAAATTAAGACCTATTATATAACTTTGGAATAATGTCAACGAGGAGAATAAGTTCTTTTTAATAAGATTTTCAAACACAAACATTCCAACCTCTAATTGAGCATTTTTTTTTCTTTAGTTAATGGTTTTTCGCTTCTATCAAAGCTGCTAAAAAGTCAGTTGGTTCATCACGGTTGCCGTCATCGTTGAAGTCGGTTCATCACCGTTGTAGTCATCATTGAAGTCGTCATTCTCTCTTGTCAATCACACTGTTGATCAGTGTTCCCATATTTTGTCTCACTCTCTCTTAGTTTTTTATTTATTTTTTCTCTCTTTCTTCGTTCATTCTTCTTTTCAAAATGCATGAGTCTTTTTTTTTTTTAAAAAAAAAAAAGAAGAAATAACTTATATACAGAGGCTTTTTTTTTTTCCCGAACCATAGAATCTCAAAGTAATGATTTAAAGACATGCACAAAACTCGCCCTTTTAAGAGTGCCACGTGAAAAATTTTCTTTCAACGTGGTTTGATCATAAAAAAATATTTATTTAATCTGATAATTATATCTAAATTGTTGCACTGCATCCGGTATTTTTTTTAAATACTACTTAAAAACTTAACTATATTTAAATTTATTGATCTAATTTCAACCAAATTTATGTTATACTAAATAAATTTAATAATATGCAATTTCATAAATTTTACATTCAACTATATAACCCTAATACATATGGTTCCTAACACAACGGTGGGATCACATACATAAATAAATTCATGGTCATGTTCATAAAATTAAGTTTTTTCCTAAAAGAGGATGTTGTCCAAACATAACCGAAAATTATACGCATAAAACAGTCATATTCAAAGCGACTCGACTAAGCCAAACAAATGGTATTGCTATTGCATAACCTTCAAAAATGACCTAATCACAATAATTCATTTTATGACTACCATAGCTGTGAATTATTTGTGGATGGTCTGGCCATTTGGGAAAAAACATGAAATCATGGTTAACTTGCTTCCACTCCCGTAGTGTACAAACAATAGGGAAATAATAATGACTGCATTTATTTCCTTTTAGTTAATAATCACTAAATTTCAACTTTTTTTAGGTCTTACTATTCATAGTACTGTATCGTTATATAGTGATCATTAATTAACTTTCTTTTTTTTAATTAACTATAAGGGAACTTGACACTATAATAGTTAAGGACTGCTAAAATTGAACACTATATGTACAAAATCTATTTTTATAACACGGAGAATGTTTTTCTCAAAATGATGATAGAATTAGATTTGCACATCTCTTTTTCTTTTAAGTGGTTGTATACATTTTCATCCATTTTAGTGTTAAAGGTTCAAAACTTCGAGTTCCACCGTGCAATCAAGTATCACTATATTTGCATATATTCTTTTAGTTTAAGTGATTATGCACATTTTCATTCATTTTTAATATTGAAGATTTGGGACTTTAAGTCTCACTATATACACTTTATTAAAAAAAGAATATATTTAGAGAGTTTTCTACGCGCCTCCTACTTTTAAAAGTAAATATAGCACCGTTGATTTTGATTATAACTCTCAATATATCTATAATCCATTTAGTGCGAATTTTTATTTTGTTTTTTAAGATTCTAATAGAGTTGATAGAAAAGTTCTACAAGCTCGAGCTAAAGTTTAAGGCCCATTTGACATAGCTACCAAAAACTGTCTTTTGACTTTTGGAAAGTAAAAAGCAGTTTGTGGGAGTATTTGTGTGTACCCTCAAAAATAGTTGATAACCTTTGAAAACTTTTCCTCTGGAAACCAAGTTTACTTGCTTTTTTAAGAAGAGCTTCCTACAAAATAAGGAAAGCGGTTTTGCTGTTTCAATAAATTTTTCATATTGACAAATTTATCAGTTTTACTACCAATAATAAATTCAAAATTTTACCTATATCTCTTTCTTTTCTTCTTTATCTATATCTCCTTCTTTTATTCTTTCTCTCCCAATCGAGATTTAGCCCAAATTTCATGGATTTTCTCCATCCAAATTCTAGTTATATCTTAATCCAAATTATAAAAGAGAATGGAAAAAAAAAAAAAATCAAAGTCGGATGCTTATTATTTAACTACATAAAAATGATTAAACAAAAGATTGAAGTAGTGGAGAAAAGCTTTGAGCTAGAATTGCTTAGACATGAGAGACAAAGGTTGGAGAAAGAAAGAAAAAGATAGAGAACAAGTAGAAGATGAAGATCTTCTAAGAAGAAACCAAATAAAAGAAAAAAGGAAAAAAAAATAGGTTTTGGAAAATATAGAGGTTGTTGGATGTGGTGGGATCGCGTGAAAGATATACAATGAAATACATTATCCGAACTGTAATAAAAAAAATTCTACTTTTATTGTTTTTTTTAATTAATAAAAGTTAAAAATAAAAATTATTTCAAACGAGATTTTAATATGTCAATTTATATAGAAAAGCAAAATATTATAGTCTCATAAGTCACATCTTTTGATATGATGTATCTCTTAATTATCTCTTAATCATCCAAAACTCACCGAACCCAAAATAAATAATAAATGATAAACTAAAGAAGCTGCTTATGTGTTAAAAGTTGCCTAATCTGATTAATTTTTTTTTTTTTTAATACTGAAACTGACTGAGAGAATTATAAAAAGTATATTTATGTATCAAGAATTTTGTCTTATGCTTTTATACTTATTCAAAAGTATATTTATATATCAAGAATTTTGTCTTCTTTCTCGCGGGCTAATTTCGTGTACGGCCAATTGAAAAGCAACGTGTGGAAGAGTTTGCCCTTATCGAAAAATGCTCCCTCACCTAAGCAAAAGCCAAAAAGCTCTCAAACTAAGCTCAAAAGCGCCCCAACCAAACGGTGCCTTAATTGGCCACATGCATGCATGGTAGTATTTTCACGACTTCACTTGTCACCTAAGATTCGCATGGTCTGCTGCGATCTAGCTATGTAAGCTACAAGCTAAAGCAAATGCAAAGTCATCCAAAATTTGTGCAGTCACATCCTGATGGTGATGATGATGCGTTGATGCATGATTTAGCGGCGGTGATTAGATCAATTTCCCTTGTAGTAATCATGACCTTGATCGAATGAATGATGGACCCCCCACCCATCAACGGTTTGGCCACATGGGGTTTCTTTTTGAACAAACTGCTATCATGTCATCGCCATATCCATATCCATCTAATCATCATCATCCCACCACCATGCCCCGGCCAAGCACTATAATATTTACATGCACACGTGGAGACCTTTTAATGGCTTCACTCGATCATACTGCTCCTAACTTACGAAACAGTTTATTATAACTAAAAAAGCATCATCAAACTATTGAGTATTGTTATTTAATAAGAATTCATTGTTCGTCGCGAACGTTCTAATATTGTTGACATCCATAGTTTTCAACATTCGACTATTAACTAGACAATCTTTGTCAGATGTATCAAAATTCAAAGGGTTGAAATTTAACAGAAATCTTTGATGTGTTATTAAAAAATGGCTCGTGACTTTTTATATGATCTTTACTCATTTAATATTATTTTTGATAAGTATGTTCATGATATAACATCATTCATGGTTGTTGCTTCCCTTTTGAATCAATATAAATGTTACATGCTTCTCAACCACAAATCAAACAGTATTACATAAACATCTAATTATATCAAACAAGTTACATAAATAATTATATATCTATCAGATCTATTTAAAAATTGACATTTGAAAATAACACTACTAAGATATTTTCATGCGCACTAGTATATGTTGCAAACACATGCAAATTTTTTTTTTTTTTTTTAACCCATGGCAAACACAGGTTATGGAGAAAAACTTATATGAAATAAGGATATTTTGTCCGTCCAATAGCAGTATAAAACACAACAATGCAATGATTCGTCAAAAACTATTTTTCTAACTCAGATCTTTTACTAACAAATTATATAATAGTAAATTCGTCCTGGAGTCTTATATACATTATCGTATTATCGAAACCAACCATGTCCAATGTATTAACATAACCAACCATGTCTAACGTCAAGGAGGTACCATTCCAAAGCCACGACTAATCATCTAAGAGCAAGATAGTATGCACGTATTATCTCATTAAAAATGTCACGTATTAACTTCAAATTTTAAATACTATAGTTGGATCATTTCCTATTAATTTAAACTTTTGGTTTGATAATAACTAACATGGTATCAGAATTTGGAAGTCTTTGATTCAAACATTTTATCATCTCTTTATCTGCAAAGCATCTCATTACATATGTTATATGATAGAGAGTGTATAGCATATTTCCGTCATTTATCATTTGTTTACATTATATGTAAAGGGGCGTGTCACGTGTCAATCTCAAATCTTAAATACTATAATTAAGTAATTTTTTATTAATTTAAATTTTTGGATTTGATGGTAATTAATAAAAAATAACGTTAAATAGACTTCAAACAGTGGTTTAGTGATAAGACAACTGTCATCCTATATCTTCACAAAGTGGTGAATTCTACTTTCATCCCAATAAATTTGTAAACACTTTCCCTCACACGCTGTAAATTACCTTTTCATTTAATGTGAGTTGCTCCATCTAATTTTTTTAGAACTATTTTTTTAGTTATACAATTAGAGTCATATTTCAATTAATTGTGACTGTAATCTAATCTAATATCAGTACTAACAAAAACAATATTAGATCATATCTAATCCTTTTTATTACGTAAAATATTTTGATGAAACCATCGTACAAGGAAAGATATACAAGATTTTCTCCCAAACTAGTATCTAAGAGTAGCATGTGGCAGCAAAGTAGTGGAGCGTATAGTACTGGTACTACAGTTATGTACCGTCCAGTGGGTATGGATAATGGCGGCGAACTGAAGCCGTCGGATGTGGGACATATCATTGATGATAAAGATAAAGGACCCCACAACCGTAGAAACAAAACCTACCAACCCAAAAACAAAAATTGCTGGTGCTAACGAAACGTGTCCTACGTCAATGTTTGACGCTACAGAGGAACACAAACGACACAGTCACACACACACTCACGGACATATACATCGCATAAAAAGCAAACGCAGCGTGTGGAGAAGGCGGTGCTGCGTAGGGACCACCATTGCAAATTCCTACCCAACCAAGTAAGGAATCTAATCTAACCACAACCGTCTGATCTCTTTTAAATTCCGTCTTTCAAGTTTCAACTAACCTTCCTTGATGATGTCACGTGATTGGCTCCCTCCCTCTTGACGTGGACCGCATGTGCGTAGTGCGTTCCACGTCAGCTTTTGTTTTTAACACATACCCACTTGATGACTTTGTCAAATATGGTATACATGGAAAGATCTGCTAGATGAAAGGATTTAAAAGCATCTCTAATATAAATATGGATTGTTTTTTTTTTTAAAAATATATATTATCAATATTAAGGAATGTGTATCCTATGTGACATAAATATGGATTGATAAACACTCAAATCTAAAAGGACTCTCTAATGCTATTTTATTCATTTCAATAATAAATAGTCAAACAATAATATATCATTAAAGTAAATTATCATAAATTATTATTTGATGGAATTTTTATCATTTATTGCTGACATTGCTGTCCAAAAAACTCTTTAGAAATAGACATTGAGGTTAATAGCCTCTATTTTCTTTTTTGCCATGTCAACTTAATAGTGGTTATGGAAGTTTGCATTGGATATGTTAATTTTAATCCTCTATCAATTTATCTGATGTGGTATTTCATTTTTCCACAATTCATACTTATATTGGAGATGTTCTAAGACGATCTCACCATGACACTCGCATGGTTGTGTATCCATTATTAACTAGTATCATGCAATAACTATAAGTAAATTAGATGCAATGTAAAGTGAAAATTAAAAAATCTGTGTCACACTGTAATTGAGATCTGATTATTTTTCGAAAACAATTTTTTAGGTTCAAAATTAATAAAAATTACATTGTCGAATGCTAGATTCATATTGTATTATCAAAATTTAATGGAAACTCCCTAATTGTATATAAAAAAACCTACTATATGTACCTTTTGCAAATCTCCCGACGATCATTTGTCTTGGGGATTTCGTATTGCAACCATTCCATAGAAGCTTTTATGAAATAGAAGTTTGGATAAACTTGGACATTGAAGAATATCAAGTTGGCGTAACTGAGGTCAAAATCATCATTTTTCACACAATATATGGATATGATATAAAACAGTGAGTTTGATAATGGATTAATTGGATTCTCATTATAATTAATTAACCAAGTGATGTTCGAATTGATTTGAAATGATACTGATGGCGTTTGCATTGTCAAGTATATAAGACATAATGACATGTTTGTGCCACCCGTGGACTCTATATACACCCTATACGTATGGTCAAAAAGCAAGAAATTAAAATGAATGTGAAACCGATTAGTTTATTACAACCATTGATCATCTAGTCTGGTTTTCTTGGTGAATGAAATTTTTGCTCGGGACCCACCAAATCTCTGACGAATTAGATGTCCACCAAACCACGATCAATTATTCAATAAACTACAATTACTTATCAACTATGTTTTCTTCGAATTTAGAATCCACACACACATGAATAGTAGTGATGGTTCAGAAAGTCACCTATGTATACAAATAAAATTTAAAAGATCAGAGAGTTGTAAGTTTTAATATATTTAGTTAACTAGGCATCCAAATTGATAATTTTATTCTTAAAGTTGATATGAAACGAATTAGAGGTTTGTTGTTACCTGTTGTAATCACTCATAAATTACATAGGCTTGGATATCTATTGTATATCATAATTAAAGACACCCAACCCCTCAATAAAAAGTGAGAACTCCTCACATGTGTATGTGAAATCCATATAGTAGGAGTCGAGTCTTCATAATTTAAGTAGATGAGGAAGTCTATTAATCATACAATAAAAAATTAAAACTCCTCACACATGTATGTAAAACTCATACAGTGGAAGTTGAATCCCCATCATTAAGGTGGATGAGGAAGTGTGATAACCACTTAAGTTATAAATGAATGTGTGCATCGATCATTTTTATTTTTAAATTATTATTTACGGACAATGATTCAAATTTAAGATATTACTAGATAGAAAAAACATTTTCTATTATTAAGCCATATTATGTGACAATCACATCAATCATATTTAACTTGATATAAACATAACAAAATAATAGGTATCCAAGTTAGATTATGCGTATACATTACAAAATAATAGATATTCAAGTTAGACTATGTGTATACATTATATTATATGGTCAAAAAGTGAAACTTTAAAATTAATGTGAAACTTATTAGATCACAACCGTTAATGTTGAGGCTTTTGTTAGGGAACCACTAAATCTTTGATGAGTTATATTTCCACCAAATGAAGATCAAATATGATACATGCAAACAATATTTGATTGTAACTTATAAGCTATATTTGTGCATCACATGGACCAAAAAAATTACTGAAAATTCAATGATACTAGTGAGCCCAACACCGCTTTAAAAAGTGGTATGATTACAAAAGTCAAGGCCGGCGCCTCGTGGAAGGACCACATCACCATTGCCACCACCATATATTCCCCAAAACGGCGTGTAGTTTCCTTGGAGAAAAGTTGAGCAAATCTATGCAAGAAGAAAGAATCTTCTTTTCTGGATCATGAATTTTGGAAGTTGTTGTTATTGACCCCAAAAGAATTTAAAAAATACAAACTTTGAAGACTTTGTATGTGTACTTGGAAAGTATGGGGTAATTGTTTGTGATTAGAAAAATGTTTTGCATGAAGTCGAAGTCTTGGTGGTTGATGAAAAGTTTATCAAAAATGGGGGTCTAGGATTTGGGGTTTAGGTTGTCTTAATTAGCTCCTCATTAGATATCATTATCTGCAAGAGAATGTGTACAGTTAAAGTAAGACTTGGTTGATTTATTTTGAATGGATTGGTTCTTTTATCATGCTGTCTTTATAATATAGACTAGAATTTTCCATTAATTTGAGTTGTACTTTAAGTTTATTAATCAACCATCAACTGCACTTGTATTAGCTTTTAGTTTAGCATAGAGTTTTAAGTCATGTCTTGCATGTAAAATTGTAAGTATGAAGACATTTTTTTTTTGTTCGTTTGTTTTGAAAGTAACTATCCAGATTAAATTTATAGTGGTTGATCAATATAGATTCTGATTAAAAACTCATAGGTGTAGACAGTTAAAAAAACCATAAACTTCACATGTATTTCAGAAAATGGTTAATAAATTCATTTACTTTTTCATTTTTCACAGCTTTAGCTTTTGTAAGCCAAACCTAGAAACCTGGTTTGGAGGCAAGAAATGAATGGCTTCTGTCTGGATCTCAAGCCCATGAAAGCACTAGCTTTCTTCATTGCTGTGTCTGGTGGGTTTCTCTCTCTCTCCATATCAATATCTGGCCTGCAAAATGGTTGGGCTCGAAGAGAGATCATGGGCCTGAAACTGCAGATCAATACATCATTTTCTTGAGGGCCACCAGTGTCCAGTTGCAGCCTTTTTCATGTGAACCACCATTTACAAAATACAGGAAGCACCAATTTAAATGGCCAGTTCACCGTGCATGACGCTCTTTTTTCTTTGAAAACAAATTATTATTGCTGTAACTTGGTCATATCTAGGGACCAATTTGCAAGAGTGGTCCAAAATGGCTAACTGGTTTCACCAACCGCTCCTTTTTTACATGAAAAAAATCAATCACATTGGTCAGAACTCACAGGTACAACCGTCACTAATTGTCATCGAAAACTTAATTTGTTATCGTTAAAGCAACTGGCACTAACATATCTCTATCGAACACACCAACCAAAGCTTCACAAACCCATCTAAATCTAGTTTTGTCTTATCATTACGAACATTCCGATAAGTGATAACATCTCTTATTGTGTAATGAAACTCCAAGGCCCCTTAAGCCCGTGCATATGAGTTGTTTTAAGTCCATAAAACTGAACATGTAACATGGTACCATATGTTATTAGTACAAATATATGTACTTGGTGGGGGCGCATGAAACAGAACAATCATCGAAGCCCCCACAGTCCTTGTCTGCATTTGCAACTGTCAACAGCACCTCCAGCTTTGATGTCTTTCAAACAAGCCCAGATGCAGAAGAATTATTCACATATATCTAACGATTTTTTTATTCAATTTATCATCATCCACCCAATTCTTATTAAGATCTACTATTCCTTTTTTGTAGCTTAAAAAATTATCAACTCTTTACTTGATGCAATTTCTGTGAAGATCATGCCACAATTTTATATGATTCCATATGCGGTTTTTGAGCCACCAAACCCCTCCTAAAACGATCTATTTGATTCTGGTCAAAAGTCAACTTTAAAATGGCTGGTCGGTCGCCAATCCTAGAAGTGATTGGTGATTTGTTGTTGTGATGCAACTCTTGATGTGACCAGTAGCTCTAGATCTTTCTTTTGAGTAAGGAATTATTCCTCTCAAAAAAAAAAAAAAAAACTCCCTATGAATTTAAATATTCATCCATATGTTAAACTTGCACCATACAAAGATAGATACATGAACGTCGGTTCATTCTAGAAACCAGAAAAAACATTTAAGAGAGGTTAGTGGCCATATCTGAAGATGATCATTTTTGACCAGAAGATGAATGAAAAAGGGCATCATAATTACTAGATTCACACCTAATCACCAACCAGCTGATGAATGGCGTGTTCCTGGCTAAGAAACACGGGTCTAAGAAGATAGGACTAGTTGGATAAAGTAAAACTTTTATCCTTAATTTTTGCTATTAATTTTCTCAGCTTTGGTGGGGGGACAAAGCAAGGGTCGTTATAGGATTGAAGTTGTCGTGTCTGAAAAGCTGCAAAAGACAAACCAATAAATCCTGCAATTCATTCGGTTTTGTAGCTTTACACGTCTTATCTCTCACTTAGACATTTCACCCAACAGTTGTAGTTATTAAACAATTTTTTTTTTTTTTTTAAATTAGAAGGGCATTAGACAACAATTTTCATCATATATATATATATATATATATCTCACGTATGGTCTTAATATCTACTTCTAAATAGATAAAAAAGAGCGACTCATATAAAATAAAAAAATTATTCATATATTAGTGAGATTTTTTAAGAAATTATCCACGTTCTCTGGACTATTTAAAAAATTATTTGCTTTTATGGGTAGAGATACTCCATCCAACCTTTAGCTCAAAGAAATAATGCTTACGAGAGTGGCATTAGTGTGCCACTCCACTTAGGAGTAAGCAACTTTTTATTTTTTTCCTTACGAAACTAGCACTAAAATTGCGTAGTGGTGTACGAATTCTCCAATGTTGATCTCTATTAACACTCTTTTAATAACTACTTGTGAATAAGGATCAAAGTCCAAAAATTTTATTTGGAGAACTTGTTACGTAAGATGAAAATTTCTAAGGGTAACTCAATTTTATAAATCATAAAATTTGGGAACAATTGTATAAATTTTAAAAGAAATTTTTTCTTTTGAGAAAAAATGTTGTTTATGTAAAAGTGTTATAAATGTGATTCAAATAAGATGTTGAAGTCCTATTTAATTCGAGATCGAAAAACAAATATTGAATCTAAATGCAATATAATATGTTGACACTAAAAGTTATTAAGATGGTTCAAATATATACTTTTATGATAGGTGAAAAAAATCTATTTCCACTGACTTGATTGGATAAATGTAAAATTCGAACCCATCACCTGTACCCGAAAAGGATGTATAGTCGGCCAGGATTCAATGTAGGGTGGATGTGTACAGTCGTGGATCATCAATGGCCAACAAAAGGTGATTTGATTTCCATTTAATTTTGGAATTGATTAGCAGTTGGGTGGGTGAGGTTAGCATAATAAATGCTAAAGAACATTCGTCAATTTTCATGGTCTTCTTTGTTACTCACAATTTGTTTGGCAATATTTTAAATGGGTTTGATGAAGCTTCGGTGACAGACGCTGCCATGTTTGACCTCCATTTTGCTGCAAATCTCCATCAAGTCCATTCTCAACGCGTGACACGTGGCACGCGCCCAACAAAATGCTCACCTAATACCTCATAAAGGTGTATTTTATGTTTTATTCTTATTTTCTAATTTTTACAGGTGTCCATTATAAAGTGAATATTGGATTCTTATTTTATGAAAAATAAACTAGTAAAATATCAAAACTTTGATTTGTGAAAACATCAAAAATATCTAGAGATATTTTTAATACCTCTCTTTTCAAAATATAAAGAACGTTGAGAATATATTAGGTATTATATTGAATACTGATATTTTCCATTTTATTAGTTATATATTTATATGATAATTAATACAGTCCACCGTCTATTCAGACCATTTTAAAAATTGAAATGTATTAAAAATTTATCCATTATCATATTTATATTTACTTTTTTATTAAATTTGTATTTGCATGCATGATAATTAATAGAATATCCTATACATAAATTTCATTTTTAAAGATCTTTAATTGAATTGAAATTTAATAAAAGAATATTCTCCATTCTTTCATTTGACAGAGGAAAATTAAGCGAAAATAAAAGGGCCATACAACGTGGCTCTTAGTTTTGTGTTTTTTTTTTTTTTCCTGATAATAAATAATTGATGTTTTTATCTTTTAATTTAGGAAAAAGTCTATTATCTCTCCTGTAGTTTGATGAAATATCCAAAATCCACCTTCACAGACAAAAATTTTTTCAAAGAAAATGAGAATTTTGGATATTTCATCAAATTACAGAGGAGATAATAGACTTTTCCATTTAATTTATTTAAACATAGTAAAAAAAAGAGACTTTATGGAGTATTGACCACGCCCCACTATAAATTAGGAAATTCCGCAGCGTCTTATGCTCTAAGCTTAAAGTCAATGTCTTGGGTTGGGTGTGTGTCGACGCGTAAGATACTAAATTCCATTAACATTCATTTAAAAAATAAAATCCAAAGAAAATAACTGTATTTTCTTTTTTAGAAAGTAATAAATAAAGAACATTGTTGCTCAAGTTGATTTAACAGTTTAACTGATCCACCACTCCCCACTTTAATCAATTGACATTTTCAATTAAGATAATGACAATT
Source organism: Litchi chinensis (assembly GCA_019925255.1). Lineage (NCBI taxonomy): Eukaryota > Viridiplantae > Streptophyta > Magnoliopsida > Sapindales > Sapindaceae > Litchi > Litchi chinensis. Next base: position 2,042,989 of record CM034470.1, on the reverse strand, counting down.
TTAAGTTAAAACTCAACAAGACTATGGTTCTTTTTTTTTTTTTTTTTTTGTGTAAACATGAATTTAATTAAACTCTCCTTTATGTTTGATCTAACTACAAGCCTATCCATATAATTAAATTATTTAAAAAAAATGAATAAGTCATACTTCCCAAAAAATAATTACTTAAACAATGCGATAAAATAATTTGTAACAATTACTATGATAATGCTTTGATAAAGTGGTAGTTACAAACAAATTTGTTATATTATTTGAATAATATATTTGGATAAAATTGTATAGAATGAAATGTTACTTTTAAAAAAATTTAAGGTTTGTTAATTTTATTGGTTAGATAATCTCATCCATCAATAATAATTCTTGCATAATTTTTAATATCCATCCTTACAATTAAGTAAAGATTATTATTGATGGATAAGATTATTCCATTAATAAAGTAGTTAATTCCAATAATTTTGGATATCAATTACTTTAAAACATAAAGAATATCAAAAATTTCGGGAGTGTATATTAATTACTTTGATTTTCGGATCAATCACTTATCAGTAATCACTAGAAATGACAATCGTTTTAAGATTCAGTGCAGGTGTGAGTTTTTCTTATAATAAAAACCCTCCAAAGGGTGATGAAGGTGGCATTGGTCAAAGGGGTGCAACACAAAAGTAAATGGTAAGAAAAAGCAGTTAACTAAAAAAGTCATATCCAAACCAGACCAAAGTATCAAATGGACAATCCGAAGTATTTGCTGGTTACAGTAAATTGAAACACAACGCAACACAATCACACAGACAAAAAACATCTCTTCCTTCACTTTCCCTCTTCCCCTTCTTCGTACTCTCCTCCCAAAAACCAAGGTCTTTTTGCCCTTTCCATTCTCATATTTTATTATATTTATATATATTTTTTCTTATTGTCAAGTTCTTTTATATTTGTATTTATGCTGTTCCTTTCCTTCAAGTGACAAGTTTACAAATTTATTTTTTGGTATGATAGAGAGAAGGGTTGTTTTTGCTGCTGTTGTTAGAGAAGAGGGGAATTCTTGTGGATTAGTCGGTTGTTTCCAGAATTTGAAGTTGACCCAGGTCAGTAAATTTGATTTTCTATATGGGAAATGTTTTGTTTTTGGTTTCTGATTGTAATCTGCTTGAAAGATTCAATTTTGATTGGTAGATGTTGTGGTTTGATTGTTTTTGTAGATGCCCTTTTTAGATTATGTTGTTTGTGTTAGTTGTTTGGTATGAGATCTGGGTTTGGTGTTTGTGATTGGTGTTGTTTAATCTTCGTTGAAAAAGTCGTATTTGTGTGAATTTCGATTGGAAGTTGTGACTTGAAGAAGGGTTTGATTGAACGTTGTTTATTTATTTATTTGGTTTTATTGGATTGGATTTAGAGTTTAATGGGTTGAGAGTTGGTGTGAAAAGAATGGCGGGTATTTTTGTTGCTGACAAGGAAGATGATCAGTTCTTTGATACCCGTGAAGAGATCTGTTCTGTGTCTGATCCTGAGTTTGATTCGGATTGTTCTGAGGACTGTTCTGTGTCTGGAGGTGATTTGGTTGATGGTGTTTTGGGTTATTCAAAGTATGATTTTTGGACTAAGTATCCGGAAAGTGTTAATGAGCGTCGCCAGAAGTTCTTATCATTGACCGGTTTGAGTTTGGATCGAAATTTCGTTGATATGGATGATTCAGAGGATGTGTCATGTGGTGAAGTACGATTGGATACTGACAGAATCAGGGAAAATAGTGGGGCGGTGTTGAGGGCTTCTGGTTCGGAAGATGAGATTTCCTCTAATCAGTCTTCCATGTCTCTGCGGTCATATGAAGCACAGGACTTATCAGGAAATGATGCTTTGGAGGATAACGGTTTGTGTGGAATCAAGAATTCGGATGGTGGATTGGAAGCAGCTTTGGATGGTAGATTGGAAGCAGTTTCGGATGACAGAGATCAAGATGAGATACTTAGCAGACGGCAAGAGGGTTCAAGTCGATCTCTTAGTTTTAATGAGTTTCAGAAAACTTCTGGCTCATCGTTTCCTTCAGTCCATCGGCAGATGAGTACGGGAGATGATAAGGCAAGGAATTTGGTTGATGCAAGGAGAGAACCGAAGAAGGGTTGGTTAAGGAAATTAGGTGCTTTGGCACATATTGTTGACCAACATGGGGCAGCTGATCTGAGTACTAGTGATCATGAATCAACATTGGGTTCGAAAGCACAAAAGGTTCGGGTACGTCATACAAAAAAACAATCGAAGGAACTATCTTCTCTTTATTCTGGACAAGAATTTGTGGCACATAAGGGGTCAATTTTGACAATGAAATTCAGTCTTGATGGGCGATACTTAGCTAGTGCAGGTGAAGATGGTACTGTGCGAGTATGGAAGGTCATTGAGGATGAGACACCGGACAGATTTAACATTCAAGGAGATCCTTCATGTGTATACTTTACAATCAATCATCTATCCCAATTAACTGCATTTGATGTTGATAAAGAGAATACTGATAAGGCTAAGAGTTCGAAAAAATTATCAGATTTAACTTGTGTTATTTTACCACCAAAGGTCTTCCGGTTATTGGAGAAGCCTTTGCATGAGTTTCGGGGACACAGCCATGAGGTTTTGGATCTGTCGTGGTCTAAGAATAGGGTCAGTATCATTTACTTAACTGTTCTATTTTATGTTAGAATTGCTATACGTCTTTCTAAAATTTGGTGTAATTGAATTATGAACTGTGCCAGATAACTAGACTTTAGGAAACTAATGCTGCTTTTATCTTCTTATTACTCATTGCAGTTTCTGCTGTCATCTTCTGTTGATATGACGGTTCGTCTATGGCAAGTAGGATATGACAGATGCCTGAGAGTATTTTCTCATAATAATTATGGTAAACCTCGTACTTGTTTGCATTTACTTTTATCATATAAGTGATCAATGGTTTAATGTTTGTTAATCTATATAGTTGTGTTCTATTTCCCTTTATGTTTTTTATTTGTTACAGGTTGATTTGTAAATATTCTTATTGTTGTTACAGTGACTTCTGTTGCTTTCAATCCTGTTGATGATAATTATTTCATTAGCGGTTCAATTGATGGGAAAGTTCGTATCTGGGAAGTACTTCGCTGTCAGGTTGTTGATTACACTGATATAAGAGAGATAGTCACTGCTGCCTGTTACCGCCCTGATGGAAAGGTTTGGTTAATTCTTGCTTCTAGCTTTTGGCAAGAATGAAAAAAGTTAAAAAAGTTATCTAAAGAGTATCCTTGCTTGATCATGGCAGGGAGGAATTGTGGGCACCATGACTGGAAATTGCCATTTCTATGATATTATAGGTATGCATATATACGACTTTAAGCCAGCTTTTCCATTATCATGTAATGCAAAGCCGTCATAGCAGACAGTACTAGAAGTTTGTGGTTTTGATAAATGTGTATGTATATTGGTGTTGGGTTGTTTAGTCTCCTGAACCTATTTAAGTATAACTTTCACATAGTAGCAGAAATATTGCTTATAGTTGGGTATAAAAATGTATTTTAGTTATATTGTGACCATTGTTTATACATCATGACTGAATTCATATTGGTGCTGATTGGATTTACTTCTTATCAGAGAAAAATTAAGGTGGATGCAGATTGGTTTTGAAGCCACACTTTTTTTTTTTTTTTGTGTATGTTTTTGGTATCTCTGTACTTCTTGTTGAATAGGTTCAATCACCTTGACGATCCCTTTAAAATGTTTTGGACCTAATAGGAATCAGTACTATGTGTTGTCGGTGGGATGCAAAGCTTTATAAGTCTTAAGGATAAACCTGCCAAATGAACCCCGATCATTATGATTCTATCACTTATGCATGTCAAAGTATTCAAACTTGGAAAAGCTGATTGATTTTGATGAAATTGATTACACTTGAGACTAGTCCCCAATCTATTATGTTTGAAAATATATGAATGTTGAACTGTACTTTGGATATGTTGTTGCAGAATCATTAAATGCAATGGCATTTGATGCTCTATGTTATAATTTAAGAAAATTATTGGATTTTGTTTTAGTAATTGTATGTCGTCTATTATGCACTTGTTAATGATAATTTTATGTTATAAAGACTATCAGCCTGGATATTAGTTGATCATGTTTGTATGGAACAGAAAATCAATTGCATCAGCATTCTCAATTATGCTTACAAAGCAAAAAGAAGATACCGGGCAAGAGGATAACTGGCTTTCAGGTGGTTAATCTTCAAATATTTTTCATTTAATATTGATAACTAATGCTCTTTTATTTGGATTGGAAATGACTTATTTATGGTCATTTTGCTCTCCAGTTTTCTCCAACTGACCCAAGTAAAGTAATTGTCACTTCTGCTGATTCACTGGTTCGAATACTTTGCGGGACAGATATCATATGCAAATTTAAAGGTGTGTTTCTTTTTCCTGTATTTGCATTATTGCCATTGTTCATTTTTATTTTTGAAGTGTTTAAAAATCTGTAGATTTTTTAGTATATTTTTGAGTACTTAATAATTCTGGTTTCCGTTTATTGATTGTTATGTTGTTTCCTCTTCCAGCATCAGGCTTTCGGATTGCAGGAAGCCAGATGTTTGCAACCTTCACCTCGGACGGAAAACATGTTGTCTCAGCCAGTGAAGATTCAAATGTCTACATCTGGAATAACACAAACCAAGACAAGTCTTCTGGCCATGCAAAGAGCATGTGGTCTTGCGAGAGTTTCTTGTCCCACAATGCGTCAATTGCTGTACCTTGGTTTGGCATTGAAACCATGCCCGGAACACTTCCATCCCCAACCTTTGGTGGGGATATGCAGACAAATATGCCTGAAAATGGGCAGAAGCATGACAACATAGATAGGGAACACGACCAAAGGATGTCTCACTCTTCGCCGGATTGTTTTTCTCTAGCGCGTGGATTCTTTTTGGAGTATATGACTAGGGGTGTTGCAACTTGGCCTGAGGAGAAACTTCCTAATACAAGTACAAAGCCAATGCTACCTCCCATCTGTAAATCCAAGTTGAAGCTTTTGAGAAGTGCTTGCCATAACATTTTAAGTTCTCCTCACTTGTGGGGTCTTGTTGTTGTTACTGCAAGCTGGGATGGACGGATTCGAACTTACCTCAACTATGGGTTACCCATCCGTCTTTGAGACTCAAAGTCTAGGAGGTTTGGCAAATCTATCAGGGCACTGCTCAGGCTATTAGGCGTTTTGAAGACATTGTTTTTGCACTGCTGCTCAAGTCAAGTGTCATTAAAGGTTGTGTTTATATGAGATCCTCTTTCCATGAGCATTTAGTATATAGATCACAGATAAAAGAAGGATTTTATTCCATATATTATGAAATGTATTAGTCCAATTACGCCGAGCCAGATGGCTTCAGCGTATATTTTTTTAATGCCCACTGGCCAGGTGGCAAAACGTGGCATTTATAATTGTATCTTCTCTAAGCTATATAATTCTTTGATTTGTTCAACGGCATTTAGCTCTTACATGTGTATGTATGGAAGTTACTGTCTTCACAGACCCATTTTATGTGTAACTATTAACTGATAGGTGGGTTTGATATCTGATTTTGTAGAAATGAATTAGTCTTTACGGGTGCACATTCCCATCAGGCTTGTGGCTGAATTTTTCACTCTCTGTGGATTGTCCATTCTGTTTTTGGGAGCCTTAATTCGGACAATCTTGAATGTACTTGTAATGTGTTAAAAAAGAGAAAAAAAAAAAAAAAAAAGGTCTGTACGGGTATGGGCAAACAAAGGAGTAAGGACAACGCTAGTGGACAGGGTGGGCTCCTATAAAAATTTTGAAGACTAGGCTTGCACTGGGCCCATGCCTTTAAGCTTGTTTGGGCCCTGTAATTTGAGTGGACAGCAAGTGCAACAGTGACGTGAGCCAGACCCTCTCAAGTTTTTTATCTACTGGCACTACCAGAAATGGTCTAGATTTTGTACCACCAAAAATTAACAAAAGCTAACAGGAAAGTTACGTGGTGCTTGATTATGTTTTGAGTCGTGGAAGACCTATGCTTTATTTAATTTTTTTAATATCATGAATTTGAGAAGTGACTTAAAATTATCATGGGATACAATTTTTTATTTTTTTATTTCTTTTAATCCTAAATCATGTTACCAGAATCTTACAATAGATTTTTGAGGAATTTCAGAACCTAAAAAGAAATTGCTATGATACGCTCGTCGTTGTATTAATATTATATATTTGACTCCAAATGAAAACTTGCTCGTTCTTCTGATATTTGTTATGTCTTAGAAATGAGGTTGACATTGATTTTTTTAAATCGTCGATAGCAAGTAGCAGGTCATTCAAAGAATGATGGCTGCATTCAAATGTTTGAAAATTTTTTATAATTATCACAAGTTAAAGGGATCTAATCAGATCCGGTAATCACGTTTTTTATACTGCACAGTTGGAATCAAGGGCCGTCAATACTTGGTTTTGGATAGTCCAAGTCCAAGTGTTGAACTTGACAACTCTATTTCTAACTTCGAAGTCAACGTTTGTCTCTCTTTCTCGTATTCAAAGTCAAGGCTGTTTCGTCCCCATTATTAAAAACAAGAAAGGCCACTAGATATTGAAACCAGTCCTAAAGGATGGAGTTTTATATTGAGTTAAAACTATAACTTAAGTTTGCAGGTTTCAATATCTGAGCCATCATATTCTTTAATTACCGACACTTGATTGAATTGTGGTACACCATCCTCTTCATATGATAGAGGTTTGACTTTTTCCTACATTGTAGGAGTAACTATTTAGTCTGTATTAATATTATTTTCTATTAGTGATATAGACCTTTAATCCGATTTACATATGTATTTCATAATAATAATAATAATTCTAGATTTAAGTTATATTTAAGCATATTGAAACCCCTATTTTTTTGGTATGTTTGGAGTGGAAAACATCGACAGGTCAATTTCTAAAGCTTTCTCATTAAGGGTGAGGGGAAAGAATTGAAGCAAAGCAACAAAATATTTTTAATGGTACAAGTTAAGTATATACAAACAATTTTCCCCATCACATTAAGTATATGTATATACATAAACTTCGAGTGGAGTGGTGCAGCAACATCACTCCCACCTGTCTTGCTTCTCTACAAGCTATATGCTGGGTCTGAGTTGTAGTAACGTCAAAATCCCACAAATGTGTGGTAGTTTTCTTATTTATGAGTGGATATCTCTCTCCCATCTACTGAGAGCAGAGATCCAAACTATACCTTAGAAGTCTAGTTAAAAAGATCCTGATAGTTGTAATTATAATTGTAATCATGTAATGTCGAAAAAAGTACATGTATATTCGTTTAATAGAATCTACAAAATTTGGAAGTTGTAGATATAATTCACGATTAATGAAATTTTATTTGATTTTTGTAGACATAATTGACGTACAGAGAGTATACTTTCATTCGCATTCGGATTCGTGTATTATTATCATGTACTGGTTTCAGCTATTAAATATTTTGGACGTATGAGTTCACAACCAAATTAATTGTACAGAGTTCTGTTATGTGTGTAAATTCGTAAATGACTTCCACTGTTGTATATAGGAGGCCAGTTACTTGTTCATATATATGCGATCAATCATGGGATGAGTTGTTAATTTCGTTAATTAGTTGAGTCAGGTGATGCTTGTAGTTGTGATTCACGTTAATTGTTTGTTTAAGGGGAAATTATAATAGAATTAGTTAGTGACTAAATACGGTAGATAGTGAGGAGTTAAAAACAGTGATGATTTATTTCTAGGAGCTGTATATAAAATATGTGAACGAGAAAGTGGAAAGAGGGTGAAGTTTTTTTAAGAAGAAAGAGTGAAATATTTAGTGTTAGTAAATATTTTTTCCCATTTAAAGAATTTCACAATTAGATTGTTGTTGTCTTAAAACTAACCAACAAGGGAGTAGTCTCTCCGACAAGCAATCCAGAGTGTCCTTATATTTATCCAAAACTTGTGTATAAAAATGTGATCATATCACAAATGATACTTTGAAAATTCGGACAGGAGGTAATCAACGTAGGAAATTTTATGCTTATTGAGTTCGTATACACATGTTAAAAATATGAATCTCAAAATTGCAAGAGCCTGTTGATAGCAAATTTATGGTTTGTTTTATATATTAATTTCAATGATAATATACTTTATAATAAAAACATAGTTCCAAATATTCACACTAAAAATCCGTACAAGTATATACGGTCTACAAGTAATATATATAGTAGTGAGTAAAGATCGTTTCCACCAGGATTGTCCAAATTATAATGTTAAATACTAAAATTGATCAATTTCAACTATCCTTATTCAAACTATCGAAATTAATTTGATTGCAAGAAAATTAGATTAAAACAATTAAACTAAAATAATTAAAATTAATGAAAATTCATCAGTCGATAAATATCCAGACATACAATTTCATTTAACCATTTTTTTAATTTATTCTCCTCAACCTAAAAATAATTTTTATTTTGTATTTAATTGGACAATTCTAAATTACCTGCAAGTCTCTCTATGGTCGAACAAAAATACCCCAATCAACTAATCTGATTGTATCTTTATGTGAATTAATTAAGTTGAATTCATTAAAAACATATTATCCTCACATGATTATACAACTCATATGAATATATCTCTATCTCATATGAATGATGCTATTGTATTGATTTCTAAATATATAATACCTCTTTCGAATGCATTATGACCATAATATTTAATCAATTAACAGGTCTAAGTTAATTGACAGTATTAAGCACCAATAAAGTAGAATACGAAAATAAAACTCAATTATAAAATATATGGAATCATCGAATAAATTAAAATAATAGTTAAGTTACATTATAACCCAGATCCAAGAAATTAATTTAACATATTAAAAACAAAAGAAAAAAATTTAACAAAAATAATTTTCATAATAAAAATAATAGCGAAGGAAAAATAAACCAATTTATTCTTTTCCATTAGAATCTCCACTGTAAATAGCTTCTGCTCTAATCTACCTCTATATTGACTCCTCTATCAACTGCCCTGAATGACGGAAAACTGATGAAAAATTCATGAATCTTGGTCTGGGGACTCCATCCATTTATAAGCAAACATCTGGACTTTTTAGAGATATCCCAGAGTACCGTGGCGTAAATTTCGCTCAGCATTTAATTTGGAATAAGCTTTTATATCTTGAAGTATGCAAGATAGGACCACCTGGACACACGTCGGACACGTGGTGCACAGCACCAGCTGAAACAGGCAAGACACGTGGCGTGGATTTACAGGCTAGTTAGCAGCACTTGTCGGCCCCACATGTCAGGCTTGTGTCATTCTCCTACTGCGCGTAGCTCCACCTCCTCGGCGCGGCTTCAGCTTTCTTCCCTTCTTTTCCCCGCGCCAGTTTCAAGCGTGAGGCGCTACTCGGCTCCAGGTCACTGGCTCACTGCTTGCTTTCATGCGTGGCTTCAACTCGGCTCACGCAATCTTCATGGCGTTGCATGGTGCGGCTCACCTTCTTCCCTCAATTTATTTTTTCTCCTTAAATTTAATTCTTTAATGCTTTTCAATTCCATTTAAACTCCAATTAAATCTTAGGATTCCTTGTTAATTGCAACTTCCCTTTCAGCAATTATCTATCCAATTCGATCTTAATCCTTCCAATTTTATTTTTATCTTTTTTTTAAATTCGATCCTTATCTTTATCTATTTCAAAATTTGATTTTATCTTAAACGATTTTAGATAAACTTTTAATCTTAGTCAAATTCTTTTAAATAGTCATCTAATTTGAATCAAACCCTTCTTCACCGAAAGAATTCTTACTCGAATTGAAACTCTCAAAAATCATAAATAAACCTAAATTTTTATCCAAATTATCAACTTACCCATATATTCCCTCAATCTACACAAAATTCTCAAAATTCATAGGAAATATCAGAAATTACCCAAGTTCTCATCACAAAAACTTAATTTAAGAGTACCAAATAATGATATATTTTTCCATTATCAAATACTCCAAACCTAACTTTTGCTCGTTCTTGAGCAAATCCGAGACACAAAAACAATAAACTAAAATAAATTATCCCTACATTTTATGGAACTACTTTTGTAGGTTTTCACAACGACATTTAGCTTATATAATAAGTCTTTAAACCTCGAGATGTCTCTGTTGGAAGAGTTATAGTCTCCTAAGGGTTTACTGACAGGACCCAAACTAGACCTTATCTAGGCTCTCGTCTGGAGGATTCTGCCGGGCACTTTAACGGACTTCCTGAACCTGACTCATCAGATTGAAGAAACCTGAGAAGCGAACCCCTAATTTTCTTAGCCGGTTCACTCGTTTAAACTTAAGAACTTAGTTTTCTTAAAAACAGTTGGGAGTGATAAAATTTTTCGCGATTCTATTTCAAAGCGATTTTATAAAAATTTTGGCAGCATAACAACTGCATTTTTAACAAATCCAAAATTTTACCTGCGAATAAACAAACACTTTGACTATCATTTCAATTTCCTTCCAACTTCTTTATCCACAATCATACAATATTACCACATATATCTCAATCAACAAGCATGGAATCATAATACAATAGATAAGTATATATATCTATATGAAAATCCATTATTAATCATCAAAATATTTACAACTATACAATCCAAATACAAGTGTATTTCAAAATGTAATATATTCAATCCATATATACAAATGTACACAAGCATCTTACATGGTTCTCCCACCTATATATGTATATGTAAAACAAAATGTCGTCATCCTAGCCAATGGTAGCACGCAACGGGAGATAATGGGCTACACAACAAATAAACAAGTTAGTGCAACAAGGTCATATAATATGACAAGCAACGAAGTAATAGACGAAAAGTTTAGTCACTTTTAAAACTTTCAAAATCTTAATATTTTCTTTCAGAATTCCCATGTATACCCTTAAAGTATTCTATCAATCACGGACGATTTTTATCTAACGCCAACGTGAAGCTATTATGGCATCTCAACCACTACGATACGGAATTTACTGCATCGCACGTAAGGTGATAAATCTCATAATTGAGCAACTACAATACGGAATTTTCTGCATCGCAATTGTAGCGCTAAAACTCTGGGCGATTACGAGCGGAATTTACTGCATCGCCACGTAGTGCCAAACAATAAAATAACTAACTACGTGCGGAATTTTTTGCATCGCAACGTAGCGCTATACTTTCTAGTAGAACTGAACAACTACGGACGGAATTTTCTGCATCGTCGCGTAATGCTAACTTATCTATAATCTAAGCGACTACGGACGGAATTTTCTGCATCGTCACGTAGCGCTAAATCTCATATAGTCTTAAGGTATATACATGGATTTTTAAAACTAAATTCATTAAGTGCAAAAGCACTAAACTAACCATTTTCTAACCTTATAAAAACTCTCTTGATTCAACTCTTTTTAGAACAACTTAGTTTTGATTTAAATCACATTATGGATTTCATAAGAACTCATATGCTCAAAACTTGAACTTTGATAGTTAAAAGTAATTTTTATTTCCATTTAACATAATAGTCAAAGAGTGAAATATAATTTGAAGTAACCATAAGTGACAAGACACTTACCTAAGTCCGCACAAGATTGCGTCAAGCGCCTCCATGAGTCTCACGTGTCTTGGTAGCTCGTTTTTCACCTACACAATACTTTCTTGTTTAAAATACGCTACCACGCATTTCATAAGCAACACACACAATGCTTTTAAACTTTAAAAATCAATATAATGCACTTTCTTGGTTTTAACTTTCTCTACTCACTTCTAACTTAACTGAGGCTTCCTAATTCCGATTTCTTCACAAAAGTTTCAGTTTTGGACTTCTAGGGACACTCTCACGCAGCCCGTATAATATTTAGAGGCCCGAAACGAAAAATCACAAAATTAAGCCTCATTGGACACCCCAAAATAGAATGCGATGTAGCAGCCTGGTCGGAGCTCTGTTTTCCTTCGTTCTTTTTCCTATGGTTCACTTATCTCACATTCTGGTCACACGAAAAATTCTATCGTTTGCTATGTCAAATATAAGAAAAACGTCATTTTTCGGGCACTTTTTGTACATTTTTTCGCTTCGGACGAGCGACGTTGGTTTTTCTTTCGTATTTAAGCTTCTTTTACCTATTTATGATCAACCAAACTCATTCTATGCCATAAAAATTGCATTTTCATAGCTATTTCACCTATCGACTCTCTAACGACACTATTTTGGCTGTAACTTGCACAATTTTTATCGGAATCGATCCATTCCAAAACCTATGATTTTCTATGACTCTTAGCCATCAATTGAGGTGTAGAACATCCTTATATATGTCAGTTTTGCATAGGTTGTCCCTAACCCATAGTTTGAGCTCGGGATGACCAATTTGCTCAAAACTACCTCTTTTGAACTTTTATCAATTCTCTAAGTTTTTCTAACACTTTTCATGCTTAAATTTGAGTTCAAAACCATCTAATCTCAGAGGTTTTCTACTAGTCTTCACACCTTTAACACACACATAACCACCACTTTGTCATTTAAACACTCACAACTTACTCAAAATTTTTGTCAACTACTTGGAGTGCATGAAAACAGATTTTCGTTTTTACTGTAATCAAGTGTATGGCAGCCTCTTTTTACAACCCTAAGCTATCATTAACACATAACAACTTGTCATTTAATATTCTACAATAACCACTTAGGGTTCTACCATAATTTTAAGGGTCAAAACCCCCACACAACTCATCCAACAAACAAAACTATCACAAACTCCATTTAGACTTCAATTTCAGCAAGAAAGAAAGAAAGAGGAGTTGCTATCTTACTTGATTCTTGTTTAGAGAAGTGAGATGGACTTGGAAGGGATCTTAAAGAGGGGGGTTTAAGGGTTGGAAGGGCTGGATGGAGCTTTCTTCTTCCACTTTTCTGGTTTGGCATCCAACTCACCTCTGCTGTTATGTTTTTCTTCACGCCAGATCTGTTCTGCTTTGTGTTGCTACTGGTTGCTTCTTCTTTTCACGATTTCTTCTGGCTTTCCTTCATCAAAATCCACTCTAAGTGTTGTATTTATACTACTAACACTTCCCCAAATCACCTTCATGCCCCATTTTCTTTTAATTTTACGCCAAACCCCCTTTTTATTTGTGTTTCACAGCTGCACCCTTTTCTTGTCAATTTCCTGGCAGCTTGCACTCTTTATTCTCAATTGTTGCTCTATGTGTTGTTTATATACCTTATTAAGATTCCATATAATGTCAAGCTTGTCCCCCTTGATTTGTTTTGTCTATCACTCTTAGTTAAATGTTTGGTTACTTACTTGTTAATTACTAATTCTACATAACACTTCCTCTAGTTTTTATTTTTGAATTCAAACATATCATCACTTATCATCTATTACTTGATTATGGACAAACTATTTTATCCTTACTAATGTTTATTGTTGTGTAATTCTAGAATGAGCGTTCGATCTTCGATAACTCAATTTAGATTAATATTAATTAGATTTATTACTTAAACTTCATAATCTAGTTTCAATCGCTAGGAAGTTATAAATCGGAACCAGAGGTTTACATTTACTAGCTACGATATCCATAAACCTTTTTCACAAATCATAAACTAATCAAGAGAATTCAACTAGAATGCAAGGCAATAACAATTCACATGCACAATTAATAAGTAGAGTATAATCATACAAATCCAATCCATGTCTCTCGTGTCTTGTGAATGTCAACATTCAAAACACTACAGCTTCAAGAAATACATAGTCAAGTGCCAATATTCAGTTAGCTTCAATTTTAAATCTCACAAGATATCTCTTTTTAGTTCATCTCAGAATCTAAGCTTAACACTCTTGCAAAACATGAAAGGTGGAAGTTATGCATAAAAAAAAATTCCAAATTTTACAACGCATATGATTAAATAATAAAAAGGTCGCTCATGTATTCAAGGGACCTCATGGAAGGAATCAGAAATTAATAACATGTCAAACATTGTTTACCCCAACAAAATAATTCAACATCTCAAGAGATTAATAAGGTCTTTACATTAGGTTGTAACGGGACCAATAAGTGAATGGTTAAAGAGAAAAAAACGGTTAAAGTAAAAAAACCGGTTAAAGTAGTTCTCAAATGAACTTAAGATCACAATATGAGTTCTAAGAATTTGATTATTTAGGCATTGAACTCTTTTGACTATTTTCCCCTCCTAAGTTTCTTTTCTTTCATCTCCATTTCCAACTACTTTCTTTTCAATAATTCATCATTCATATTTTTTTCTTCTTTCTCTTCTCTCTCTCTTTCTCTTTTTTCCCATTCATGCTCATGCTTACAATTAAAAATTTTCGTTCATAATAATTCGTAAGCATGCACAACACTTTTTTTGTGTTTTTCTTCACCACAACTTCAATTGCACTACTGTAATTTTTCTTTCAATCTCGCCTTTTTTTGCCTAAATCCGAATCTCATATGTGAATCCAAGTTTTAAAGGGTAAAGTTGAATTATTTCGGGTTTGGACTTAGATTTATTTAGGTTAAGAACAAAAACAATTTAGGTTGTTTATGTGTTTAGCTTCAAATTGGTTATTGGTGGCACGTGTAATAAGGTAGAGATACTATTTTGGCCTTTTACTGGTTTAAACACACAGAGTCTAGTACCACTTCTTAAAAATTGTCAAACTTCTTATTAAAAGCAAACAGTTGATGGATATAAAACATGTTATTTCCTTTCAATGCAAAACCTATAAATGTCAATCTAATTAATAGTAATAACACACAAAGAGTGTTTAAGGAGAACAAAGAAAATTTTCCTTAGAAAGAAACATTATTTGACTCAAATAGCTCACATGGAAAATTTTTATTATAGATCTTAGACTACTCAAACATGCATCCCATTCACTATAATGTCAAGAATGTGGATGTGCATGTGCATATATGAGAAAGCATAAATCTTCAAAACAATTAAACAAAATCAACTCATTGAAATTCACATGCTTATTATCATCAATCTAGCACCCAATTCTCAACTCAAGATATTCTATAATTTATGAAGAGAACTAAACTAATCTAAAAATATAAATTCTAACAATCTAAAACAAAAGCAATAGGGCACCCCCAAACCTAAGTTCTATAGAATTATCAATGTAAAGCATGATGAAAGTGAAGTTTAAGAAACTTCCCCCATAAGCTTAGACTTGGTTAATTAATAATCTTGAATTCACTTTGCTCTCCTTTCTTTTAGGTACCCCTACAAAACAAAAACATAAAAATAACATAAAAACTCTTAGATTACCTCTCAAGCAGCGCTTGATTTTTAGTCAGTAGTCTGACTATCTCCACCGCTCCTGTCAATCAACCTAGTTTCCATTGGTAAATCTCTATACACATGAATAGTCTTAATCCTCTATGCTTAAATTTATTCCAAGAGATTTTATCTCAATGATTAAATATCTGCCCTTGCTGGAGTGATGTAAGGTGAACTTCCAACCACTTGAGTCCCTGCCATCCTCCGAGCCTTTTCTTAAATCATCTTCCTTTTTCATATGGATGAAATCGAAAGTCTCTCTTTCCTTTCAAAAACTTGTAGGGATTTGACAATAGTTCTTTTGTTTATAAATCTTCTACCTCTTCATTCTTCAGCTTAACCTTAAGACCATCCTCCTCCATTTGTGATAGTTTATTAGGCCTGAATACCATATAGATCACCAGTGTATCAAAAACCCTCATTGCTAATTCACCATATTGCATGTCTAACTCTTCTTCAATAAACTCATTCGGTCGGTTGAAAGTTCTATCTACCAACTATCGAGTAACATCGATAGGCTCGAACACCCTCAAACCTAATCTCTTAGATATAGATTGCAGTGCAACATATGTTGTAATTTCAACTCAAGATGTCTTTTCGAGTTCTTTTTCTTAACTCAGGGTTTTCTCAAATTCATCATCTTCTTCATCGTTGACCTACTCATTGTCAATGAAAGGATTAGATATCAAAATAAGCTTTCTCTAACATTTGTCTAACTCTTTTTCATGACACAAGGTGATTGCTTGATACTGTTGTTCCTCCTTCTTCTCCATATTGTTTTTTCTCTCACAAAGAAGTGTTTGTTGGCTACTATTGCATGCACCAATCATTTGATATAACTGAACTTGTATGGCCTATTGACATTGCAATAAAGCATGTTGTTCTTGCATTACTTTGTTAGCCATCCTACTGGTTCGATAACCCCTAGATTAGGGATCCTACTTGTCGAAGATGAGTATTCGATTGACTTGGTGATTTATAGGTCCAATTCGGCCCAAAACCAGTGAGCCCAACCACTACACCCAACTAAACATCGCCCCAAACGCCATAAACAAATATTATTTTTAGCCAACAACCACCATAATACATAAAAAAAAAATAGATAAATAAGGAGAGGAAACTAGAAAGAGAGCGATGGAGGAAAGGGGTCGATGTGATGGTGATGATGATGATTTGGTGGTGTTGTAGCGATGATGATTATGATTTGGTTCCAATGACTAGTGCAGCGTCAAGTCAGATAAGAGAAGAGGGTGAGACCATGAGAGAGGGTTGGAAGCATGAGAGGAGATGTGAAGGCTAGATCATGAACGTCTGGTTTTGAGAAAGATGGACGGTTGGAGTTGGATGGCTATAGTTTGTGTGAGGGGTGTTAAGTTTGTATATATATTAGGGAGAATTATAAAAATGACCCCTAAGGTTTAATGAAATTACATTAATATCTAAATTTTGACCATAATGACATTAACCTCCTTTTAAAATTTTTTTAATAGGTTTGACCCTATTTGACTGTCACAAACAGTACTCACAAATTAATAGCTGATTAATCATTGAGTAACTGATAAATCGGTAACTACTATTTCGCTGGTCGATTAGCAAGTAACGATTTTCGAAACCTTGATATTAATATTAACAAATAACTTGGCACAATCTCTGGCAATAGTGCCAACTTGATGGCAAATTTCTAGTGTATTTTATACATTAATTTCAATGACAATATATTTTTGAATAAAAGCACAGTTCCAAACATTCACACTAGAAACCTGTGTCAGTATATAAAGTCCACAAGTAATATAGTAGTGAATAGAGATCGTTCCCATAAGGATTGTCCAAATTATAATGTTAAATATTAAAATTGATCTCAACTATCCTTATTTAAATTATTAAAATTGATTTGATTGCAAGAAATTTAAACTGAAATAATTAAAATTAATGAAAATTCATCCGTTAATAAATGTTCAGGTATACAATTTCACTTAACTATCTCATTTAACTTACTCTTCTCAACCTAAAATAATTTTTATTTTGTATTTAACTGAACAAATCTAAATTATCTGCAAGCCTCTCTCAATAGTCAAGTGAAAATACTTAAATCAACTAACTTGACTATATCTATATGTAAATTAATTAATTTGAATTCATTAAAAATAAATTATTCTCACATGATTACACAATTTATACAAGTATATCTCTATCTCATATGAATTATACTATTCTATTAATTTCTAAACGCATAATATCTCTCTTGAATGCATTATAACCGCAATATCTAATCAATTAACAAACCTAAGTTAATTGAAAAAATCAATTATAAAAACTACAGGATCACCGAATAATTTAAAATAATATTTAAATTACGTTGTAGTCCTTATCCAAGAAATTAGTTCCATATATTAAAAACAGAAGAAACAAATCAAACAAAAATGATTTCCATGATAAAAATTAATAGATAAGGAAAAATAAACTAACTTATTCTCCTCCACAAGAAATAGCTCCCGCTCTGATCTGCCTTGCTACTAACTTCTCTATCAACTACTCCGGATAATGGAAATGTGACGGCAAATTCATGAATTTTCGTGTGGGGGCTGCATCTATTTATAGGCAAACTTCTGGGCTTTTTACAGATTTTTCAGGAGCCCATGGCGTAAATTTCACTCAGCATTTAATTTGAATCAACTTTTATCTCTTGAAGCGTGCATGATGGGACCGCCTGGAGACACGTCGGACACGTGGCGCACAGCCAACATACCAGCTGAAAGACTGTAAGACACGTGGCGCGGAATTACGCACGAGTCAACAGCACTTGTCGACCCCACATGTCAAGTTTGTCTCTTTCTCCTCCTGCGCGTAGCTCCACCTGCTCGGCGCGGCTTCAGCTTGCTTCCCTTCTTTTCCCCGCGCCACTTTCATCCCTGAGGCTCTACTCGGCTCCATTTTACGACTTGCTTTCATGCATGGCTTCCAACTCGGCTCACGCAATCTTCATGTCTTTGCATGGCGTGACTCACTTTATTTCCTCACTATATTTTTGTTCCTTAAATTTAATTCTTTAATGCTTTTTAATTACATTTAAACTCCAATTAAATTTTAGGATTCCTTATTAATTGCATTTTTCCTTCAGCAATTATCTTTCCAATTCAATCTTTACCCTTTCAATTTCATATTTATCTTCTTTCAAATTCGATCCTTATCTCCATCAAATTTTATCCTTATTTATTCCAAAATTTGATCTTATCTCAAACTCTTCCAAATAAATTTCTAATCCAATCAAACTCTTTTAGATAATCTTGTAATTGGAATCGAACTCCTGAAGGATTCTGACTTGAACTAAATCTCTTAAAAAATTTAAATAAACCCATATTTTTATCCAAATTACCAACTAACCTATATTTCCTTCAATCTGCACAAAATTCTCAAAATTTATCAAGAACATTAGAAATTACTCAAGATCTCATCACAAAATTTCAATTTAAGAGTACTAAATAATGACATATTTTTCTGTTATCATTTGTAAAACACCTCTTAGTATAAGTGATTATACACCCCCTTTCAATATTAAAGGGGTAGGGGTTCACTTCCTACCAAATATATTTTAGAGTAATATTGTTAGATTTCACAGATTTTTTTTGTTCAAACTCATACCCAAATAACATATAATGTGAGTTGTCGATATAATATTAATTATCATATCATCTTATGATTTATATAATATCGACAACTCAAATGTCACATTATTTTGACATTAATTTAAGCAAAAATTTTAGGAAACTTAACATTACTAAATGTTAGGCTTCCCAAAAATTTTATTTAAATTCACATTCAA
This sequence comes from Litchi chinensis, assembly GCA_019925255.1. Classification (NCBI taxonomy): domain Eukaryota; kingdom Viridiplantae; phylum Streptophyta; class Magnoliopsida; order Sapindales; family Sapindaceae; genus Litchi; species Litchi chinensis. Next base: position 2,023,864 of record CM034470.1, on the reverse strand, counting down.
ATGATGTGACATGTGAGTTGTCAAAATATTGTAAATCATGGAATAATGTGATAATTAATAAGATCTTGACAACTCACATATCGTATCATTTTTATATGAATTTAGATAATTTTTTTTGGAAAACCTAGCATTACTCTTACTTTATATTTACTTCTACTATTATGGAAGTAATTGTTTCCTAATCATAATTATGAGAGTAATTATTTAGACCGTAATTAATGATTAATCTTTATAAGTTTTGACGGACTTCAAAGTTATCGGATATCAACTTTAAAGAAATAAAAAATAAAATAAAATAAAAAAGAGAGCAGTTAAAAGCTTCGGTCTGTCTGGTCTAGCTACTTTGTACACTCAGTAATTTTGATTGGTTACCAACCTCTTATGCTAGCTATAGATCGATGTGCTATTAATAAAAGGCGTAAAGTATATTAGAACTGAAACTTTTCTATAGTAGTGCTAATCGAAGAACACTGGAATTTTGAAGAAGTTGGTTGAGATTGAAGCTTAAAATATTGTTGAAAAGAATTCAACACCTTCACATAGTTTAGTACATAATTTATTCAGTCATCGCTCACGAGGAATCTCAAACTGATCGTGTCCGATTCGACGTACAATTTAATTTCTATCATATTTTATCTACTATTATTATAAGATAGTTTCAGGGCATATATATATATATATATATATTTATATATAAGCTCTTTATAAGGGTGGAGGGTGATTGGTAGGGCCTTGGAAAGATTAATGCTTTGACTGCTTGATCGCTGGAGCTCTACTTAGTTTGATAGTGATAGTGGTCACTAAATTGTGTGTTTTGATTGATTTTCCAATGAGATGGGAAGAACCCCTTGTTGTTCTAAACTGGGTTTGAACAGAGGTCCATGGACTGCCAAAGAAGATGCTTTGCTCACTAACTACATTCAACAACATGGTGAGGGCCGTTGGAGACATTTGCCCAAAAATGCTGGTATGCTTCTCGATCGTTCTATAGATCTTCAGAAAATGTTAAAAAATCAGAATATATGCATTAGTATTTGAAAACTCTTTGATACATTAACTGTTTTTATTTTTATTTTTTAAATATCACTCAAGCTAAGAGTGACTCATCTAACTATGACTCAACCTAAACATACTATGATAAATCAGCATTTTCGGTTACCAAGTCACACTGAACACTAATTGAAATTGTTTTTAAATCGAAGTATAACAAAATCAAAATTTTTTATTAATCTTTTTAATGTAAATTCGAGTTTAATAGTTTTCACAAAGTATTTTAGTTGCAATCCAGAAAGGAAAAAAATATATATGTTTGAGTTCTTTATGGAAGGCCTTGTTAGTGTCATGGGTCTCATGACTGATCGATCGAAGTTATTCACATATGGCATATTGGCATATTTAAAGCAAAGATCATATTAGCTATAGCTTATTAACTTGATATTCTTTTCTTCAACATGATCAAGGCATACTTAGATGTTGAAAGAGTTGCAGATTGAGATGGGTGAATTATCTTCGACCGGACATCAAGAGAGGAAACATTGGTCCTGATGAGGAGGATCTAATCATCCGTCTCCATAACCTTCTCGGAAACCGGTGGTCTCTCATTGCTAAACGTCTTCCAGGTCGAACAGACAATGAGATCAAGAACTATTGGAATACTCATCTGAGCAAAAGATTCAAGAAAACTACTTCTTCGGATCATTCAAAATCAATGAAAGAGAAGAAGAAGAAGAACCAAGAGAATGCAAATGGAGAGCCTGAAAAGACGAAAATATACCTCCCAAAGGCGATTAGGGTTTCTCCATTCTTGTTGACTTATAAAAACAATAATTTTGATAGTGTCATCGAGAGTGCATCATCTAATGGATCCCATCTCAAAGAAACTGATGACTATGATGAGAGTTGTCAAATGACGCCATATTTGAAAGACTGTCTCAAAGAAATTAAGGATCACGATGAAAGCAATAAGACGATACGAAATTTCGAAGAAAAACGAAACAACATTGCTGACACCCATGATATTGTCAGTGAACTCTTTAAGGAGTACGAGCAGCTTCTTAAGTTAGAAGATCAAATCAAGTTTGATGCATTGTCTGTCGACTCGTTTTTTATTTGACATTAATTAGCAAAATGATCTCAGAATCGTGATTTGATTGGGTCGTACGTTATGGTCTAGCTTTCAAAAGCTTACTCCCCCTTTATGTTGTAATTTTCAGGCTATTCTTCCTCTCGCTTGGGAGCCGTTATCTCCTCTCATTTTTGGGGGGTTTCAATTTCAGACATCATCTTAGGTTCCAATTAGAGAGTCCGATATATGGTCACTGTAGATGTAATATATAAAAAAAAATAATAATAAAAGGATCGAGTAGATTTTGATTAATTAACGATAACAAACGTGTTGTGGGAGGTAATTCAACTGAGTGGTTGATTGTGTCGCACTGCTTGCATGTCACGTGCCTCCCCCTCATATTTCGGATCAAGCTATCTCTGTGTCTTATTTGTGTTTGAAATGAAAAAAAAAAAAAAAAAAATCATTCTAAAGTTAATTTGATTCAATTCCATTATTTCTAATGGCAATAGGGATTCGTGTTATTATTATTATTTTTTATAGAGATTTGTATTTATCAACTTGGCTAGATCGGTCTAATCAACAGCTAGCAATTGATAATGACTTTGAAATCATGACATATAAATGAATTGTATATAACAGCTAATCAGTATAACCTCATTATTTAGATACTTTTAAGACAAATTTTGTTGGGATCTGAGATTTTGTACCATGGATTTAGTGTTGGAATCCAAAGTGTGCAGAGAAAAAAATAATTTAGATTTAAATAGATTTGGGAAAAAGAATGGGAGAGGAGAAAGGAAATAAAATTAATTAAAATAAACAAGAGAAAAAAAGGAAAAATAAATTTATTAAATCAAAGTCATCCAAACCTCATAGATCCAAGATATACCAAATCATATTTAATATTGTATACAAAATTGTGTCATTCAATCACTCCAGATAATAATAATTATATGAAAGAAAAGCTCTCAGATCAGGTGTGTTATATACTTTTATTACTTTATTACTATTTTTTGTATGTATGTGCTGTTAAAATAAAGAAATCCAACGACTAACCAATACAGGTGTTACAAATAGAAGACTAGCAAACGAAATTTTACATAAAAAGTACGAAGCAATGGAGAAAAAGTTGCACTCTATCTATTCTATTTGGCGTCACGGGGTGAGTACCTATTTAAAACGTGGGTGCTTTTGTCCCTATAAAAAGGTACCATCACCTGCTGAAATAGAAACAGAATGAATAATAGCAACAGTACTAGAACGCAATTAAACGCTAACTTAAAACGTGGACCGGCTACTAAGCAACTAACGGATTTTTTATTCTTTATATATTATTCAGACTTAAATTTTTTATAAAAAATTTAATATCAATAAAAAATTAATCAGGAATCCTTACTCTCATAATAAAAGCTACTGTCACCATTTTTATTTCAGATAAACATATATAAAAAAAAAAAAAAACTGTTTTTCAATAAATAGAAGTAACATGCTAAAAAATTAACGAAGATATTGATTAAAATAAAAATGTTTCTTGTCAATCGATGACGAGTTGAACATGAATTTTGGACTCTTTTATTATAAAACGTATTGTCAATGTAACTAGCAAATTTTATTGAATTAAAGATTTGCTCAAGGAGAAAATTATTGTCCATAGAAGTATGAAAAATGAGGAAAAGTACTTAAATCTTAAGTAATTGCAACGCTGGTACACAATTTCAGTGATATATATATATATATATATATATTTTTTTTTCAGGTCTCGATTTTGACATTGGAGAAATGAATCTCTAATATTGCAACTATTTCAAGTATAACAAAATCAAGGATTGGGTTTGTTTTTTATATGACATTAACTCGTACCTAAAAACTTAATGAGTTTTAATAGTACCATTCTAGTGTTTGTCATTCCTTCCGTTTCTCTTTACCTAAAAATTATCATATACATAAATATCCTATCAAACAAAAAGTATTGGCACTTTTAGGAATCAGGACCGTCATTATTAATTTATAGCAAGTATTTCAGATTAAATCCAACTTCTTATCAACAAATAAATTAAAGAAACACATTATAATTGCCGACGTGCTCAATCAAATGTTTATTATAATCATTTGTATCAATCAATAAGCATCATTGTCAAAGAATAAATTAACTAATTAATAAGAGTATTTCCAATACCATTACACATTTTTGAGTTTCTACAAGCAATACATTAACAATTGTTTCACAATATATGTATATATATATATATATCAAATGTAATTATTAAAAATAAAATATATATCTAATTTTGATCAATCACCATTAAATATATCTCTCAAATTTTTTTTTTCCTTTGTATATTATAATTAAGAGGAGAGAGATATAAATCTCGATACTTTTAATTTATTGAAAATTTTGAAAAAATCTAGTCAACATTTCTAAGAGAGTTTTTCAATTGACAAACTCATATTCTTATATATATTTGTTGGTTAGCATTCATATTTGTATTAGATTATTACAGTGGTGATGATTTTTTTTTCTTATTATCTATTTATTCATAAAAAATTTAATTCCAATAAGTAATTAGATTGAAAATGCTCCGAATAAATAAAAATGATTGAAAGCTGCGTTTCCTTTGAAAAGAAAAAAAGGAGCAATTATATTTATAGGTAAGTTAACCATTCTATATTTGATTGATTACAGATCATCGTCATCTTATTACAACTTATAAAAATCGATAATACAGTCTTTGATGAGAGTCACGAGACTACTGCAACATTATTGATTGAGGGTAGTTTAGTAATCCACTCAGAATCATTGCAGTACTGCAATGATTGTTTGCCGATCTAGCAAACCTCTAGGCAGCGGCAGCTCCTCTCTTGGTCCCTAATTAGAGACACCACGACGGCATTTGTGGCTGCTCCTTTTTTTATTTATGTGTGGATCTTCTTCCAATCTTACGTGGATTATCTTTCTATTTATATGTGGGCTATCCTCTTTTATATGAGAATCGTTTTTCAGATCGCACTATTAATTTCTGATTTCACTTTATCCTAGTTGTTCTTTAAATTATTCTCACTGTTTCTTCTTCATAAATAAGGAGACATGTATATAATTTATACAAAAATATATTTGTATTCATTAATTAAATCAATACATAATATTAATATCAATTCATATTAAATTATGATTAGTTATTAATTTTTAATTTGTAGTTTAGAAACAGACAATTTTATAATAATAGATTTAGATGACTTTATTTTAAGTGCATGATCCAATATAATTAAATAAATTGTAATTTAATTAAGGGATGTAAATATATATATATATTTTTTATTGGGACTGATCCAGAGGATTACCGAAACTAAGCAAGATGAGACACTTATGACACAGTCTAGAGAGCAACTCGCATAAGACAGATATCAACCCACACAAATGTGGGAGGAAGGCCCAGATAAAGTGGGGAAAGGCAGCCATATAGAGGTTGCGTTGCTGAGTATCGAACCTGAGTTTACATTGAACTTCGGGGTGTTGCCAACTACTTTGGCGAAGCACCAATTACTTAAAATAATCCTTTTATAAAATATTTTTGAAATACAAATTCAAAATTATTAATTATAATTTTAAAATACAATACCCCTTAGTCGGAGTGATTGAACACTTTCCTTAATTTTAAGAGGTCAAATGTTTAAATCTTACCATTGTCCTAAAATATAATGTATTAGTAGTTTTATCTAAAATTAGTCTCTTATCCCCATCACGCCATCCCCTCCCCCCCCCCCCCCCCCCCCCCCCCCCCCCCCCCCCCTCCCTCCCTCCCCCCCCCTAACCCTACATATGTAGTACTTTTAAAATTAGCACCTCATAATTTTAAAAAATTAGAACAAACTAATTAAATTCATCTATTATAGTTAAATTAAATAGAAGAGATAATTTGTTTTTGGATAAAAATACAATTGATGAATTTGATTGGTTCATCCTAATTTTTTAAAGTTATGAGATACTGATTATAAAAACACTATATATATATATATATATATATGAAGTTGGCGAACCTGAGTTTACATTGAACTTCGGGGTGTTGCCAACTACTTTGGCGAAGCACCAATTACTTAAAATAATCCTTTTATAAAATATTTTTTGAAATACAAATTCAAAATTATTAATTATAATTTTAAAATACAATACCCCTTAGTCGGAGTGATTGAGCAATTTCCTTAATTTTAAGAGATCAAATGTTTAAATCTTACCATTGTCCTAAAATAGAATGTATGAGTAGTTTTATCTAAAATTAGTCTCTTATCCCCACCACGCCCTCCCCCCCCCCCACCCCTCCCCTCCCTCCCCCCAACCCTATTTATGTAGTACTTTTAAAATTAGCACCTCATAATTTTAAAAAATTAAAACAAACTAATTAAATTCATCTATTATAGTTAAATTAAATAGAAGAGATAATTTGTTTTTGGATAAAAATGCAATTGATGAATTTGATTGATTCATCCTAATTTTTTAAAGTTATGAGATACTGATTATAAAAACACTATATATATATATATATATGAAGTTGGCGAACCTGAGTTTACATTGAACTTCGGGGTGTTGCCAACTACTTTGGCGAAGCACCAATTACTTAAAATAATCTTTTTTATAAAATATTTTGTGAAATACAAATTCAAAATTATTAATTATAATTTTAAAATACAATACCCCTTAGTCGGAGTGATTGAGCACTTTCCTTAATTTTAAGAGGTCAAATGTTTAAATCTTACCATTGTCCTAAAATATAATGTATGAATAGTTTTATCTAAAATTAGTCTCTTCTCCCCCACCCACCCCTCCTCCCCCCCCCCTCCCCCCCCCCCCCCCCCCCCCCCCCCCCCCCCCCCCCCCCCCCCCCCCCCTTATATGTAGTACTTTTAAAATTAGCACCTCATAATTTTAAAAAATTAAAACAAACTAATTAAGTTAATATATTATAGTTAAATTAAATAGAAGAGATAATTTGTTTTTGGATAAAAATACAATTGATGAATTTGATTGGTTCATCCTAATTTTTTAAAGTTATGAAATATTGATTATAAAAATACTATATATATATATATATATATATGAAGTTGGGGCGGAAGAGATCCCTAATAATAATGTTAAACTCTATGTCCCAATTCGAGTAATTTTGGAATGTCTGCCTGAGAGGAGAACTTTTGTTTTTTCTATTATTTCCACCATAAACTTGCTGCTCTTGCTTGCTCCTCCTCAGAGGAGATTGTGTGGGAACGTGTGGATGTCTCTTGTATTTTCCCTGATTGGGTTGGTTGTTAATGAAAGTTTTTTCAGTTTCAAAAATATATATATTTCTTAAATAGATATTATCAATTTGAATTAGTATTTTCTATTGTTAAATCATATCAAACAGTGAAAATTAATATGAAATTAAAAGTTTTATACAGATTTATTCATACATTACTCCTTTTGGAAAAAGTTAAATCAGAACTTATGTTCGAATATTTTACGGCCAACTTACGACAGTCAATCAAAACTGGAAGCATGCAAAGCAAAAACAATTACATGAAACTGTATAATGATAAAATAGTTTTATACTTTTATTTTTAAATTCATTTCTTGACAATAATATATAATTTCATTTAACATAAATCGAAATTCCTATACGAGCAGAATGTATATAGTTGAAACAACATATTTTTATTCCTGAAAATCAAACACAGGCTGGCAAACAGTATAACCAATTGATCATCATATGCATGTATACAGTACGTACTTGGTTTCTTTTTCAAGTTTCATGTTTAAAAAAACTATTAATTCTTTTCACTTGATCTATCTTCTTTAAACTATATACCTTTGATCGGATATAATCAAAAATACTACCCAGACCCCACTCATTTGGAAATAATTCACCAAGATCCCCCAACAATCACTCCACCGTCCAAAAGGTAGCATTGTTGGATATAATTTTAATAGGCGAAAAACTATACAAAAATTCATAAACTCATATTAAATCATTAATAATTATTGTAAAGAAAACATACATGAATCTATATCAATAAACTTGAGTAGGATTTAATCTTCCACAGTCAAATTTTCTTAGGTTACTCTATGATTTTCTTCTTGAATGGGGAAGGAGAAAGAAAACAAAATATTACGTTGATTTGACTTGGGGACTATAACCCTAATAATATTTTTTATATACTAACATAATTAGGTTTCCATTAACCCTAATAATTAGTATTGGATTTCTACATATTAAAACTTATACCCAATGAATATCTCTAGAGCTCAATTAATAGATCACTTATTTAACCATATTAAAATAGATAGACTATAATATAATTGTTATTTAATATGTAAGTTCATAATAAGAAATTAAAAAAAAAAAAAAAAAAAACCAACAAGCATTTCTGACGAGATTGAAACTAGCACTGAAAGGAGACTGAAACCTGCAATGTCATTTTAGTGAAAGTGATCGTCGTTGGAACAAGATTCGGTAGCTAGCAAGAAAGAGAGAAGAGAGAAGAGAGAAAGACCATAGGATGTGTAGTTAATAAAAAAAAAATTAGACAGCTTTAGTGCCAAATGGAAGACTTTTGGCATCGGGTCCCCTTCACCAGTGTTGGATCTGTCCAAACTTATGGTACTGGGTAACGGTGGGTCATGGTGGTGTTGGGTTAGGGTAATGTTTTGAGTGGTGACGAAATAAATTTTTGGTGGAGTGAGTGTGGTGGTGATGAAGCCGAACGTGTGGGGAGATGGGTAATGATAAAACCTTAATAGTGATGATGGAAAAAAAATAAAGTTGTTTGATTGATGTTGATGATGAAATAAGATGAATATTGTAATTTTAAATTTATTATTATTTTTAAAATTTTAAAATTTTTTATTTTAAAAATATTTTAAGGATATGTTTCTCATTTTACTTTCATTTTACTTTCATGTGAGAGAGTGAAATGGATATTTCGTGTATTTGGTTTGAAAGAAGCTAACGAAAGGGATAGTTTGGTGATTAGATTGAAAATGAAGTAAGTTAGTGAATATATTCTAAATAAGGGGTCATTTGATATTATTTTGATTTATAGGTACTATATTGATTACATTCTCATCTTCTTCTCTCTCTATATATATTTTAATAACTTATACAAGCTCAAAAATAAATCAGGATCAAATAGAATTCGATTCTAAAATATGGTTCAAGAAATATATAAAATTAATTTTTATATAGAAGGTAGTTTCTCACACAGGGATAAGTAGTATTACTTCCTCGTGTTTGATCCTCTAAAGTCTAAAAGCTTCAAATCTGCTGCATTAATGGAGTATCAATCTAGGAATCTGCGAAGAAATGGGACTCACGGAGTTATTTCCTGTACTTAATGTTTTCTAACACACATGGATATGACGTTGATTCACCAATATTATATGGCTCTCTGGTAATTTCCTCCCTATATCCATTAGTTGATTATGAGATAATTGAAACAGTTGCAGTAAAAAGTGTTCACACCAGTTGATATTAAGAAGGTGGTCCTCATCTCAACTATCTACCAAATTTCTTATGATCTGATGATAAAGAACTTTTATTTAGTCTAATAATAACTTAAATTTGAGTAATTAAACTATATTAACATAAAAATAAAATTACTAATGAATTTTAATGTAAATGTACAATCACAATAATGTACTATTGCAATTTTTCAAGTAACAAAGATATTATCGGGATCTGTTTTCTATTTTTAAAAATTGATATCAAATGAACAGAAAATATAGATGTATTAATTTTATTATATTAATGAATATACTTTTTGTGAAGCTTTGATTTCTTTTCTTTGAAAAGGATTTTTTTTTTTTTTTTTTAAATAATTTTCATTGTGTGTCAAGAATAACTATAAAATAAGTTATATGTAACTCAATATAAATTAGAATATTACACCTAAGATAAGTGTAAGCCTATTTATATACAGTACATATATTTAATTTTGTACTTTTAAACAAAAAAAAAATTATCTTGTAAGGATTGCCAAAAATTTATTAGAATTAGACTTTCAAAACACTAATTAAACAGAAAAGTATATATTCAACAATTTATCATCGAAAAACTGACTCATTAAAATCAGTAGGCACATTATTGTTAATAATAATAAAAAGACTTTAAACATATAAATTATGCCCATCAAATGATTGTGAAAGATATATGTAGTAAAAATCAGATTGGTCTTAAAAACCGGATCGGTGGGGGCTAAAAACTAAATAAATGCAGCCAACGTATGAAACGCATCTTTATCAATCACATATTCGCATGCCACCATCAACTCCACTAGAATTTAATAATAGTACTCATTTAATTTAATAATGCCCCATTTTGGAGTCATCCCATTTCTTTTGTTTGTAGTGTCCAAGAAAAAATAATGACTAATAATTGTGATACTGAATGTGTTTTGCATGTTTAAGAATACATGTGATAGGCTGACATTAAATTGCATACTTAAGAAGAATTACACGTAAAATTATCTCAAGTTTATCTTTCTACACATGATTTTTCTTCCTTTTTATATGGAAAATATTGTCCCTCACTTACTGTGCCGTTACTTAAATTCAATTATGTAAGATATATATTTATCTGCTTGGGGTCAGTACAGTAGTAAATTGCACCCCTACCAGACCTAGTCATGAGTTCAAACACAAACACATCCCACATTTATTAATAAAAAGGTAGGATTTTCTCCCACATAGGTGGGTTATTTTCTACCTAGGTGTAAGTAACTTCCAACTATATGAGAGTCTCATATTCAGACCATGCCACTGGTATGCTACTAGTTTGGTCCTAATTATCTTATGGATTAGTTTCAGTAACTTAAAAATATATATATGTATTTATTCAATTTTAGAAATATGTAGTCATATTGTTGCCTCTTCTTGATCAGTTGTGACGTGTGATTCTTCATCCAGGTTTTGCTAAATCTCACGGGAGTTGCGAAGAGTCACTTTTGGTTTCTCTGTCTTTGTTTTCTTTATCTGATCATGAATATAACGCCGTCTGATCATTTTCAAATTCATATTTTCTAGAACACTTCTTCTCTTGAAAAGTGGTCCATTAGGTTCAGTTTCAATAAAAAGTGAGGAGAATTGTTTGACCACCTTACTAGTTAAATAATGTTAAACATTAATAATTACTATTGAATATTATTCAAAAACCATTTTTACAACGAATCCAAAAGTTATTATTGATTAATTACTTTACACAAACCAGTAAATTAAAGTAGTATTTTTTTTTTTTCGTGATTGAACACTTGCTCACTTATCTGATAATCCCTAATAATGAGATTTCATTATTTCTCAAGAAAATTGTCTTGCAACTGTTTTTTCTGGAGATTTTTGAAGCTGAGGATTTTGATCATGTGTTTTAAACTGTTTTTCAAAAGATTTTTTAAGATGGATTTTGATCATGTGCTCGCAATGATTTTTAGATGATTTTTTTAGAGTTGCTTAAATCTCACAGTAGCTGCGAAGAGTCACTTCTGGTTAATTTCTATGTCTTTGCTTTCTTTATCTGATCATGAATATAATGTGGTCTCATCTTCGAATTCATATTTTCTAGAAGACTTCTTTTTTTTTAAAAGGAGTTGATTAGGTTCAGTTTTAATAGAAAACGAGGAGAATATGATGAATGTGAAGAGGTTGGTCTGGCCGGGTTAGAAAATTAAGAAGATATTTGATTGCAATTTGATTTTTTTTACTTTTTGTATTTTCACGATTTAACACTTGCCCACTTATCTTAATAATCCGCAATAATGAGATTTCATTAATTCTCAAGAAAATTGTTTTCGAACTGTTTTTTTTAGAGATTTTTGAAGTTGCGGATTTTGATAATGTGTTTTGAATTGTTTTCTAAAATATTTTTTAAGTTGTATTTTGATCATGTGTTTAAAACTGATTTATACCATTTTAGAGTTGATTTTTTTTCATTCTGTGATCTAGATCATGTAGAAAATGGGTTGCATGATTCAACGTATATGGTTTCATGAACTGGTTAGAGGCATCAAAAGAGGAGTGAGAAGGGTTTGAGGATTTCTTACTATAGTTGAATCTATTTTAACTTTAATATTTAATAACAAAGAATATATTTATACTAAGGGCGGCTACTGCCACCAAAAAACTTCTTCCCTCAGTCATTTACTTTGTACACCCATCCATAAAATTAAGAATTAAATATTTTACTTTCTGCAGTTCATGTAATCCCAAAATGACCTTATTTAGTTATTTTCTGTTCCTCTGGTATGAACAGACTTGTCTTATGTGCTTTTATCATCTCACTAACTGTACAATACTCTGTTTTGTGAGATGAACTCTGACAACTTTGAAATCATCCTTTTAAAATTGAAGAGTTGATCATCTTCCATTTTATAAAAAGAGATCCAGGGAGAAAGATGTTATGTGTTCATACTCATAAGTTTTAACCATAATATAACAAAAATAATTAAAAGAAAACAAAATATAGAACAAATGATCATAAAGGAACCCGATAACTTTGAAAAATTAAATAGAAAATGCGTTTGTTACTTGAGATGTGATAAAAATACTATAATTCTATAGGTATTCATTAGAATTTTTGTTCTCTCTGTACTTTTCAACAAAGAAAATAATAGCATCATATTTTCTTTTTGAAATTATAAAAGTTATGAAATTCCTTTACTTTATATAATGGACAAGGGGAAGGAAAGTTTGGATGGAAAGAGTATTATGATCATTCTGTCAGATTAGCTGGGATGATGACACTTGTATGGCCAAAATTAAAATAAACAAAAAATATAAATTCATTAAAATAATATTTTAAAATTAATTATTTAATTAATAAAATAATAAAAAAAACTAATCTGGTTCACACCGAATTGCAAACACCCACCACCTGCAAAACTAGAAAACACAAAACCACAGCATCAAAATCAACCAAAATTGACTTTCAAAATCCAACCACAAACCTAGATGATACTGGTTCAAATTGTCTCCAACCCAAACTCAAATCGAGATCGTTTCCAACCCAAATCCCATATGACTTCAAAAAGACCCAAAAGATGAGATCTTCATTTCAGGGTCTTCGAACCTATATGTTACTTTGGGTTCAAAGTTGTTCCAACCCAAATGGCAATTTGGGTAATAACCTAAATCGACAATTGGGTTCGATCTGGGTCTTCGAACCTAGTTCACGGTGGTGGTTCATGGTCTTCTATCTAGGTTGGGACGCCCACGTTTGATGGAGGTTTGGTCTAGCTTGGGTATAATGGAGACATGATAAGTGTTGTTTTGTGATGGTTTGGTGCCACAGGGTTGGATTCAAATGGAGTTTGGATGATTTTTCGTGGTGGTTGTTGTGATGGAGATAGGAAGATGAAAGATGGAGGTTGTGTTTGGGTTAGATGAAGACTCTGAGGTGTTTTGTAATGGTGGTTTGTAATGATGGCATCTGGGTTCAACAATCGAAGGTGCTCCAATGAAGATCTGGGTTGCAGATCTTCAATCTTTTCTTTTTTTTTTTTTAATAATAATTATTATATATTTTTTTGCAACAATTTTTTTGAAGCTAAGGTTTGATGGTGTGTTAATCAAATAGAGGTGGAGATCCCTCTGGATTGGATATCTATCATCCATTAATTTTTATGGACAGTGAAAATCGAATATATCAATTTTTTTTTTTTTTTTTTTTTTTTTCATCTATCTATCTATCTCAAAAGATGGACGGTAGAGATTTATTATTTTTAAAATTTTTTTTTATTAACTTAATAATAAAATGAGTTTTTTTTTTTTAAAAATTTTTTATTATTTTATCTTTATCATTCATCTTAAAATATGATCAACCGTAATATATTATTAATTTAATTTATCTTTTACTATATGAATAGTAAAAATTAATTTGGGTTTTATTACATATAAAACAATCATTTTAATACTTTGACTAAAGTAGAAGATAATTGAGTTTTTTTATTTTTTTATTTGGTTTAACTATCAATTAAAACTTTTTTTAAGTGTTTTTAAAATATTAGAGAAGATAAGGGCTCTTTTCAAAAGATATTTAAGATCGCCATACTTTTTGACAACTCCAAGATAAAAATAAAATTTTTCCAAAAAATTGAAATTATCATTTCAACCTTGACACTTTAAATATTATTTTATTTTGTCTTCTTTAATTATTTCCAGAATGGAAGAAAGACAATACAAATTGTTTTGTCTTATCATGTTTCCTTGTCACATATTTCAACAATACTACTATTAATGTACAGTACATAAACTATCATTTACAACTTGAGAATGTGCACATCACATCCATCCCCTTATTAAAAGGATAAAAGTACAAGAAGACATTGCACCACTTTCTATCTTTCCCGCTCCGTTTTTGGGTGTTTCGAAATTATCAAAGAGAGAGAAAAAAAAATGGGTAGAGCCCCATGTTGTTCCATGGTGGTGGGTTTAGAGAGAGTTCCATGGACTGCCAAAGAAGATGCTTTGCTCATCGACTATGTTAATAGGCATGGTGAAGGCCATTGGTCAAATGTCCCGAGAAATGCTGGTAAACAAAAATTGTAATTTGTTTTGTAAGCATCTATATTTCATTAATAAAATCATATCATGTTTACATTCTATAAATGAAATCATTTGTTTGTTTTAATGTTTTAAAGGGCTACAGAGACGTGGGAAGAGTTGCAGGCTGAGATGGATGAATTATCTTCGACCAGACATCAAGCGAGGGAATTTCAGTCCTGAAGAGGATGACCTGATCATCAGGCTCCATAAGCTTTTGGGAAATCGATGGTCTCTAATTGCTAGAAGATTACCGGGACGATCAGACAACGAGATCAAGAACTACTGGAATTCCCATCTCAGCAAAAGATTACTTCTCCAAAAAGCTAGTACTAAAACCGATCAACCCAAAGCATCAACAGATTCAAAGATGAAGAAAAATATAAAGACCACCCCAGAAAATGCAAACGAGAAAGCAACTACAAATACAAACACAAGTCTTCAAAGACCTAAAAGGGTTTTGCCATTTTTGTTGCCAATCACAAGAAATGATAGAAGCAGCCACGGAGGAGGAAATATTATTACACGAGCAGCAAATGACATAGAAGCTCTGAACTCTTTAACTCCACCTTCGTCTGATCCGGTGGTGGCTGGCGGCGACGGAGAACTGAGCCTGTTTGATCATGATGCGTTTGATATTTCAAGCCTGGATGTTTTATTACCCACAGAAGAATATCATGACATGTTCAATAAAATGTATGCGGAATATCAAGAGCTTCTTATGAGTTCTGAGAACCATATCGTCGACCTAGATAATGCTTTGGTCGATTCCTTTTTCGCTTAAGGAATAGGTGTAGACTACATCAAATGCATGTGTGGCTGTTCGTTTAAGTAGCCAGGAATACATATATATCTATATATATATATTTGAGATCACAAGGAATATATGTTATTCTTTGTATTTTGTGTAATAATGAGTATGTTCGTTTTGATCTATCAAGTACTAGTAAATAATTTTGTGAGGATTGGGCTAAAATTTAATGTGGGGTGCATAATACTATTTTGTAAAGTGACAGGATTACAATGTAGCTTCTTACAAATTTAAATAATAAAATAAAATTTAAAAGTAAGAAAATTATGGATATTATATATTCAATGGAATGAAAAATTTATTATTAAATTTGTATGTTGTAAAACGAGAGGTATGAGTATGACTACATTTAATGTCCATCCATATCTTTAATGACTTTACAGTTAGGTATTAACATTGCGAGACAAAACTAACAGCTAGTTCATTATCATCCCACATCATATTTTGGTCCATGAAATTGAAATATTAAGCCATGTTTAATGCATAAAATCGATAGATTAGATTTCTGTTGGAAATATATCTAAAAACTCAAGATTAAGGGAGAGGAAATGACTTAAACTTACAACTTATTCCGTGTAAATATAAAGAGCATACCATTAAGCTACCAACCTCATCTTGTCTCGATGGATTATATTAAACTACGATGAAGGAACTATAACTAGTTCCATTTTCACATGTTCATATCAAGCATATAAATCTATGCTAAATAATTCAAATTAATTTTAACATCAAAATATTATGGACAAATTGAAAATTTTAGACATTGATAGTCAAGGCTCTTTTGATACATGTCAACATTAAATAGTACATGTAAAGGTAAAAAATATGTTCTCGTAATATAAAGAGATATCTATGACAGAATATTCTTTACATATGCTGGCTGACAGAACCTGTCAACAGCAAATATACTCGGCGCGAAAATCTACTCGTATTAGCGCAAAGAGATATTTTATCCCATTTTCTTAATTTATATACATGTGGATCATGTGCTGGACATATAAATTTAGGAACAGATGTTTGGAGCTTGAACAGAACTTTCTAGGTTTGTGAAAAAAAAAAAAAGAGTCAAATAAGTAATGATATATAATTTACTGTGAGCATCAAAATGTCAAAACAACAGACGACCATAGGAAAGGCACTTGAAACTAGAAGGAACAAAGGGATGACAAGTGCATAAAGCATAACACTCCGTACACCACGATCTAAGGCTATCATCGCAACTGTAATAGAGTACACATATCGGATCAAGGTCTATAACAGTATCGGAGTACAAATATGGATTACAGGCGAAAAACGCTTGCATGACGTCTGTTACTATACAATTCGAAATCATAGAGATGAAGAGGGCTTTCATTATAACGTTAGTAACCTGAAACTACAGTTACATAATTCATATTTCATGCCCAAGTCTAAATTCCCGCAATTGATAGAAAGACCAGATTTCAATTACAAATAAACTGAAAACGTACCTTGTCCGTCGCAAACATTGGACATGAGGAGTTTGACAGGCTGCGATTTGAATATTTCAGCTGTGGCCGTGGTGAAAGAGAGACTAAATATGCCATGGCAGAATGATTAACAATACCATTTTACTATTCATCTTACACAATTTGGATCGATGTTAGTGTCGAAAGGAACAACAAACATGTTTGTCAATATATCGTAACCTTAAATCTTAAATACTATAATTGAAGTATTTTTATCACCTAAACTTTTAAGTTTGATAGTACTAATATGCTTGTCAATATGTTATAATCTCAAATGTTAAACCATATTCTCCCTTGTCTGAGAGAGCATGTCATTATATTAAACGTATTTGATTGTTTAGACAATCTGATCAATTACTAATTGATCGAAAAATAAAAAACTTCAAAACTATCAGGTAATCAAAAATTTAAAAACTAATAAATGTTAACTCAACTATAATAATTAAGATATATATTGACGGATATATTGTTTGTTAACGTAACCCAAAAGGATTCTTCACCCGTGTGCCCAATTTAAAAAGGAAAAAAAAAAAATCATGTTGCATGGAAAAAATAAAATAAAATTCATATGCCCAATGATCACTGGGAGCCATCCTGTTCGATTGATCAACAAGCATCGCCATACTCAAGATCAACGCGACTTCATGTTTCTTCTTCCTCATTCCTCTAGAACGTTGTCATCATCATCGTTTTCAATATCATCAAGGTTGGTGGCCAGAAACAAACAGAATCCACATATGGGATCATCTGACTTGGCCAGAAACAAAGATATCATTCACAAAAGAACGCAACAAGGGAAAATTACTCGAGTTCAAAGCTACACATATAAAGGCTCGTGATGCTTTGAATGCTACAAATCAACCATAAGTAAAAGAGCATCCATATCAACAGATGATACTTTTGGTAACTTTGATCTTTATCCATAATAACAGAGGAAAAAAAAATATGTGCATATATAACAGAGCAACTACATGAGATTGCATCTGTGACATGATATTATTGATGCCTGTGTTCTTGGTTCAACAGGACTTGCCCATATCAAAAATTTTTGTATAGAATCATGTTAGACTGAATATTATTGAACTTCCAAACTAAAACAGCCCCATGATAGCATATAGAACTCTACAAAAGCTGTGATTTTCAAGTACTAGTAATGGTGTGAACATGCATAATCAGGAAGCAATCAATAAGTAAAATCATAAACCAGGATCATGACGCAATTTCCATGTTGTTAATTGCAAGGCAAGGGCAGATTGTAACGATTAAGGTGACCATAGTTTCATTTGCACATAGTTAATAAAACTAAATTGAGCAAAATTGCAATCAAACCAGAAAGCTAGTTTGATTAATTATCTCAATTAGCTACAAAACTATTAGTAGATGTTTAGAGGTTATAAGAAATTCAAACCAGAAAGCCGAAGAGAAACTTAGTAACTTAACCAAATATTATAACACATCTCAGTTGAACTGATCACTTAATTTGTAACAAACCATGAAATCGATATAGAAAATTTCTAGTCCACATATAGTTAATAAAATCAGTAGTAATCAACACAACACACATAGAAAACGCCAAAGTTCCAAGTTGAAATCTTTGATACCGGATAGTGGACTCAATAACAAGCAGAGTAAACAGCATACATGTTAGAGGCAACATGTTCAAGCGACAGTGTCATCATCTCTGCAAGGTAATGGATAAGCGGCCCTTGATACCTGGACCAGTCAAAAGACTTCAAAGGGCCTCAAAAAGCTTCTTTTGAAGTGGAATCACTGTCAGCATCAACATCATCAACTCACTTTCGTCTTGATGTACATCTTTTCCTGTAATTGATATTATGATATTCTAACAGTCTCAAAGTGCATGTTGATGATATATATATATATATATCATCAACATGCACTATAATATATATATATATATCGGGATATTCTAACAATCTCAATGAAGCATACCCATCCATAAACTATTCATCTTGAAAATTTAAAAGCATACAGCTCAGATCAAATGAAGAAAGTTGTTTGGATGGAAAGCTATGTACCACGAAAGATGTGGCTCTTTGGATTCATTAGTAGAAGATTCAAATTCTTAGATAGAATTGTTGTTGCTGGCTTCCCTTCGATTTTCTATAGAAGTACATATAGTCTTCGATGTCTTCCTTTAATCATAATTAGTGAGAGACTTGAGTGCAATTTCAATAATATTTATGTGGTATAATAATTGGGTTAATGATGGCATACATTTGCAACATTTTTCCATAATTAACAAAAATATATCTTGACACCTTATTAGCTATTTTACTATAAATTTATTTTGAAAGAAAAACTTATATATGTACCATTATAATAAAGAGAAATATTTTGATAAGAATCATAAGACAGGTGCAACGCATTCATCCTTTTTATAATACATCAATGTGTGAACTTATATGATTGACCGGCCCATCGCCGCTTCTCTCATATATTCACCATAATAACAAGAAAAGAGATTAATATATGGGATGATAGTGAAAATTAATCTTGGTAAATAGATATAAAAGTATTTAAGTTTTGAAGTTATCATCAAAATTATAAATTGAATTGATTTATACTATTAATTCACGTATAAAGTATTTTTTTCTATGCGAACCAACTTTTAGTTTACATTCCAACTAATCATTAGTTTGCACAAAAAGAAATAGTTCATATGCGAACGGATGATACTAAAAGAAATTGGTTTCATAACTCGAACTTTTTCTTTTAGTGTTGTAAAAAAATGTGTACATTAAATTTGGATCTTATTTATCAAACTCATATAGAGTCTATATGTATCTCACGCTAAAAATGGAACATATATCTCTGTATCGAGGTTTTGAAATTTTCACAATTTTTTATGGTTTCTCATGGGCCATAGTTGCTTTCCAATGAAAGATGCTCTTGAGTGGCACAAGAATTTATCAAACATGCTTCCTATTTGTACCTCGTCAAGCTTCGATTTATCTAGTTTTTTGGTTTATGAGAAGCATGATGATTATGATGGGATTGATTTGGAAAAAAAAAAAATTTACTATATTTACTTTTAACTAATTTAATTGATTGTGTATGAGTGTTTCGATTTTTTTTTTTTTTTTTTGAAAGAGTTTCAAATTTCAACATTTCACTTTTAAAAAACATGTTTCTATAAGATTATAAATATCTTACTGAACTTAAAACAAAAATAGTTGATTGAAAAAACAAAAATAGTGGTTTTTTTTTACCCCGGACATTAATTTATACCAAAAATAAACCCAAATCAAATCCAGGATTTACCTATGACTTTTGTTATAAACAAATTAATAGATAAAAGAAACCAAAAAGCGGAAGCACCCTATAATTATTGGTGTGGTATATTGGAATCTTTATTAAAAATATCGTCTACAGACCAATGATTTAAACTTAAAATATTATTAAATTAAATAAATTTTTTCGATCATTAAATTATATTAAATAATGATTTTGTTAAATCAATTTTATCAATAAATTTATAGGTTGATTGGTTAAATTTTCAGATAAAAGATTATTTTACAATTTAGGGTTCATGTGTTTAATACTTTCTTTTCTTTTTTTTCTTTTTTAATTTTGGTTTGTTAAGATATACTTTTTTATCCGCTGGTTTGTGAGTGGTGCAGTTTGTACCATTTCCTTTGTTTCTATTTAGAGAGCAAGGTTCGAATAGTATTTCCACCCATGTGTGGATTGTGTTGGAGGCATCTTCCTATTTGTATATAGACCTCTTCTCTCAACTTATGAAAACTTGTTTTAGATTGTACTTTAGAATATATAATCTGAGATCATGAACGTAATATATATATTTGTAATATGTATTTATCAATATATATATATATATATATATATTTGATCCTCCAAAGTTTACAGGTTTCAAATCAGCAAAATTAAATAAAAATCATCTAGGAATTTGTGAAGAAATGAGACTCACACAATTATGATTGTAGTTAAATTTTCTACATATACGAATATAATGTTGATTCACCAATATTATATGGTTCCATGGTAATTTTATTCCGACTATTCACATGCTGTGGAGGCAATTGAATCACTTGCAATAAGAACAGATCACAGCAGTAGCTGTTAATTAAGTAGGTGATGCTCATCTCAACTATCTACCAATTTTCAATGAAAATGTCACGGTCACTATAATGACTACTGCAATTAAGTTTTAATTAAGATGTATTACTTTGTCGGCTCTAAGTTGTACCTAGTCTCTCTCCAGTTGTTCTTATTTTATTAGTAATTTCTTCTATAATCTCAAAGTTTAATCACATTAAAATCTTCCATATCTGTACAATGTAGAGGTGATTTACACGATCTTCTATACAATGCTTTGTCCGGTACTAGATTGATATCCCCTTTGTTTTTTGAAAGGAGATTGATATCCGTTATAATTATAAGTAAACTCTGCTATGTTGTTTCCATCTTCCACCAAAATCCAACACACATACCCCTAAAATTGGTATCACTCTCTCCAATTGATCCGATTATAGTAATAATATATTTATAGCTTCGGGCGAATCTTTAACTATTTTTTTTTTCCAAAGAATCTTCTTTGAATCTTCCTTGTGTGTTATGAAAAATAAATTATTGCATGGAAGATAAGTATTTCTTTCTTTTTTTTTTTTTTTTTGATTATTATCATATCCAAAAAACTTAATTTATAGGTTATAATTTAACTATAGTATTTAAGACTTAAAGTTGACACATGACACGTCTTGTCTTATCATGTATAACGTAGATAGATGACAGATATCGGACACATACTAAACATCTCCTATCGTTTTGATATGTGTAACAAAAATTTGAGATAAAAGAGGGGGAGAGAGTGTTTGAATCAAAGACCTCCAAACTTTGATATCATATTAGTTATTGTTATATCCAAAAACCTAGGTTGATACAAAAGAGTCTAACTATAGTATTTAAGACTTGAGATTGACACGTATACTATATCAGATATCTATCAGGACCTATAAATAAAATCTATTTAATTAACGACCTGAAAATCTATTGCTAAGACTAGAAGAAGTCTACCCATATTTTATGCGGTAAAATTGCCACATTTTTATGGCTACATGAACTTGAACTTTGCCCATGACGAAATAGAGCAAGTGGGGTGCAGCCACCATGGTAGTCCACAAAGTTCCATGGAAGGTAAGTTTATATATATATATAACAATTTGGATCTTTTCATAATTTTGGCTTCTTTGTTGACCTAGGTCAATTTCATAATGCATAAGCATTACAAGCAATAACTAGTTTTTAACATTTACTTTTTTGAATTATCAATTACATGCTTAAAAAAAGTTACAAAAAAGCACAAATCAAGAGAGGATCCTGATCCATCTTTACTAATTTTTTTTTGAAATAATAAATTATGTTTTTAAATACAAAAACATATTATCATATAAGAACTATTGTTTAAAACTTTTAAAATTAGAATTAGACTTTAAAAAAAAAAAAAATGACTCCGTCAAGTTTTATAGAACCCGTCGAAATCTATCACTATTTGTGTAAATATCTACTCTTATAAATAGAAAATAACTACTCTTACAATAAGGTGAGAAAACCCTCTATATAAACTTTAAAATGTGATTAATAAATTCAAATTTCACTACTTTAAACTTTAAATGGAGGGACGTAAAACTATTTGTGTAAAGAGGCGAAGTCCAATTAGAATTACACTTTCGAAACACTAATTAAATAGAAATATATTTAACAATTGATGATTGAAAAAGGGACCCATTAATAGCATAAGGCTTACTAATAATAATAATAATAAGACAGTTTGAACGTATGAATTATTTCCGTCAAATGATTGTGAAAGATTTGTGTATTAAAAATCAGATTGGTCTTAAAAACCGGAAGGAAGTGCTGCCTAATAAATTAGTCTGGTGTATGAAATACATCTCCATCGTCATACGCCACGATTAAAACCACTAAAATTTTGAATAACAATTGTTATAGAAAATACATTTTACATGTGAAACATGCATCATTATAATTAAACATCTGTTGTAGGCAGTCGGCAGACATCAAATTGCATATTTAAGAAGTAATTACACGCATGATCAAAAAAGAGATGAAATTACACGTAAAATTACTTTATCCTTCTACACACGATATATATATATATTTTTTTTTTTGAAAAATATAGTCACTCACTAAGCGTTACTCAAATTCTATTCGACAAGATATATGTTCAATTTTAGAAATCCGTAAAAATCTGTACACATGTAGCTAGCTTCTTTTTAATCAGTGACTTGTGATTCTTTATCTAGGTTTTGCTTGAATCTCATAGTAGAGAAAATTTTGTAATTTTTGTAGTTGAGATGAATCACTTCTGGTTTCTCTGTCTTCATTTCTTTATGTGATCATGACTATAATGCAGTCTCATATTCAAAATGCGTAATCACAAACACTTCTTCTCTTGAAAGGAGTCTAATGGGTTCAGTTTTTATGGGAAAAGATGTCACAATATGATATATGGATGTGAAGAGGTAGGTTGGCGGCTCAGCAAAGAAAATATTTGATTGGCTGGAGTTTTATTTATTTTTTATGTATTTTCATGATTTAACACATGTCCACTTATCTAATCATCCCTAATAATGAGATTCCATTATTTCTCAAGAAAATTGTTTTGAAACTGTATTTTAAGAGATTTTCGAAGTTGCGGATTTTGACAATGTGTTTGAAACTGTTTTTTGAAAGATTTTTTAAGATAGATTTTGATCATGTGTTTGATACTGTTTTATAATGATTTTTAGAGTTGGATTTTTCCATTCAATGATCTAAAATATCGAAAATGGTTTGTATCGACCACATATGGTTTTGTAAAAATGATTAGTTATTAGAGGCATGAAAAGAGTTAGAAGGGTTTGGGGATTTCTTATTATAGTTTAATCTAATTTATTTTTAATATTTAATAACAAAGGGCATTTTAAAATTTTTCAATTATTATGGCTGGGGTATCTTTATATTTCTATAGTTAACTGTAATAGAATTTTACTAACCGTATGAGATTATATGAACCCTAATCTTTTATATATATTGTTTTCAAATCTAAAAGGTCAAAAAAAATATAACAATTTTGTGTAATTATTTTTTATTTAATTAACATTAGTTTATTATGTATAAATTATTATAATTAATTTGAGATAATCTGACTGGATTTGGAATATATAATTTTATTAATTATTATTGTTAAGTTGTCTCAACTCTTATCAATATACAGTGAATTGCAGTAGAGCAATTGCTTTCTTTTATATTTTCTTACTATGAAATTAAAACTATCATTTTCACTTTCTTTTTTTTTTTTGGGGATCCTAGGTATGATTTTCACTTTGACACTTTTAAATATCATATATATCTATATATGGAAATAAAATATAATATTATTTTGTCTTCATCAATTATATAAACAGAAGTTGTAATAAAATAACTTGAGAATGTGCGCATCACATCTTCTTATTGGCATTATAAAAAGGGAACAAAATACATAATTTTGCACTACGTTCTATCTATAATCTCCCTCGGTTTTTGTGTTCTTCATAATCTTGCAAGAGAGAGAAAAATGGGAAGAGCTGCATGGTGTTCCATAGGGGGTTTGGAGAGGGGACCATGGACTGCCAAAGAAGACGCTTTGCTCATCAACTATGTTCAGAAACATGGTGAAGGCCAGTGGTTTAATGTCCCCAAAAAAACTGGTAATAAAAAATATTACATTTTTGAATGTATCTATATTAATATATGCATACACATATGTATATGCGTTAACTAATCATTTATTTATTGAATAGAACCTTATCATGTATTCACGTTAATTGCAAAATTTTTCATTTGTTTGGTGTTTTAAAGGGCTACAAAGATGTGGGAAGAGTTGCAGACTGAGATGGATGAACTATCTCCGACCAGACATCAAGCGAGGGAATTTCAGTCCTGAGGAGGACGACTTGATCATCAGGCTCCATAAGCTTTTGGGAAATCGGTGGTCTCTCATTGCTAGAAGATTACCGGGACGAACAGACAACGAGATCAAAAACTACTGGAATTCCCATCTCAGCAAAAGATTACTACTACAAAAATCTAGTACCAAAACTGACCAACCCAAAATATCAACAGATTCAAAGAAGAATAAAAATATAAAGACCACCCCAGAAAATGGAAAGAAGAAAGAGCCTACAAATGCCAGCACTTGCCTTCAAAAACCTACTAGGGTTTTCCCATTTTCGTTACCAATCACAAGAAACGACAATTTAGACAGTATGCCATCTAGCAGCATAAGAGCAGCAAATGACACAGAAGCTTTGAACTCTGTAACTCCACCTTGGTCTGATCCGGTGGTGGCCGGTGGCGACGGAGAACAGAACCTGTTTGATCATAATGTGTTTGATATTTCAAACCTGCAGGATAATTTATTACCCACAGAAGAGTATCATAACATGTTCAATAAAATATACGCGGAGTATCAAGAGCTTCTCATGAGTTCAGAGGATCATATTGTCAAATTAGATTGTGCCTTGGTCGATTCCTTTTCGTTTAGTGAAAATGTCTAGAATTTATCACATGTATGTAGCCATTCGTTTTAAGCAGCTAGGATGTTATTTTTCTTGTTTAATCTTTGTGTTTTGTGTGGTAATAAATTAAATGTACTCGTTTTGATGTATTAAGTGATGATAAATAATTTTGTGAGGAATGGGCTGTGATTTAATTTGGGGTGCCTAATAGCATTCGGACTATCATGTTAAATTACAGTACTAAAACTATGTAACTTCTTCCCTCAAAAAATTATATAACTTCTTAAAAATTTAGATAATAAAATAAAAAATGTGATGGATATTATTCATATGATCATTAATGACTTTACAGTTGGGTTTTAACAATATTGCAAGAAAAATCTAACAGCTAGCTAGTTCATTATCATCCCACAACAGGTCCCTGTAATAATAGAATTATCAGTCACTGTTTATTGCGTAAAATCCGATAGATTAGTTTAACCCCTACTAAATGGAACTAAATCTAGTTCCATTTTCAGGTTCATATATATATCACACACACACACATATATATAACTGAAAATCTATTGATATCAATAGTGATGGATCTACTAGAATTCTCTAACATGGAAGATATTAATAATTAAAGATCTAATAGAACTATTAGATATTGAGAGACATAAATAGTTAAAGATCTAATAGAGTTGTCAAATATTGAGCATTACATTTATGGTTTGAAAATCTACTTCTATAATAGCAATAAAAATTTATTTTTATAGGAGGAGAGAAAACTTTTTACACATACGAATAAATATTTATATTGAAATTTGATGTATTTTTATCACAAATACAGAGGGAAAATGTACTAACATAATTTAACATGACACGAAAGCAAAAAATTTCATGATACTACTTTTGTTTTTCTATAATTAATATATAGTGGAGATGACTACTTCAACAACCGTAAAATGGTTATCCAAATAACATCATACTCCAATCGTGCTGTAGTTCTAGGCTACCCCGGCCCAATGACAATTCATAGTCACAAAATTTGATTTTCGCTCACTAATCGGTAATGACGTTGAACTTGCTTAGAGAAGCAAACCAAATTCGTATGCAAAAATTTAAATATATAAAGATCATATAAGTAAAGAATCCGATCCTCTAAGAAAATTATATTGATACGTATGAAAAAAGATGTGGCTCTAACGATTCATTTGTAAGAGATTCTAAGTTCTTTGATAGAATTCATTGGTACAATAATTGAGTTAATGATAGCACACATTTCTGCAACATCTTTCCACAACAAAGAATTTCAAAGTAACATATATATCCTGAGATCTTATAAGCTATTTTATCATAAAGTGGTCTCGCAGAAAAACTTAAATAGACAATTACAATAAAGACGAAAATTTAGATAAGACGGAAGCAATGCATTCATCCAACTTCTTTTTTTTAAAAAAAAATGCATTCATCCAACTCACAGTACATCAAAACATGTGAACATGTATTA
The DNA here is from genome assembly GCA_019925255.1 of Litchi chinensis. Lineage (NCBI taxonomy): Eukaryota > Viridiplantae > Streptophyta > Magnoliopsida > Sapindales > Sapindaceae > Litchi > Litchi chinensis. The sequence goes on along the minus strand of CM034470.1, from coordinate 1,996,913 downwards.
ATATTATATGATTGACAGGCGCACTGTGGCTTCCCAGAGATTTTTCAACGTCTAACAACAGAAAAGATTAATGTATGATATTTTATGTGAGTAATGGTGCATGAAATTAATGTGTACATTTAATTTGGATTTTATTTGTCAAAGTCGAATAAAGTGTTTGTATGTTTCTCAACTTCCAGCAAAGAATTGAACACTTTTCTCTGTTTCGAGGTTTCGAAAATTTCACTTATTTTTTTATGGCCTCTCATAGCTGTTCTCAATGAAAGATTCTCTTGAGTAGCACAAAAATTTATCTAACATGCTTCATGTATTTGTAACTCGTTAAGCTTTGATTTATTTTCTATTTTTTTGGGTTTGTATAGAATTTTGATCGGATTTCTCAGAAAAGAAAGTTTACTCTATTTATTTTTAACTAATTTAATTAATTGTGTACTTAATTATATTTTCATTTTAATTGTAGGGTAATGCAGAGTTCATCAATCATAGGATATAACCAGAATTATACACAAGAGAGACTATAATTAACAATGAACTTTGTCAATACAAGAAAATTTTATAAATTAAAAAAATATATAAATGATTATGCACCTTTCATCCTTCAAGAATTTGGGATTTAATTTCCATGAAGCATATATTATAGTTTGTGTGCCCTGCTGATGAAATTAGATATCTAAATCGTGCAAATAGAGTAGATATCTAAATTCAACAAGTAGTGTTTGATCTCAATAGGTTTCAAAAAACTTTTGTTCCATTCGGTGTCAACTTTGTTTTTATTTTTATTTTTTTAAATAAATGTATACCTAGTTAGAGGAGACAATGAGTTTTACCCCTCAAAATCTATGTTGTAAATAAATATGTCAACTAGAAAAAAATAGTAAAAATACCGAATAAAGTACGAAAAAAATGAGACATAAGTACAATCAAATGATAAAATGATTAAAATTATCAATTAAATAATATAGTATAATAGCATCGTACCATCAACAATAACTCTTTCAATGCAAACAAACTACGTATGATACTATCACACTTCAATATAGGGTATATTGTGAAAAGCATCAAAAGATATTTTTTTAAGTAATTCAAAATGCAACTAATATTGTGATAAAAAATATATATATAGAAAAACTAAGTGAAATTGCACCTTTAATGTATAAAATAAATTAAAGTTTCTATAAAAATAATATTTGAATAAAAATGTAAATATAATCGAAAAGGAAACATGCAAATGTTTTAGGATAGATGTAAGCATACTTTTTTTTTCTCTCTTTTTTTTTGAGGTATTAATACAAATATAGAAGACAACTGGAATCAAAGTACTGATAGGATCCTAAAAGCATGATCCGGATAAACGGTCTTCATATGATTGGGAGGCACCCGCACCACATTGGGAGATAACCCGTATATATAAAAGAAAATCTCATCTTTTATTAAGTGAAATGGGGGTAAAGTGTCAAACCTTGCTTAAAGTCAAGGCATAGTCTTTGCATAACCACTGTACCACAAGATCATTGACCTTGCATGTTTCTATAAGATTACAAATGTAGCCGCCATAATGAACCTAAAAACAAAAATAGTTAATTTTAGAAAAAAATAGTTTTTTTTTTTTTTTAACCTTGGACTATAATTTATAGTAAAACACTCATATTAAATCCAACATTTCCAGCAGGATTTTGTTTATAGACAAATTAATCAATATAAGAAACCTAGAAACAGAAGCACCCCATAACTATTGACATGATCATTTGAATGTTTATCAAAACATATATGTTATGCCCATTCTCTCGTCTTGACTAAATGGGCCAGTGTAAGCCCAATGGACTTGAACAGGAGCGGAGGCCCAGAAGACCCGAGCATCAGGTCGCAGCTGTAAGCCCGACTAGCCCGCGAAGCCAGTCATGTCTCGAGCTCGCAATAACTTCCAGACCGCCCAAGCGTACCTCCTGACCAACATCACCAGCTTGTTCAGCTCGCGAGACCGCTTAGGTCACGAGCCCACAGAAATCTCCAGACCGTCTGACCACCTCTCCTGGCCACATCCGCGCCTTTACAGCCTGCACGGCCTGACTGACCAGAGAAGTTTATTCAGGGGATATCGTGCGTAGTAAGTCACCAACTCCCCTGATTTCTTGTCGGAAACTGCCTACACAGTTACGCAGAAGCATTCAATGCGGCGACCATGCAATTAATGAAGGAAAGACCTCTCCTGGTGCATTAAATGCAGACGTGTGCAGGGAGAGAACAATCATCGCCTCTACAATCAATGCAGCATGACTATGTCAGGATTAGTTGTAAATAACCGTTGCCTGTAACGTGTATTACATTCTTTGGTATTTCTTTTATCATCTCCCTCTCTCTATAAATAGGGAAGATTTTTACTGTACAAACAAGCTGAATATACTAGAGTACCGTCACTCTGCTGGAATTACTTCAGAGTGGTTGTGGACGTAGGCGCAATTGCCGAACCACGTAAAAATCCTTGCGTGTTGCATCCTTCCTTCTCTCTCTTGTCTTCTTTGATCACCTAATTACATTCACCTAACTACCACAACCAACACTCCCTCACCTTAATTAAGCTTCACCAACTTTAACTTCATTTACTACTTATTTATCACGCATCCATCGCCGTTGTCATTCTTTAATTACCTTGCTCGCAGTCTGGGCCCCAGAATCTCTGGGTTGACCGTTTCTGAACGTCAACAATATATTTTTTTTAAATACCACAAACACATACACGGTACAACGTCTTAACCAGAAGAGATTATCAACTCAATTAGTGGTTTTTCAATCATTAAATCACATTAAACCATGATTTTATTAAACAATTTTCTATTAATAAGTTTTTAGGTTTTGATTGGTTAATTTTAAACACCATTTTGAGAGAAAAGCTTATCTTATAATTTAAGGTGCATTTACACAAAGAATAATGAAATGAAAGCAACTAAATTCCCATAAAAAAAGAAAAATAAGTAATGTGTAATAATTTTTAGTAGTTAAAAGCAAACTTTTTAATTCTAAAAAGATCCTCAACAGGACCACACAACATAATTAAATGAGAGCAATTTAAGTAAAATACCTTGTGTACATTTTTTTTAAAGAAACAAAAACTAAATTTTTAGGTTCTCCTTGAATTAATAATTTAATTTCAATGTTTACACTACTCTATACTCTAAATATTCAAAAGTAAAATTTAACACGATAATTTATTAAAAGTCGACCAACTATTTTTTCCTTGTATTAAAATTTATGGTGTGTATATATATATGTATGTATATTCTCAATAGAATCAATTTCGTCATTTGATGGTTGTCCTCTCAATTGATATTTGATAGCCATCCATTCAATAATCACCCCAATACTTCAACTATAATCTTGTGTAGAATGTACAAACAAAAAAGAGATATTTTAATTTGGTTCTACGAGTATCTCAATTCAGCACCATAATATGATTATATATGTTGTATCGGGTTGCCAATCGTGAGAATTTTTCCAAGTTCTTTCTATTAATTTCCACTATGAGTGAGACTGAGTAAGAATTTGTTTCAATTCTTTTTACTAGTTTAAGATGTTTTAAATTGATTTGTTCTTTCAGTAACTGCTGCAACTTATATAAATTAAATATATTTCATGGTGAATACCCTCATAGGACCCTAGCTAGGGCACTATCAATTTATTTCTATGTATATTAATCACAATTTATTAGATTAATTCAAGATTTTGTTAGCATTAGTTTGCATTAAAGATAATGTTAAGCAAACTTTATATTTGATATCAAATCAGCATTAAGTGTGCTTATAATTTAACATGTTGTATCAAAATTCTCTAATTAAAAGTAGTTTCTGAACTATATATGAACAGAACTAATATATCTAGTTGAAACGTATATAGAGAGAGCTAGCTACATTATTATTCATGGAAATCATATACAAGCTAGCAAACGCTAAATCCGATTAATTAACTATGCATGCATGTGTTCGGTACTTCGTGTTCTTTATTATTTTTCGTTTGTTAAAAAATATTTAATTCTTTTCACTTAGTTCTCTATTCTTAATTTAAATTATACATTTTTGTTCCTCTAAAGTCTGAAAGCTCCGATTCATATATATTTTTGTTCATCTAGAGAGAGCAAGCCTGCATTATTATTCATGGAACATTGTCTAGGAAGTCGTGAAGAGGTGGGGCTCCTGGAGTTATAATTGTCGTTTAACTTTTTCTAGTATGTGTATGTAGCGTTACTTTAATTTAAATTTAATGATACAGTTTCATTAACCTAAAGATTGAAATTGAATCTCAACAGCTATCTTAATTATTAGATTGAAAACATATCAATGATTAAATTTAACTTGGAATAGTCTGATCTCTTTATATTATATATGTGCATTATCTTGGCTTTCCAATATTATGGCTCTTCGGTAATTTTCTTCACAATTCACATGATGATGAGGAGCTAATTGTATCACATGCATCGAGAAGAGGTCACTATCACTATTACTTGGACATCACCATGTCTATTTACTTGTAAAGTGAGGCTTATCTCATGGAGCAATTCTCAATATAAATTTTAATTTATCAATCAATGATAATGACTATTATTACTACTTTTCAGTATACATGGACTACAGACGTGAAATGAGGAGAAAAACTTTCCTGGATGGTTTTGTTGTGTCCTTTCAATTAAAGATTATTATATATTAAATTAATTTATTATATCAATGATCACTTGATTCAAAACCTTAAACTTGCAAAGACTTATAGTATTTAAAATAGTATCACATATTTAATCTATTTATCAATCATAACCACTACACCAACGAATTTAAGTTCATGGGTACATAAATTAACTATTTAAAATCATAAATAGATATGACATATGATAAGTTAACACATCATTTCATGTGAAATATGAAGGTAAAAGGTAAATATCAAAAACATGTTGGACACCTCAACCGTATATATTATAACATGTCAAATCCAGATAAAACAGTTAAAAAAAGATTTGGATTCGAGGTCCCCTAACATTAGATTCAAAGATTTAAATCAATAAATAAGGGTTTATCTATAGTAATTGAAGCTCACATCGAAGACATTTATGATACTTAATACATTATATGATATCATTTTGATTTGGCGGTTGCACAATTGATACGATGATGCCGTTGCATTCCAAATTTTCATGATTTCCATGAGTAGTCAAGGAGAGGAGGGTTTAATTGGTTTTGAGCGCTTACTACTTTTAGGAGTGACTCTAATTTTAATTTTTATTCACGTGGGAGATCGTTATCTAAACACTTCATTTAGGGAATTAAAAATTGTAATTAAAAGTTCAACCTAAAAGCCGGCGTCCATAAAGCTAGGTTTGGTATAGATCTTGCTGTTATCATATTATAACACTTTTGTCTCTCAATGATTTCTCAACCTTTGCATTTAAAATAATTTTTTCACTTATTTTAAAATAATAATAATATTAAAAAAAAAAAAGAGATTTCACATAACTTTAAAAAGTTAGAACATTTATACATGTATGCGCACAAATTTAATTCATGCATGTTTGATATACAGTGCATATCATATGATACACGTACATTTTTTAAAACAATCATTTGGTATCAAAATCCGAGAGTGCTGGACTATAAAATTTAACCAATGCACGGACCACATCTCCATAATCACATGCCACGCTAAAATCTATATAAAAATATATATGTCTTGCATTATTGTGTTAATGGAAATATGTCCACGTACATATAAATCCGAAAGTGTTGGACTATAAAATTTAACCAATGCATGGACCACATCTCCATAATCACATGCCACGCCAAGATCTGCATAGAAATATATATGTCTTGCATTATTGTGTTAATAGAAATATGTCTTGCATGTCAAAAAATGTACCATCACAAATCTCCATGATAGACTTACCTTCTAAATTATTTAATCATTGAATTTGACAACAGCCCTACTATGTACAAATGAACTTGAAAATGTGATATATATATATATACACACACACACATACACAAGTACAAAGATGACTTACCAAAGATTCTGTGTTTTTCCATGCAAAATTTGTTTTTATAATATTACAGAATTCATTTAATTTGTAATGTTATAAATTTGGATTCCACACATTTTTATATTAGTAATTTTGCACCTTTCTTATGCGGGAACTTACGATATATAATGCTATTATACTTTGATTTTCATTAAGAATTAGGACATGCACCAATAGTAGAAACTTAGTTCATACATAAATATTTGGATCGAAACGTATTTCATCTTTCTATTTCAAATTATCATTCATGCAACAACCAAATTTTGTAATCAAATTTGATGAATAATAAATTTTAATTATGTATAATAAATAAAGTTATATATCACAAAACTTTTATAATTTGATCGAATTTCGCTATTAAATGTATTGCATAACAGTAATTAGAAAGTGATAATATGAAGTTGTTTCAATGACATGTCCTTCACATATACACCTTAAACATTGTTTATTCAAATTATTTTTTCGTTTTCAAATGAATTTATTAGAATTTAGCGTAATAATCGAAAATTTAAAGAGGGAAAAATGTCAAGAGAAAGTAGGATTCAGTTGAGAGAAGAAGATCATCATAAAGCAGGTTGTTGAACAATTGCTTTCTTATTAACTATAACATATTAAAACCATCATTACAAACATCGGAAGTATGACTTAATCGAATTATAGTTATGTTAATTTAAAATTTTGTTTTAAATTTATTAATTTAATATTCATTGACATAATTTCTCTCAATTTAACGTTATAAAGAGTTAAATAGTTAAAGATAGATGATGAATTTAATACAAATATTTCCATGAGTGTATATTGAAGTCCCACATTTAATTTAGGAAGAAAATTAAGTTAATTAATATACCATGATTGTTGTTTTATTTTGTCTATTATCATGTTTTACAATTGCAAAACGTGCATTCCATAAACTATAAATAATGTTATACTATGTACAATTTTTTTCAAATAATGTGATAAATTAATTTATAACAATCATATTAATTATAAAATGATGTATTAATGATGCTTATATAGTTAGTATTAACTGGCATGTCATATCATTAATACCATATTAATATGAAATAATATACTAATGACGTGATAATTACGTATTAACTTATCATATAATTTGATTAATAAATTTGAACAAATTTTTAAGTAATGTAATAATATTTATCATTAATTAATCTGCGCACACGTGAGTTTCTCTAGTGTAAATGACTGTATAAAAAATTTTCAAGACAATCAAATTTTTTCCTTGGGGACATTCAAACCAGAGAATATTCTTACATGTACACGAACCAGGTAACATAATTCAGAAACGTGCACATCTACTTCTTGGCCTTATGATGTCATTGTAAGTTTCCGTATCTCGAATGCATGTAAGTGTATTTATCCATCCAATAGAATCATGTCATGCCTTTCTATAAGCGGAATCGGATTCCTTTCGTTTGTTTGTTCAATTTAATTCCATTGTTGCTTGTTTGGTGTTTTCAATTAAAGGTCTACAAAGATGTGGGAAGAGTTGCAGACTGAGATGGTTGAACTATCTTCGACCAGGCCTCAAGAGAGGCAATTTCAGTTCTGAAGAGGACGACCTGATCATCAGGCTCCATAAGCTTCTGGGAAACAGATGGTGTCTGATTGCTAAACGATTACAAGGTCGAACCGATAATGAGATAAAAAACCACTGGAATTCCCATCTCAGCAAAACACTGCTATTTCAAAAAATATCGCAAACTGACCAGCCGAAACCATCAACCAATGCAAAATAGAAGAAGAAGAAACATATAAACATCAACCCAGAAAATGCAAACCAAAAGGAGACTATTAATAGTACAAACATATATCTTCCGAAACCTATTAGGGTTTTTCCGTTTGCTATACCAATCACTAGAAACAACAGCTTCGATAGCATGTTGGGTGGTGGGTCGTCGTTCTCATACCCATTAGCTTGCGGCCATGGAGAAGGAAATATTACAAGATCAACAATAAATGACACTGAAGCTTTGAACTCTCTAATTCCACCTTGGTCTGATCTTGCAGTGGCCACCCCTGGCGGTGACCAAGAACAGATATGGTATGACAGAGTTTCAAGGTGAGCTAGAATAAATTTTTTAAATAAACTCTGTCCGTACGAAAATATTGTATAGATTTACCTAATTAAAAGAAATACAATAATACAGAAATACCATATTATACCTTTTTTAAAAAAAAGAAATATTAGATTATACTTAATGTGAATAATTTGACACTGCTAAATTAGAATGTGTACTTTCCTTTTTAAAATACCACTTGTTGGATGAGTGCTCTTTATAGTTTATATAGCGTCAACCTTTTCATCACTTAAATTAGACATTATTATACTATGATTTTTAGGGTATCAAATCTAATGCAATCAAGTACACTCTAACATCAAATATGCTCTCAGCAATTTCTCATCCTTGATCTCCACACCAAAACTTTAGACAAAGAAAGATTAGAAAAATGTTTTTGGAGCTTGAAGATAACTTTCTACACTGATTGTAAGGAAACGTCAAATACTAGGTCCATAGATAGTGACATAATTTTGTTGTGTGCATCGAAACAGACGGAAAAGAAAAGCAAAAGTAGAGGCAGTGGAAAGCTATTAAAAAGCGGTGACTAAATGTATACATAGTTTGACAGGTTGGTACTCCAATATTGAATCCCATCTACATCACAAGAGAGGAGGACTACATGCATCGTTTACACGTGAACACCGTTTGTACAAAGCCTATGACATATAATACATGTATTTTGAATTCATAGTACAAAGCCTGTGACATATAATACATGTATTTTGAATTCAAAGATGAAGAACGTTTACATAACGTTAACGTTCATAATTTAATACCCTGGACCGCAAGTAATTCAAGTGAAAACATACCTTATCCATCACAATTTTGTAGGATGCTCGTGGAAATGCCAGGTTGTGATTTGAATGTTTCAGTTTACTGCGTGGCCAAGGTGATCAGAGAGAAACATATAATTTGTGTCGAATTAAAGAATAAAATATCACCATTTGGCATACACAATTTGAATTTACATTAGCGATGGGGGGCAACACGTATGTTAATTTGGTTCAAAAGGGCCACAAATCACCCCAGAAAGATTTTCGGGCTAGACGATGTAATGTGGGATTCTTACTGCGTGTCAAGACCACATGCTCAAATGATCCCTCTGAGCCATCCCGTTTGGTTGATCGACAAACATCCATTGCCACTTGCCTGCCCCTTTGAACTGGAGGGAAGATAATTCTTCCCCATCCACCTCCAAGATCAGCGCGGTTTGTTTCTTCTTCTTCCTTATCATCGTCATCATCAATTTCGGTAGCATCAGAGTAATAGCAAACTGGATCCGCTTTCTCATATGGCACAAGTGCAGCTTCAGCTTCAGCTTGTGATTTGATAAGATCCTCTGACAGGGCCATAAACATAGCTTTAGAATTAAATATGTAAAACCACATGAATTCAGATTCTGTATTCCAAAATAAATAAAAATGGAGTGGATATCCAAGCAAGTCTTTTAGTAGATGCACTTTTTTAAGTCTTAACAAATATTTCAAGAAATCAGGGGTTTCTTGGAGTTGGAGAGAATAGGGTGTCTGAGATATACCATAGTCAATTTCAAGATCTTCTGGACTTCTTTTAGCATGCTGCTCCTTCAAAGTATCAAACTTTATACCATCAAGCGGCCAAGATTCCCTGTTCAAATTAGAAGAAAATAAACTGGTGAAACCACGAGAAGCAAAATCGACAACAGAAGACACTAATTAATGATAGTGAGGGCAGCATGATCAGGGGGATAAAATATGCTTTGAAGTTATTTTAAGAGGGGTTGTGTTATATTGTTACTCCTAGGAATCAATTGAGATCATTCAACTCGTAACTTCATAATACTCACCCCGCCCCAGGTCTTTGTCCTCGTCTAAAGGCAACAAAGGAAAATTTCTCATCTTCAAAGCCACGTAAAGGCTCACCCTTTGAATGCTACATACCAGTATAAATAAATTAGCATTAACATCAACATATGATAAAATAAAATAAACCTCGAATACTGTTTCAAAGAAAAAAATAGAATTCAAATTTATAACTTTTGCATAGGTAGATATTATGAGAAGTGAGTGAAGAAGAAACCTTGTATGCTCGCTGTGATGTTGTCCTCTGCAGGCGCTGAACAAAATGACAGTATTTTCCCGAGTTCTCTAATGGGCAACGCCCATCATGGGGGCACTGCAATAAAAAACTGGTGACTTAACTCACAAGAAAAAAGGGAGGTGAAAGAGGTGGTGGGAATTCAGGGAAAGATATTAGCCAGGAAAAAATAATTATGTTGGGAACTTTCTGTACTCACGGGAGCAACTATATGTACACCACTTCTGCAAGTCACCAGATCCTTCGAGGTTTCCTCGTTCGCATTTTTTGACTTGTGGAATTTCTATGAAGAAGGTGCTATTAAATGAGCATGTGGGAAAAAAAATCAAAAGATAATAACTATAAATATTAGACAGAAAATCTAACTGAACTCACCCTTCTCTCCATCCATAATATATGAGAGCGCATCTGTGATATGATACTAGATCCCTGTGGTGTTCCCGGTTCAACCAAAATCTGCCACATCAGGAAATTCGAATAGCATCATGTTATACTGAATATTGGAATCTTCCACACTAAATCAGCCCAAGATAACAGACCAGACTCTAAAAGAGCTAAGATTAACAAGTACATCATTCAGACACCAGGAATCCAGGATGCATGAGCATGTAAATATTTGAGCATGCTTTAGTGCATAGCATACGCTAGTGAAACAAAATTATCAGAAAAGAAGTGCAAAGTAAACCAGTTGTTAACCCTGAAATCATACCAAAACATCCCCTGTAAGATCCCAAAGTTGGCGCACGATAGTAATCCGATCCTTCAGTGATGGTATCTCTCCAAGCACATAAGACTTAACCCCATTGCCAAGACAATCAAACAGTAATTAGCACCAGCAAAAGACCAAGTAAAAAAATGTCTTCCCAAGTGCGGTGGTTTGGACAATAATTTCTTATAAAGAAACATGTTACCACCAAGATTTGTGCCGAAGCAAAGAAAACTTTAGGCCAGATCACAATTAAATAATTTAGAAGCATAAAACTTACAGCAATGACAAGGTCGTGTTTCCTCTCAGACTTACTAATATCTTTACTTAGAGCTTGAATGCTATTGTAGCTATGAATAAGAGGCAAGTTCTTCAGACCTAAAACAATTATGACAAATCAAAGTTGAAACCTTGCTTTACCATTTATTTTCTGTATGTTTTGAGGAAAAAGAAGATTTTCAGTATAAAAACAACCTTAGTAAAACTGGAAACAATTATGCATACAGGGATAGCAAGTAACAATAACTTAATAATATGGCTAGTAATCATTCAACTGCTTGAAAAGAAGCCCATGAAAAGGAAATGCTGCAGGCATGAATAATCAAAAAGCAAAACCAATCTTAGCAAGAATACAACAAAAGAAATCAATAACTAAATTCACAACCCACAATATCATGAAATGTTATATATTTGTGTTTGCAGAACTTATCATTACACATTTACCTCTTTTTTTAAATAACGAAACTTTTTTTCCTTGTTCCACAATTCCGCTACTCCACAACTAATTCTCATTTTGATCACTTGTACATATATGCAAGGGCAGATTGTAACTATTAAGGTGGACCCTCTATCAAACATATTCTTATTTACCCGTAAATAACAAACAAAATTGTAGATAGGCAATTACCCTGTATAAGCCTTTGACCGGCACGCTGCATCGATTGGGATGGTTCCACTATATTCACTTTTTCCAAGGATCCAGGCCAAACTTCTCTCAATGCCCTAATGACATTTTATCAGATTACATCAAACTATCAGTAGATAGTAAAAAGAAGGAAAAAAACAATAATAATAACTTCACATTAGTCAGAACTAGTTCTCACCAGAAAGCTGAACCAGTGCCAGCACCAAAATCCAATACTTTTGCTGGAGAGAAACCTGGTAACCTCCTACGAACCTAGTAATCGCAAAACTACTTATAAATCCAATGCAATCATTTGCAACAGCAAGAAACATAACATTAACATTTTCTTTACGAAAAATAAAAATCAGCATAAAATCAAATAAATTCATGCACCAACCAACCAATTTTCCAATCCAAAATATCATATTTTTTGACTAATAGCAACATTCTACAAAATTGAACTGTATCCTATCAACACAAAACACCTAGAATACCAAAAAAAGTTGCAAAATTTTTCAATCTTGGATACCTCGCGGAGGACGCGAAAACAAGCAGAGTAAACAGCAGGCATTCTAGAGGCAACATAAGCGACAGTCTCGTCATCTCTGTAAGTGAGACCGATGTCTCCATAGCCGCTCTTGATCTTCCAACGCTTAGACTGCTCCAAGGACTTGAAAGGGTCCTCGAAAAGCTGCTTGGAAGTGGACTCCGTCAGCATCAGATTCGCGCCCTTGATTTGATTGAACGACTCTGACAACCTCAACACCTTCCTCTTCATGTGCGGCTCCTCCTGCTCTATATTCCAAGCAACAAAAAAACCACTTTAGAAATTCGAAAATGAATCGAAAAATGAAAAAAAGATTCGATTTTGTTTCTGGTTTTTTTTTTTTTTTTTTCTGTTGAACCTCGGAGGTATCTTTTGATGGCGCGGCGGAGGCGGACGGGGACGATAAGGCAGCGCTCCGACTGTTTGGTGGCGGACCGGAGGATTTCCGGTGTGAAGATTTTCTGGGTGGTTTCTGGGATTAGGTTAGCCATTTTCCTGCCGGCAATGGCCGTGGTGAGACTGGAGGAGTCCGGTTTTGAGATTTTGAAGGGTTTTGGGTTTTCTTGTTTTTTTATTTGGGAAATTAAAAATAGGATTATGGGATTTGTGGACAAGTCATGGGCCCTGATAAAGCTCAATATAGTTTGGGTTGATTGATAGTCCACAAGATAGAAACAACTGAGCTGTAGACAAAGCCCATTATATGTCATAAATTTTGCACCATGAATATATTTGAACGGGAGCCCCAGATTGGTTCGTAAACATGTTTAGAGTTACTAAGATTAAATATTATTAGCAAAATTCAGATAATCACTCTCAGTTGTTGTTCTTTCCTATAAGTATTTTTGTGTAAAATAAGACTAGAATCTACTTTAATCATAGAGGTAAAGTAGAAATGCAAATTTTTTTTTTTCCAATTCTTTATTGACTCTGAGTAGACCAACATAAAAAATATTCATGATATATATAAGGGAAGGTTCCTACGAAGTTTACACAAACTTCAACATTTTGTCATCTAGTGAGGTTTATGAGAAATTTTTATAATCTTAGGAGAGATTTCTAAGGAAATATCATTTTATGATTAGGTGGAGCAAGTCGATGTAGTTTAGGCTAATCTCTCCAAGAGATTATAAATGAAATTTTTCTATCGAGAGAGTATTTATTCCCAACCTGTATAACCATGAAAACAGAATGTGAGTACGTCATTGATGATGCATCAATCAATGCGTTTAACAAGAAAATTAAGCACCAATTTGTTTATGAAAAAAAACAGTGCGCAGGAATGTGATTTATTTCTCTTAATAATAAAAAACAGACCATATTGAAAATTTACACGCTATATACATCGGTAGTTCTTATAGGGTGGTCAGTAACTAAGATTGGCACGTCGCCAGGTTTTGTCAAGTTTTAGCAATACTTTATGATCGTGAACTGCATGCAACTAACTTCAGCAGTGATTGAAAAAGACAAATGTAGGTCATATATTTTTCATCAAACAGTTTGGCAGACTGAAAAATTAATGATCACCACTGTCGATCTTTCATGCATCAATTTTTTTTTTTTTTAATACAGATGTAGCTCATTTTTCATCAAAAAGTTTGGCAGACTGACAAATTAATGATCACCACTGTCGATCTTTCGGCCATCAATTGTTTTTTTTTTTTTTAATACAAAATACCATTAAAACCTATCGAGATTTTATAACGCGATCCAGATAATTATTTTTATGACCAAGAGATGATTATTTTTACAGTAGAAGACTCATATTTACACTTTATATTTTAATAAAATGAGGATAAGATTCGAATATAACCTTAAAAGAAAATATTCAATCACTTTTATTAAGAGGTGGTAAATATAATATTTCATGCATCAAATTGGTAATAATGATAATAATAATTATGTACAGTGATGTGCATGAGAATGAGAGGAACAAGTCACCACATATTCATCACGGAAAACCTGACATGTGAACTGACAAAAGCCCATTGCCATAAACGTAAAAATAGTTCCCCAAGCAACGAAATGGGAGCAGAAAGTTGAGTTAGAATAAAGCAGTCTACAGTACTATCGCTCTTGAGATGTGGTAGTGTTGACATATTGACATTGTTATAACTTAAAAAGCGTACAGGGAATGGGACAAGTTAGCTAGTTAGAGAGAAAAATTATTAAAGCTGATCAACTGACTTTTTGGTCCATATTTGTATACATGTGTACTGCCTGCCCTGAAAATAACTCTATATATCTTTATCGGAAAGAAACCAACTAAGGGTCTATTTGTGGTTGATGAGACACGAATTTATTATAAATCTCTCAATCTGTCTTTGTTTGCCGGACTATTATTATCTCTACAAACTTTGGTAGTCATATATGTATGCCTACCTTAAATATATCTATATCTTTTTCGAAAAGAAACTAATTAGAGTTCTTTCATAATTAGTGAAACAAGACCAGATTGACCTTCAACTATCATTATCTTTGTAATTTTGGTAGGACGTCCACGTATGCCTACCCTACACATGCCTTCATCTTAATTTATCAAAACTAATTTCGGTTTATTCATAATTAACGAAACACGACTTCGAAAAATCTCTAAAACTTTATGCGTTGGTCGGATTAGAAAGACTATAGAATGGGCATCACAATTTAATTTTGGTAGTCCGGAAACTCGGCAGTATATTGAGTTCCAAGAGCAAAGAAAGAAAAAAAGTTGCAAGAAAATAAATAAACAAGAGTAATGATACACTACACGAGAGAGAGAAGTGCCGATGAATTTTGCTTTCTTAAAACGCATGTTTCCCTCCCACCACCAAACTCCCTGGCGCATGTTAGTAGGTCCCAAGTCATGCCATTACTCCAAAGATACTCTTCAAAAATCAACCACCACATGCTCCAAACCGACCCCATGTTCCTGTAATTGCCCATTTTATATATATATATATATATATATATATATAAATATATATATCTAATTTTCTTTATACATATACATATATACATATATGTATACTTGGATTAGGGTTTCCAAGTAGTTTCATTTCCAACCGAAACACATTAACAATTAACAAAGTACTCTATATAATCATTGTATTATTATAACAAGATAACCCAAGCATTTCGACCAAATACATTGTTTAATAACTACACAAACCCACATTAAGATAACTGTACAGCTCTATAATTAACTTGGGAATTGCCTAACATATTCTCAGTACAAGACCACATATATATAGTACCTACATTAACTTGTTTAATTATCAGATTGACTAATTAAAGATTATATATAATTATATGTTGCTAGCTAGCTAGTCTCTAAATATTGTATACATTACATTTTATGCTACATTATATATGATCCAATTAACAACTAAAAGTACTTTTTCTTCTCTCACTTTTGTCTCTATTAATTCTACTTGTTTAATTATCTAAGGCAGCATTGAGCAAATCAGGGACTGCTTTGGGGTCTTTGTTGGAAATCAGCATTTCTGAGGTAGACCATAACCTTGCAGCTTCATTTGAATTGGATCCCAGTTTTGATGTCCAAGCTTCATTGCAATCCGCAAAATACTTCCCGGAGACGTTTACAAGTCTCGGATGAATGGCAACGTAGCAAGTCGTGGCAGCAGCCTGCGTACACACACCGTTTTATGTGATCATTCACTAGTCAGGAAAATCATGCATACACTTCAAATGATTATAAAATCATTAAATTATTTGAGAAATCACCTGTGGAATGGTCTTCAAGAGCTTGGAAGTCAAGAAGAATACAAGATCTGTAATTAATTATATTCTTAGTTAACAACTCCTTATATATAAAACACTAACGATTAATTAGAATAGACTTTTACTAATTAAGTTCCGATGAATGTTAAAATACTGATTGTGTTAAAAACAGGTTATATACCAAATAATAATTTGGATCTAACCTGTGATAAACCCTTCACGTTCTCTGGTGAGTCTGGTTCTCACGATTCCAGGATGAACACAATTCACAGTAACGTTGTCATCCATTCGCTGTTTATATATAATTAAACATAAAATTAGATTAAACCAAACCATTGATATTAAATCTAACAAGATTTAATCAGCCAAAAAAAAAAAAAAAAAAAAAAAAAACAAAAAGGAAACAACAAAAATCGCTTTCTAATAATTTTGTCTTAGCATATTATTAATTAAAACACCACCACCACATACTCTGAGTCTCTGAGCAAGCTCCTTGGTGTGCAAAACATTAGCGAGCTTCGAGAGAGCATAAGCACGTGTCGCATCGTAGTGACTGGAGACAACCCAGACAAGTATTTTCAATAAAGAATTATTATATACAAAAGAGACAACCCAGACAAGTATTTTCAATAAAGAATTATTATATACAAAATCTATAAACCGAAGTCAATTCCCATATATAATTAATGAAAATCGTTTTGAACACCTGCAAATGTTGAAAGACCATTTATTTTAAATAAAAATAAATAAATTGTATTTTATCTGAATTTATATTATACAAAACATCAGTCAGATTAATCAATAATTAACCATATTACCTTTTGTTTCGTGATATCTGTCCGAGATATCGGATCATGTCACCGGAGAACCAGCCGTGGATGCTCGACGATACGTTCACTATTCGGCCTTGGACGCCGGTTTCTTTTGCCGTCTCGATCATCTTCGTCAGTAACAGTTTAGTCAATAAAAAATGACCTGAAATTTCAATTAAAGAAAGAACAAAAAAGCACTCAGAGTTGTCAGCTAGCTATATATAATTATTGACAATTAATAAATAATTAAGCTTTGTTAATAGATTGGTTTCTGTAAAACAATTAATTAATTGAATTGAATTACCTAGATAATTGGTAGCAAAAGTCATCTCGATTCCATCCTCAGAAATTGCATGCTCGTGTGCAAACTTGCCGGCGTTGTTTCTAATTATAACATCAACAAAAACGAGTTTGGTTTCCTCCGTTTTCTCGCAACCAAACACACGCGCACACACACACACACAAAAAAAGGAACATATAAATTATAAAAATAAAAATAAAATGGGATCTTTAGAGTTTACGTACATGAGGAGATTGAGAGGCAAATTGAGAGACTCGAACTCTGAAACGAAGTTTCTAACAGAGTTGAGAGAGCTAAGATCAAGAGCCATGACGACAATATCCGAACCGGGGCACTCGGAGACTATACGCGCCTTGGTTTCCTCCGCCGCCTTGAGGCTCCGTGCCGGCAGCACCAGCCGCACTCCTCTCTTGGCCAGTACACGAGCAGTCTCCGCCCCTATCCCTGACGTTGCTCCTATTAAAATGAAACCACCCACGAAAATCAGGTTAATCTAGCTGAAGCTGATTAAGTGGTATGTTTCTCACCCTTAAATAATTTAACGTATAAAAAAGAAAATGAGACTTACTTACCGGTGATGATGGCTGTGAGGGACCCTGAGTTATGGCAACTCCCGGTGACTTCCTCGGCTGTGGACTTGGAGCCGTAGCCGCTGGCCCCGACTGAGCCGATAAGGTACCTCACTGTTTCTAGCATTTTCTAATGACTGAAAAATGAAAACAACTTGAAAATGAATTCTCTGTCGATATGGGGGTCGTGTTCAAGAGTGACAGGGAGGTAGAATCAATGCAAGAAACAAAAAAAGAAGCAACGTGTTTGGAGTTTGTACCAGTAGTAGAGAGCGTGGAGACTAAAATCAGCGATGATGACAAAAGGGATTTTGTTTCTTTCTTTCTTTGTCAGATTTTGCTGGGCTACGCCGTTTTGCATTTAAGAGAAGAGAGAGAGAGTGAGAGAGAGAGACCAGTAGTAATACTAGTAGCTATGGTAATGGTTTTGGGAACTTTTTTTAGGATCCAAAAGGAGAGAGAAAAAATTTTGTGGTTAAGAGATAAAGAGAAACTGAGGGTTGGGTTGGGGATTTTATAATGGTGATTGGTGGAGAATCAATTAATTAGAGAGAGGAAAGAGTGGATTAGATATTTGGCATTGATTGATCGTTAAGATTGGTTTGTGATAAAAATATGCATGATTGAAGAGTGCGGTGCTGTGCTTTGAGCTTTGGTTTTGTTTAATTAATTCATTTGTATTTAATTATCATTTATTTATGTCTAATCCACCTTTTAATCTATACTTTTTACTTAAAGATTGGTTTAGCTACAGTTCTTTGCCATTATAATGGGACTAAAAATACATATCCTCTTGCATATCACTTTTTATTACTATATAAGAGCAAATTACTCTAGACCTCCCCCCCCCCTTCCCCGGTATGGCATTAATCAAACTGAAACGATGTTTAGTTTTTATAACAAAAAACTCACATACCGTTAGTGAACGTTAGTCAACTTTAGTTTGACGAAGGGTATGTGTGTCATTTTACTTTAAATGACCCTTAGTTTTTAAATTAATTCTCTTTTAAATTAAAAAAGAACAAATATTTAATAAAAAAATTATCAAAGACTTAAAAAAAAAAACTGAAAAGAAAAAAGAACAAATGATATTCATCATCTGGTCCTGGACATGGTGAACATCATCTGATTCATCATCTGGGTTTGTCCAGATCCATCTCAGAATCATCACTCAAACTCCATCTCAGAATCATCATCATCAACAATAAATCAAACTCAAACATAAACATAAACTTAAAACATCTCAGAACCATCATCATCAACAATAAATCAAACTCAGAATCATCATCATCAACAATAAATCAAACTCAAACATAAACTCAAAACATCTCAGAATCATCACCATCAACAATAAATCAAACTCAAACATCTCATAATCATTATCATAAACATAAACCCAGATGATGCATCACTGTCAAACAAGAAAATTAAAAAATAAATCTAAAAAAAAAAAAAACAACTGGGTTTTTCATCTGGGTTCGAATCGAACCCATATTTCATCATGTCGGTTCGACGAAACCCATATGAAATCTGGGTTCGATTGTATTGTCGAACCCAGATGTGGGTTCGAATGTCTCTGGTTGAGGAAGATAGAAGAATAAGAAGAAGAAGAAGAAGAAGAAGAGAATAAGAAGAAGAGGAGGAGGAGGAGAGAAATAGAGATGAAAGAGAGAGATGGTGGTCGGCATGCCGGGGGGGGGGGAGAAAGAGAGAAGAAGAAGAATAAAAAGAGGAGAGAAATAGAGATGAAAGAGATAGATGGTGGTCGGCGTGCCGGGGGGAGGGGGGGGGGGGATGTGGTGGAGGTCTGGTCTCTGGTGGAGGATGGTGGTCGGCGTGCGGAGGGGGCGATGGTGGAGGTCGGGTCTATGGTGGACGATGGTGGGGAGAGAGAGTGTGTGTGGAGAATGAGAATTTTAATCATTTTTGTTTATTTATTATTTTGTTTTAATAATTTTTAAATTATATTAAATTATTTCAAATTGTAAGGGTATTTTGGTCTTTACAAGTTAAACACAGTCAACCGTTTAATTTAACCGGGTTTGACCGTTAACTTGGGGCTTTTCTGTTACAAACACAAAACATTATTTCCATCTGATTAATTTCATACCTGGGGGGGGAGGGGGGAGGGGGTGGGTCTGGAGTAATTTGCTCACTATATAAATACATACTTTCCTATGCATCAAGATGACAGTGCTTAGATTTCTTGTAAACTTATTTAGATAATTTTTATACATTTGTTGTGTGAGTATTTTTCTCTCGATTGCATAATCACGTAAATAATATTTAGTCTTATTAGACTTCAAATGATTCTTACTTGATGGTTAATATTTAATTCGATATTGGATATCGATTTAGTTAATAATTTATATATTTTTTCTTGTGTTAATGTAACAATTATTCATAAAAGATAATAAAAATATTCGATACTAATAACCGGTCGAGGCCAACTCTAATTCTGAATATGAAAGTAAGATAATGGGGATTGAGGATCGAGAAAGACGGAGAATTCATTGTTTTTTTTTGTTTTTTGTTTTTTAAAAAAGGGCAGAACTCATCGGCCGGACCATTAAATTAATTAAACAATTGAAAATAAATTTTTTCTTTTTGGGAACTAATGCTATTCTCCGGCAATAATAGTCAAAATGCGATACGTTTGACCGACCTCTTGTTGCGGAATGACCCAATCATGACGTTTTGATTAGGCGTATCAACTAAGATTCATCAACCTCGAATTCCATTGTCACATTTTTCCACTACTTTAGTTATAAAAACGTATAAATAATCTTCAACATCTATATATTCAATGTTTTAAACCTTTTCAAAATGTCACCTTGATTGATTACACATTAATGTGTAATTTATTCTACGTGTACTGATCCATGTTTAATTTATTTGTTTTTTTTTATTAAATTATCTAAAATTAACTTCTTTTACTACTTTCAAAGTTGATTTAAAATTGGTTCTCTAATTTAAAAGGCAAAAACAATAATAAAATTATTTGAAGGGGGTATTCTTTTTTTTTTTTTTTTTTTTATCTTCTCGTTAATATTTATACTTTAATACATTATTATTATGATTTAATAATAATAATTTTTACTTGATAGTTTATCTTCATTGGATGATTTTACAGATTATTTTACTTTAAAAATATAATCATTTATTTTAGTAGCGGGTTTTAGTTCACATTTTACAAATATTTATAGGTTTTTTTTTTCTTATTCTTCTTATCCTTATTATAAAAGTAAATATATGAATCAACCAATCAAATGTAATAAAAAGAAATACAATTAACTATGAGAATTTTTTTTTAATAATAAGAGATTTAGAGAAAACCATTCATAACTTATGTTTTAAAACAATGATAAAATTTAAACTCTTGAAATTAAGAGAAATGTACGTAGGGATGATGTGCAATTAACTAGGAGAATATTATATCATCAATTAATTAGGAGAATACTAGGGCATAATCTAAAAACTAATGGCGCTAGTGAAATAAAAATTATTTGCAGAGATTATAATAATAATAATATTATTATTATTTTCTTTACCATTCTAATATATGCAAAGAAATTAAAAATAAAAAGGAGTTAAACAACTGAACTTGCTAGTTGTGTGATTGGCTGAAGCGTTAGTTGCTGGTTGGTCGGGAACGGGTCGGCGATTATATAAATGAAATAAAATCGATGGCACGAATATGTAGGTGGAGTTGGAAGAATCGTCAAACAGAATCGCACGTGAGGCTGAGACTTCTCCTTCTATATGATTTCAGATCGGTCAATTCTACGCCCTCGAATCCACCAATTCCTCGGGATGTAAGTCTATGTTTACCTGGTCAATCATTCAATTCATTCCTGTTCAAACTTCAAACCCATCATTTGAAAAGAAAAAATTTGCATTTTTTATTTGATTCTCTCGGTCTTCTTACTCATTGGATTCTAATTTTTTTTGGCACAATTTATTTGTCTAATTACACCCTATCAATTGCCATATACTGACATGATCTATATATCGTTTGCTTTGAATAAATATTGTACATACAATCACAATTCTAAAAATATATTTGAAATTTTTTATTTAAGATGAAATGATATTCGTCAAGGTTAATAATTTTAGTCTAAATTTAATTAGATTCAATGGAAGTTGTGGTGAGGTTGTGGAAGTTTCTTCACCGTTTCTTTCATTTCAATTATGTATGCATGAAGGTGAATAAAATAACAATATTAATCAATCATACATTATTATGTATGAACAAGTTATTATTCAATCTCCTCATAATGAGCTTCATTTCATTATAATTACTGAACTACAGTATAATTATTAGCAATCACACATGCATGCTCATGCGGGTTAATGTTTATGACTTGCAGTCTTAGATAGGCTTTCAAAAGATAGATACATATTTTATTAGTTTATTAATCAACTTAGATATCAGTATATTACCTTTCAATCAAGGATTCGATAGAGCTGATTACTTGTTTTCCAGAGCGTCTCTAGAATAATCTGATTATAACTGGACTCCCCATTTGATGTAATTAGTCTCAACTCAATGATAAGAGGCGTAATTAAGCTTTATGACTGTTATAATTATGATATGTAATAAAGCAAAAGACTATATATTATTTATAATAAGGGCACGTTTGGCTCTTGTAAATGTGTCAAATGGTTTTGGGTTGCGAAAAAATTATATATATAGTGGGTAGGGCCTTTTAAGGAGCCAAAAGTGTGAATATATGAAAGCAAAAGAATTTTATCACGAAAAATCAGCTTTTGAAAAGCACTTCTACAGACCCCGTGCCCCATGCGGGGGGACCCTGTGACATCATATTCCTTCTCCACAAACACCATTTTTTTTTTGCATATAACAAATTTTTTCAAGGTTTGATAAGAGTATATAATCTTGCCAAGCTAATTTCACCTGAACTTTACATTAAAAACTACTTTACATTTTATAGTATATTCTTCATAATGATCGAGTTATTTTCGAATTCCAGTTTTCAGTTATTATATCTAATGAATGAATTCACTTGGCCTGAATTTCTGAAATATATATATACTAAATTAAATAGAATCTGAATTTTGATAAATATAAAAGTCTCTCAGCCTGCATGAATTACTATATTCTTTATTTTCTTGCAAAAGAGTGTTCCTTATGTTCTTGAATTACATAAAAATAAATAGACGGGTCTATAAAGCCTGGAGAGTGGTCTTTATATTGGGGAAACAAACAAGAAAGAAGAAATGTAGACCCATACAAAAAAATAAAGTTATATAAAAGCTAGAAAGTGGGGCAGGTAAATATAAAAAGGAAAATTTATCGTATTGGGTGAAATATATGGGCAGGAAACCGTGATGGCCAGTTCAAGTGTGTAGGGCAGCTTCCTTGCATGTTTACAGCTGTGCATTTTATATGCTCTAATTGCCACTAATTTTTGTCACACAAAATTGCCTAACTTGATATAGTGTCCTAGCTAGGGTCCATTGCCGATGATGCATGCCCATCTATGTTTTTTAAGTTCTCGTTAGAAATTTATGTACATATAACCTTTTTTCTCTGGTCAGAGATCAAAGAAACCAACGATGATACATGAGATATTGAAAATTTGTGATGATAAGTAATAGTTTTAATGTAATGTATATATGTTTGTATGACTTTTGCAGTTTTGTTTATTCATGATTGACATCAATGATTTGATCAACAATAATCACACTTCAGACTACATGAATCAGAACATAACTCAATTTTTTGTTAATAAAAAAAGAATATCAGTTCAAAAACAACAGGCTGGAAGAAAGTTAAGTCTTTCTGAGGAGAAAATTTGGTACAATATAGTATCATTGAGAGATTCAAAAAAACAAAGAAAATTAAAAGGTTATTTGTTTTTCCACTTAAGAGTTAATAGTGTTGAATTGTACTTATTAAGTTATTTTCGTTTTTTTTAACTACCAAAAAACAACTGAAAAAATTCAGTAAGAATTTTTAACTTTTCACTTAATTGTAAATCATTTAATGACATTTAAAAGTTTTTATTTCAATTATATCATCCTCAAAATAACATAATTTTAAATTTATCATGATTTTACGTTAGTCAAATTTTCTATCTTTTTTTTTTCTTTGATACTTACAAAAAAATATATGAAAAGTAAAACTTAAATACATTTCATCCCAAATTATCTTAGAATAAAACTAATATATTTTAATTTACAATTAAATATTCATTTTTTTATTTATTTTCTTAAATATATTAATATATTTAAATATATAAATACAGTTAATACTACTATATTTTTTAGTTATATTTTGATTATAAATAAAAACTTATGAATATATACATAAAAATGTTTTAAAATTTATTAAATCATTTATTTTTAAAATTACATAACAATAAATAGTAAAAAGATTATAAATATTAACTTATTGATTTTTAAATAATTTTAAATTTTAAATTAAATAAGCTTCCAAATATTTAGAGATAAAAAAAATTATGTTATTCAAATTTTAGATTTTAATTATTATTTAGTATTTAATTTTTAATAATATTATTAATTTTTAATTAAAAAAATAAACTATGTCTAGATATTAAAAACAAAACAAGATAGGTTTATGTCTGTCATCTACGGATGCCTTTTTGAGTCCAAAGTACAAAATTAAGGTCAGAAATAATGTTTCAGAGCAAATCACATGGGGAAAGTACTGACCTGACAACAACGGCAGAAACACATTCTTCAAAAAAAAAAAAAAAAAAAGGCAGAAACACATATTTTAGATTCCTCCAGGCAGAAACTCGATTCAGTACATCGAGCTTCTCAGTCCAACTACTGCAGTACTACTCTGCAATTTCCAGTACATCTCAGCTGCCCTCACAACACAAATATAAATATAAACACTGCTTGCAAATCTTTATCTTTTAATTTTTAATAAATCGGATTTAGGAGTATTAATTTATTAGTTGAAAATTAACTCTCAATCTTTAAATTTGATTTATTGAAAATGAAAGGATCAAGATATATTATAAGTACATCCATATCAAAATACATTGCAAACTGTGCTATGATATATATAACAACTTTAGAGTTTCTTCTTAAAAAAAATAAATTAGAGTTTTTTTATGTATAATTTATCAGAAAATTATAATAATTTTCTGTCTCTCCTCCAAGTCTTCTATTTTGTTGTTTAGTCTTTTTCTTTCCTTATATAAAAAAGAAAAATAAAAGAAAGTTGGGTGTATCCTTCTCAGTCTGACACTTGTCAGTAGTGATCCTTCCTTGTCACTTCTGTTATCTATGCAATTATCTACTGCTCACTTTTTAACATATTTCCACTGTAAGTCAGTCTGATGTTGATGATAAAGTGTAATTTTATCATATGATAATAAATTTCAAAGTTAAGAGGAAATATGATTAAAATTCATGATCTTATTGATGTAAGACCATGAACCCAATGAAATCTTAAATAATAATTTGTTGTACTTAAATTTTGATTCAGAAACTCATATATACTATGAACTTAGGGGTCGTTTGTTTTTTTGTCTGAAGACTGAACAGTGCCACTGAAGATTTAAGATTGAATAGTGACTAAAATATTAAATTTGATAAACATATTTGTTTTTTTTTTTCCTTACCTCTGAATGTATAATAATCTTATTTGTTTTTTAAAATTAAAATTATCTAAATACTAGTAATTTGACATTTATATCATTTTATTATTAGTTGTTAAGTAACTTTATTTAATATGATACAAACAATTACGATAAATTATTTAATGAATATTAAAACATTTATATATATAATATTTTGATTCATAATTAAAATAAGATGAATTATTATAGTAGAGTCAATTAAATTTATATATTCAAATAAAAATAAACAAAATGGTCTTAAATTTAATTACTACTACAACAAAAATTAAAATTGTAAAGTAATATACATCGATAACAGATTCGATAACAAAAATATATATATTGAGGTTCTATTATACATCTGTCGACGTTCGGAAACGGTCGACTGAGAGATTCAAAGGCCCAGATCGCGAACGTAGTAATAAATGGTGATAGATGTAATAAATGTGCAGTAAATATGGTTTAAGGTTGGTAGAGCGCAATAAAATGAGTTAAATGTTGTTTTAGATGGATGAGTGACAATGACAAAGCAATTAATAAGAAAGGAGGGGGAAAAATGAATGCAAAGACAACAATCTTTACGTGGTTCGGCGAGTGTGCTTACGTCCACTGGCCATTCTAGATAAATTCTGGCAGAGTGACGGTAATACTAGTGTGTTCACTTGTTGGTACAGTAAAAATCTTCTCTATTTATAGAGAGAGAGAGGTATAAAAGAATGTTACACACGTTACAAATATGGTTATTTTCCACTAACTCTTACATAAACCATACTGCATTTATTGTGAAGACAATGATTATTCTCTTCATACACACGCTGCATTAAATGCACCAGGAGAAGTCTTCTCTTCATTAAATGCACAGCTGCCGCATTAAATACTCCTTGGTAACTGTGTAAATGGCACTGGCGAGAAATCAGGGGAATTAGATAGGTCTGATGGCTTGCTGAATAAGACATTACTTGGTGCGAGCTCCTTGGTTTGTCGAACTGCGTGAACTGAAGTGGATTGGAAATGTGTTCGGATTGTCTTGGCGTAACGCGAGCTAACTATAGTGATATGAGGGTTGGGCCTTTTTGGGTCTTCATTCCTACTCTGGACCTTCTTGGCCCATATCCAGAAAATGGGCATAACAACATCGATAATAAATTCGATAAAAACTTTGAAATAAAAAAACCTAAATGAGAAATAAGAGGAGAAATTTTGAGGTTCTGTTATACACAAACAAATTTTCATCAATATACATAAACCAAAAACACCAATAATACAGTGAAGTTTTAACAAATAAACATAATATAGACTACTCCACAAGTAGATTAATAAAGAAAATCAATAAAGATTCTTACCGAAATTTGATTGGATAAATATAGTAATCAAACTATAGAAAATTTTGATGTTGAGATGTTTAGGGTTTTTATTTTTCAATGTTGTTTGTTAAAGTATTAAAAGAAATTTGTATAATGTAAAACTATGATAAACTTGGAAATATGTTATTTTAGGAAGGATAAACTTTGAATAATATATTTATAAAATCATTAAGTGATTTTGTATTAAGTGAAAAGTAAAAAATATAACTTTTTTTTAAGTGGTTTTTGGATTGTTTTAAGTGGTTTGACCACTTAAAAAACAAATAAAAATCTCTTAATTGGTTTAATTCAACACCATTAAATGTTAAGTGTAAAAAACAAACAATCCCATAACATTAAAAAGAGAGTTGGCGTGATTCAAAGAGTAGAGTAGTACTACTGCCATCTTGCAGAGATTTTAATTGGGCAAAGTTCGGTTGTTTGGGAAATTTCAATGAACATGCATTATCCAAAACTATATTCAAAGACTTAGACAACCCATTAATCATGTGCATGTAACCGGCTTCATTATAGGAAAAGATTTATACTAGTTCAAACTTTAAGTCACATAAAGATATAATAATCAAATCATCTACAGATTGTAACATTACCAACACAATCGGTTAGGCAAATTACGAATCAACTACAATCGAAAAATTAGGATATTGTTTTCTTAAAGTGAAGTATTACTTTTAAGTTTAATATTCCTTCAATTTTGGACAAAGCCTTAACATAAGGAATGTTTATTATAATGCTATCATGCCACAAGCACTGTAATAATTAATGACATGAACATTCTAAATTACTTTCTTAATTAACCTTGTAAAGCTAGATAATATATCCGACCCTTGTTTAGATTAGCTAAAAGATAGTAATTAAAGAAGTTAAAAACTTTCTGGGTATGAAATTGAAAAAGCTCACTTCCCCGTATACACCACCACCTTGTGCAGCCAAAAAGTTGCTTCCATTACCTTGGATTTATCTGAGCACATGAAAATTATATTGTACTATGATATCGAACTTTGGATGTTATATGTGATTGTATTGATTATTATAATACACTATTTTTTTAGCTTTCTCAATTCTGCGTGTTTAGTTAGCCAACTCTATTTGACTATGAAGATGCTTTCTCATAGAGAAGCAAATCCTATGACACATAAATTATATGCACAATTGGGCATCAGGGTCTTTACTTCCCACTTACTCATTTCCCGATCCAAAATAAAAACACTACACATCTATTTTTAATTAGTATCTAAAACATACATGAATGGTGTCACTTGAATAATGCCACTCTTCAATGATTGCCACTCTTTTCTGTGGGAGCCCAGAATCTTGAAGGGTCCCTCTTCCCTTAAAATTAGCCCTTAAAATTAGGGCTTATGGTTTCCAATCTCTTAGTATAAGTAAATTAATTAATTAAATCCTGGCTTGATGAGACTAATCATCTCTCCACCTTCTTGATTTTAATATTTCTTTAGTTAAGAATATAAAATGGTATTGCATTTGGTTATTGGGGTTTCTTAAACAATAGTGTTGCCTGTGGTGCCAACTTCAAGTTATCACATTATTGTTCATAGACCACAAAACTATATTAAAGAAAATGAGAACACTATTAAATACAAAATAAAGCCTATAAAATTTTGATTGAAAAAGTAAATGATTTTATAAAAAGAAAATGATGCAATTTTTAAAGAGATTGATAAAAAAGTTGTGATATGATTTAATCACCCTAAAAAAAAATTGATCATGCATACCAAATATTATATGTATAATCATATTAAAAATGATTAACTTTTGGTATCACAATTGGGAATCCAATTGATACCTTGTGGGATCTATCTATCTATCTCTCTCTTTCTTTTTTTCTCATATGAGTGATGAATCATGCTCGAGTTTTTGGCTCTCTGCTCTGATAATTTTCCCAGAAAACAAACAAGATATTCTAATAATCTCACTACCTACAAGCACTTTGAAATAGATTAATATTTTCTCTATGATTAGAGGATCTATCAAATGGTTAATAAAAGGGAGTTGAGGATCTATCAATGACCCACCATCATCTACTAAGTAGGCCCAGAGATATATATTTTTTGAATGTAAATGCTTCCATAAAGATAAAAAGAAGATATCATATATATGAGTTGGAGTCTGAGTAGCTTATGTGCAATCTTCTACATAATCATAATACTAATTAAAAATTATAATGGTTTGGTTTGATTAATTAAACTTTTGTGAAGCAGTTCCTTAGTTAAGATGTTGACAGAAAGTCATTAACAATTAGGCAACTAACTCCACCAGCTTTGGTACATTATTGAGTTATCATTCATCAATGCTCTCAAATAATTAGTATCAGTTCTAAATTAAATTCAGGCTTGGTATCCTAATAAAAAACCTAATTAGTGTTTAATCATACTTATCTTTATGTAAAGAAAAGCACTTATAACAGATTATGGGTCGCATGTAATCAATTCTGAATCCCCAATTGCATGGATCAGTCATTGCCATGTAATGTAGCTAGTTGAGATAATTACTTCGATATATATATTATGCAACTCTAATGGTTTTATAGAAAAATGACAATTACCATTTTTTAAAATTTCATAATTTCTAAAAATAATTTTAGTTTCATTTATTGATTAAATAGAAGAACAAAATTGCTTGTAAAATTTTAAAAAATTTTCTAATATCAATCTGGGCTCTTTAGTTGATTTCTTTAGGGTTGAGTGGATTGGGCTCAAGAATTTTTTTTTTATGGGCGACAAAAGGGGACTCTGGTAAAGTTTTGGTCTATGCTTAATATTTGGAGGACTGGGCGGAAAAAAATCAGCAGATCAAATGTAACAGGTCTCTCTATGACGCCCGATCATATATGGAAATGAAAATTAGAACCAAATCAGATTTGATCAATTGAAAAATAAGTACATATCTAGCAGATTATTCGACAGCTGAAACATCATTAATACAATACATAAAACCCAAATAAAAAAAGTTAATTTTATTTCAATTACTTAAAGTTGAGTGGTTTAATTTTCAATTCAAAGCCTAAACTTGTAAATTGTAATGCTACCGATGATGCAAAAATGAATTATAGACACTACATCAGTACATCTAAAAATCGCGTCTGTATATCCGAGATGGTTTTTTCAAACATTAGAAGCAAAGCAAAGTAATAGAATTCCATGTAAATTACAGGCGACACATTAATCTTCTTATAATGATGACTTAAATAAATAAATAATTAAAATAATAACTGTTATAAAATAAATGCAATATTAAGATATTGTAAAATAAGAATAAGAATTAAAGATAAAACTCAAGAAGAATTTTAAAGAGAGTTGTTATTTTATTGTTTCATTTCTTATGCAAGGATAAATCATACAAACTTATGTACCCTCTATTTATAGGCTAAGAATCATAAATGTAAGAAATAGAAAAGACACAAGTTATACATAACATTGAAACATTATTATGATGATAATTATTTGAGTGATAATTAATGTGCAGGTTATAGAATACTAAAGGGTGACATCCAATTGATTTACAATACTCTCACTTTGGATGTCCATCGTACAAAGAATATACCCAATTAAAAACCTTATCAGAAAAAAAAAAAAAAAAACTCTATGGGAAAAAAATTCTGATAAAGAAAAAAAAATATATAATCCTTGTATATAGTAACCTCTCTCTCATGCTAATATATCTTTTTTTGGTTAATTTTAACAAAATTCTCTGAATCGATACATACCAATCTTATTCACCAATTTCTCAAATGTTGTTGTAAGAAGTGCCTTTGTGAACAAATTTGTCATGTTGTCAGAAGATCGAATTTGATGAACATCTATCTCTCTTTTATTCTGAAGTTCATGTGTGAAAAAAAACTTTGGTGAAATGTGTTTGGTTATGTCTCATTTTATGTAACCTCCTTTGATTTGGGCGATACAAGCTGTATTATTTTCATATTAAATCGTTGGACTTTCTTTACCAAATAGAAGATCACATACTTTATGGATATGTTGAATCAGAGATCTCAACCATACGCATTCTTGACTTGCCTCATGTAATGTTAATATTTCAGCATGATTTGAAGATATGACAGTTAGAGTTTGTTTTGTAGAACGCAAAGATATAGCAGTACCATGATATGTAAACAAATAACCTGTCTAAACTATATCTTATTAGTAAATTAACAGAGAATGTTATATTAGGTCTTATGCAATTAGCAAAATACATTAGTCACCAATATCACTAAGATATGGTACTTTTAGACCAAGAATTTCTTCATTATCCTCTCGAAGACGAAAATAATCTTTTTTCATATCAAATTATCGAACAACCATAAGAGAGTTTATTGGATGAGACTTATCCATGTTAAAATGTTTTAATACCTTTTCAATATAGGTTGATTAATGAAGAAAAATCCTTTTAGATAGATGCTCGATCTGCAAGTCGAGACAAAATTTTGTTTGACCAAAATTATCCATTTCAAACTCATTTTTCAAAAATGTTATCATCTTTATAAGCCCTTCATGAGTCCCAATGATATTCAAATCATCAACATAAACTGCGATAATAGCAAACCTAGACTTTGATTTCTTAATAAACACACATGAGCAAATTGGATTATTAATATACCTTCTTTCAAAAGATATTCACTGAGACGATTATACCACATGAGTCCAGATTGCTTTAATCTATACAAAGATCTTTGTAATTTAATTGAATACATTTCCTGAGGTTTTGAATTGCATGTATCAGACATCTTTAGTCCTTCAGGGACTTTCATATAAATGTTATTATCAAGTGATTCATATAGATAAGCTGTCACAACATCCATTAAATGTATATAAAGTCCTTCTGTAATTTTGAGGTTAATTAGAAATCTAAATATGATTGCATCCACCACTAGAAAATCAATCTCCTCATAATCAATATCAGGTCTTTGAGAGAAACATTATGCTACAAGTCGTGCTTTATACCTTGCAATTTCATTTCTCTCATTACGTTTTCGCACAAATACCCATTTGTGCCTTTGTAGCCTACATGTTTTACACCTTTAGGTGTTTGGACAATAGATCCAAAGACTTAACGTTTTTTAAGTGAATTTAATTCTGCTTGGATAGCGTCTTTCCATTTTGACCAATCAGTTCTACATCGACACTCATCAACGAACTTCGGTTCAAGATCCTTATTTATAATATCAAGAACAATTGCATATACAAATATATTATCAATAACAGTTTCTTTTCGGTTCCATCTTTTTCCAGTAGAGACATAATTTATTGTGATCTTATCATTTTCACTATTTTTAAGTACCCGATCCTCTTTTGAGGCTTTGTCATTGATTATGTCTCGAGTCTCTTTAAAAGTACTAGTCTCCTTCATTGTATCATCTTGATCATTTGCTCCATTTTTTTTTCTAGAATTTTTATCTTTGAAATCGATTGGTCTTTCACGTTTCAAACGTGTCTTAGATTCATTAGCTACAAATTGTCCTTCAAGAACATCAACTCTTACTGGAGCATTTTTAGTTAGTATATATGATTTAGTGACTTTTCTTAGGTCAGTAAATATATCTAGTAATTGATTTGCAATATTTTGAAGATAAACTATCTTTTAAACTTCTAGTTCGCATTGATTTATGTAAGGGTCAAAATGAGATAATGATGATGCATTCCATGTAACCTCATTTTCCAGTTGTTTTTTATCTCTCCCTAATGTTGGGAAATTTATTTCATCAAAATAATAGTTAGTAAATCGTGCTGTAAAAACATCATTTATATCATTGGTTCAAGATATTTAATAATTGAAGGAGATTCATATCTCATATATATGTCCAACCTCCTTTGAATACCCATCTTAGTGTGTTGTGATAGTGCAATTGGAACATATACTGTGCAACCAAATATTCTTAGATGAGAAATATTTGATTCATACCCAAAAATCAATTGAAATGGGGATAATTTATAATATGATGTTGACCTTATACGTATAAATGTTGTTGCATGCAAAATTGCATGTCCCCAAATAGAAATTAGGAGTTTTGTTCTCATGATTAATGGTCTAGCAATTAATTGAAGACATTTAATAAAATATTCTGCTAAACTATTTTGTGTATGTATATGAGCAATTGAATGTTCAATAGTTATTCTAACTGACATGCAGTAATCATTAAAAACTTGAGATATAAATTCACCAGCATTATCAAGACGAATTGTCTTGATTGCATAATTTATAAATTGTGCTCGTAACCTTATTATTTGAGCAAGTAATTTTACAAATGCCACATTACGAGTGGATAATAAACAAACATGAGATCATCTAGTAGATGCATTTATCAATATCATAAAGTATTTAAAAATTGTGCATAATTTAGAAATTGATTGCATAATTTAGAAATTGTGCTCGTAACCTTATTATTTGAGCAAGTAATTTTGCAAATGCCACATTACGGGTGGATAATAAACAAACATGAAACCATCTAGTAGATGCATTTATTAATACCATAAATTATTTAAATGGTCCACATGGTAGATAAATAGGTCCGCATATATCTATTTTGATACGCTCTAGAAATACAGGTGATTCCTTCCCAACTTTAGATGGTGAAAGTCCAATAATCAACTTTTTTTTTAGAACAAGCAGCATATGAGAATTCATTAGGTAAAATAATCTTTTGGCCTTTTAATTGATGTCCATATGAATTCTCAATAATTTTTCGCATCATTATTGATCCGGGATGACCTAACCGATTATGCTAAACAATAAAATTTTCTTTATTGATGAACTTCTAGTTCATTATAGCATGTACTTCAATTGTACTAATGCTTGTATAATACAATCCAAAAAAAAAGATGGGTAGTCTTTCTAATACACATTTTTCATCAGAGATAACTGATGTAATATAAAGATATTCTATATTATTTTCATTCATAGTCTCAACATGGTATCCATTTCGTCGGATATCTTTGAAACTCAACAAATTTCTTTTTGATTTAGTAAATAATAAAGCATCATCAATAGTGAGTTTCGTTCCTTCAGACAATAAAATATTTATTATTCTGAAGCCTTCATTGAGTTTTATATTGCCTAATATTGTAGTAAAATGGCTTCCATTATTTTTAAATTTGAAAAATATATATATATTTTTTTTCAATATGATATGTGTTGTGGCACTATCTGCTAAGTATATATCTTTACCATTGATATTGAGACCAACAAAATGATGAAAAATATCTATAGCTTCTTCATTTAAACAAAAGAAATATATAATAAGTTTAAAAAAAAAAAAAAAACAAAAGCAGTTTACAAAAAGAAACACATCAATACTAAAATAAACAGATAACAGTAGTAAAACACATTGACTCTAATGCAATATGAAGATAACATTTTAGAAATGAATATTCTTATCATTAACTAAAAAGTTGATTTTGCCATTAGCAAATTCATTAACATTTCCATTAACAAAGTTTGCAATATTCAAATGTGTTGCCATCAAAGAGTTAAGATGATTATCACCAAAATTATCTTGAAATGCAAAGTTTGCTTTAATGTTTTTTTTTTTCTTTCTCCTTCAGGGAGGCTTGATAGAGCTCTACCAAATGTTTACCTGTATGAAAAGTATGTGACCAATATCCTTTCATTCCACACCTATAACATATACTTTCAGTATTTTTTTGTGATCTTATCTTGTGAAATTTTCTCATTTCATGTTTTTCTTCACTAGGTGTGGTTTTCTTAAAATTTGAAGAATTGTTATAATAACCACCATAATGTTGAAAATTATTTTGACCTCGGCCACATCCTCTTTTATATCCATGATCACGTCCTTGACTATTATACATTGTTGCATTCATTTCAGGGAATGAACTTGTACCAATGAGGCATGACTTATGGTTTTTCATTAAAAAACTCATTATTTTGTTCAGCTACAAGAAGATACGAAATTAATTCTAAATATTTTTTACAATCCCTTTCTCGATATTGTTGTTGCAGGAGCACATTAGAGGCATGAAAAGTAGAGAATTTTTTTCTAGCATATCTTCTTCATTGATTTTTTCTCCACATAATTTCAATTGAGAGCTGATTTTAAATATTGCAAAATTATACTCATTTATTGATTTAAAGTCTTGTAATCGTAAATGCATATAATTAAAAAGAGCTTTTGAAAGAATTACAGTTTTCTGATGATCATATCTTTTTTTTAAAAAAAAACTTTGCTAAAGGATAAGGAGATCCTTTACTGTGATATATTCAAATTTTAGTCCCTCATGAAAATGATATCTAAGACATATCATAGTCTTAGCACGGTTTTGGTTAGATGCATCATTTTTATCTTTAATGGTGTGTCCAAGATCTATAACATCAAGGTGGATTTCAGCATCTAGTATCTACGATAAATAATTTTTTCCAGTGATATCAAGTGCCACGAACTCAAGTTTTATAAGATTTACCATGGAGAATATTATCACAAAAGTAATAATTAGATAAAATATAACTTTGATTCATATTAACAATAAAAAGAAAATAACTATAAATATTCAAAGACAAGTAAAAAGAAATAAAATATATTACATATGAACAAAAATAAATACTATCACAAAAGTAATAATTAGATAAAAGATAACTTTAATTTATATTAACAATAAAAAGAAAATAACTATAAATATTCAAAGACAAAAATAAAAAGAAATAAAATATATTACATATTAACAAAGAAACTAAAAAATTTAGAAAAAATATAAGTTAATCAGACAACAAAATCTAAATAATAATCACATTAGTTTCATATATTTGATGGTGTGATTATGAAATAAAAATAATAGAAAAACAAATCAACCATATATTATCATCATTTATTATATACACAATATGATGAGAGGAAAATAACAATAGATAAACTATGAACCAAATATGCATAGAAGTGTAAAGGAAAATTAGAATACTTACCTTGAATTTCTATGTTAGAATAAGCAAAATTGGTAGAGTTTCGTGCTAATAATGTGTTATAAAACAAATACAATATTAAAATATTACAAAATAAGAACAAGAACTAAATATAAAACACAAGAAGAATTTTGAAGAGAATTGCTATTTTATTGTTTAATTTCTTATGCAAGGATAAATTATATAAACTTATGTACTCTTTATTTATAGGCTAAAAATTATAAATATAGGAAACAGAAAAGACACAAATTATACATAATATCAAAACACTATTATTATGATCATTATTCGAGTAATAATGATCTTTAATGTGGATATTATAGAAAATATTAAGATACTATTATAATTATCATTATTTAAATGATAATGATTTTTAATGTAAAAATTATAAAATACTAAATGATGATATCTAATTGATTTACAATAATAATATATTTATTCATTAGTAAAATTTGTTTGGGGTCTTTGGGCCATGGACCCAATTTTCCTCGACCGACCCGAAACCCAACGCAGACCAAATTACCCTCACCTGCTAAAACACCTTTTTTTTGGATAATACAAGAGAAGGTGAGGAACAGCTCTTCAAAGCCTGAACTTCCACTTTTTCTCACTTGCTCGCTCTTCAGTTTCACTTCAATTCAATTTTAACCCCTTAAAACAAACAAACAAAAACCCTAATTTGATTTCAAATTTGCAACAATGCCAACAAATTCCAAAATTGTTAAGCCAACATTTGCCAAAACCCTTGTTCAATAACGTTTAACTCGCAATTCAAACAATGGCCTCATTTGACACTCTGTTATCACACAGAATCCACCTCCCAAACCCCAGCAACTACCACCACACGTCGAAGCTGATCCGTACGAACCCGAAACAATTGAATTTGACCCGGAAATGGAATCCTAGACCCGGTTTTCTCCACAGGTCGTTTACCGTTCTATGTGAAGTATCTGAGAGTGGGAAGTCTAGTGGGGAGGACTTTGTGACTAGGGTTTTGAAGGAAAACCCTAGCCAAGTGGAACCCAGGTACCTGATTGGTCAAAAGTTGTATACTTTGAAGGAAAAACACAGACTTGGTGGCAAAAATGATCCGGGTGTTTTGCAGAAGTTGCTTAAATTGGGAGGGGAATCGAAGAGAGTGAGTGGAGATTTGAGTGAAAGTGGAAATGTGTATTTGAAGGATATTTTGAGGGAGCATAGAGGGAAGCTTTATGTGCCTGAGCAGGTTTTTGGGGATGAGTTGTTGTTATCTGAAGAGGAGGAGTTTGACAGGAATGTGAAGGAGTTGCCAGAAATGAGTGTTGAGGATTTTAGGAGGTTTATGGGAAGTGAAAAGGTTAAGTTGTTGACTGGTAAGGAAGCTGTTAGTGGAGTGGCTTTTGGGAATGGTTATAGGGATTTTATTGTTGATTTGAAGCAGATTCCGGGGGATAAGAGCTTGCAAAGAACCAAATGGTGTGTTTGAATTTGAATGAATGATGGATGGTGTTTGTTTTTGGGTAATGTGGAGTTTGTGGTGATTTCATGTTTTGTGTGTGTTTTTGTAGGGCTATGAGGCTGGATGAGTATGCAGCTCAAAAGCTTATGGAGGAGTACACTGGACCACGATATGAAATAGAGAGGAGGCACTTGAAGGTAATCAATTGTTAACTCTACTTGAATTTATTATGTTTGTGGTTAGGATAAGTGGGAGGGTTGGCATTTGAAACTTGAAAGTTTCTTTGTCGCTAAGAGGTCTACAGGTTATTCATGATGTTAAATTGTCATTCATATTCACAATTTTGCACTGTGATCTGGGATTTTTTTTTTTTTTTTTATCTATAATTTTAAGAATTGGCTAGTTTGAGGTATCTTGTGAGGATAGTCTAATATTCTCTTATTTTTAGTGTTAAGGCGAAGATAGTTTTTTGATGTCTACTTGTTAACATTGGTTGAAAAATGCTGTTAAGAGTTGGGAGATCTGATTAGATTCATTATCATCTCTGGTTGTATCTTGTGCTGCAGTCCTCAGTTGGAAAATTGCCAGACTACCCTCATCCAGTTGCGTCTTCTATATCTAGTAGAATGATGGTGGAGCTCGGAATGGTGACAGCTTTCATGGTTGCAGCAGCAGCTGTTGTTGGAGGATTTCTAGCTTCAGCAGTCTTTGCTGTGACCAGTTTCGTCTTTGGGACAACTGTATATGTTTTATGGCCGATAGTCAAACCACTTTTTAAGATATTCATTGGCATCATCTCTGGTATATTAGAGAGAGTTTGGGATAATGTTATTGATATTTTTGGAGAAGGAGGAATAATTTCGTCCAAGTTTTATGAATTTTATGCTTTTGGTGGTATATCTTCTAGCATTGAAGTGCTAAAACCAATCATGCTTGTGCTTTTGACCATGGTCCTCCTTGTCAGATTTACGCTTTCAAGAAGACCTAAGAACTTCAGGAAATGGGTAAGTGTTGCTTTCTTTCTGTAATCAATGTTCTGTCAGTTTATGCTGTGCACTAAGGATTTTACTGATTCTGGGGTATATTTGCTTCAGAAGGTTTATGCATGATATTGTTTCTGTATTTTGCAGGACCTGTGGCAAGGGATTAGTTTTTCTCAGTCTAAAGCTGAAGCTCGTGTTGATGTCAGTTGCTTATGAGACTTGTCCGTTTCTTGAAGTTATATAGTCTAAAATTTCACTTATGATTTTGCAATGCTGTTCTCTCAGGGTTCAACAGGAGTTAAATTTGCTGACGTGGCAGGAATTGATGAAGCAGTAGAGGAACTTCAGGAGGTACCATTACCGAACTTCTCTCTGAAAGAATTTTTTAATTATTGCACATTGTGATTTTCCATTGCATGCCGCTTTATCTGTTCAATATGGTTTTGAGAAGATTGCTAATCCTTCTGAAAAGATATTGAACAAAAAGATTTCATTAATTGCTTTCTGATTTGGAAGTTAACGAAACTTTGTCATTGTGATAGAGTGCCTGCTAGTTAAGAAGTTTATGTCTTTCAGGTACTCGATGTTTCTGGTTACAATTTAGTTTTCATTCACCACCCCCCCCCCCCCCCCCCCCCCCCCCCTTTTTTTAAAAAAAAAATTATTACATATATATATATATATATGAAAAGATTGAAAGTCTAGCAAATGTCAACAATTAATTGTTTATTCTATCTATCCACTGATTGCGCCTAAAGGCCCTGGATATAAACCTCTTTTGTTTTGTCAATTTCCAATCACATTTTCTTCTGATTGTTTAAAATTCCTGCCTGTACATTTTTATAGTTCCTTTAAGCCTAATAGCAACTTGTTATCCATTTGTGTAGAACTTTTTCTTCTCAATTTGAACCTTAAATTTAATCTAATCTTAGTTCTGTAGAAACTTATAAAATTCTCTAATGTTCTGCTGATTAGTTGGTGAGGTACTTGAAGAATCCAGAACTTTTTGATAAAATGGGGATAAAGCCCCCACATGGGGTACTATTGGAGGGTCCTCCTGGTTGTGGCAAGGTAAGTCATACTTGGTAGCCAATTTACAGGTAGGGTGGGGAAGATTTGTTTTATGAATATTGAACTCTACTGGTGCTTTTTTACAGACCTTAGTTGCCAAGGCCATTGCTGGTGAAGCTGGGGTTCCATTTTATCAAATGGCTGGATCTGAATTTGTTGAAGTCTTAGTTGGTGTTGGCTCAGCTCGTATTAGGGATCTGTTTAAGAGAGCCAAGGTGATTTTCCCATTTGTGAAATAATTGCTATGACTTCTTATTGTTGTGTTTGTGTCCTTCTCCTGGTTTCATGCTTATTTATCTATGTGGACTAACCTCTCTCTCTCTCTCTCTCTCGCTCTCTCTCTCTTTTGCTTCTTTCGTTTGTATAAGTTTTTTGGCTTATGCTATGGCTAATATGGTTGACTCATATCTTTATCAGCTGTGCATTCGTTAGAGATAGTAGTAATCCTTTTTATCTAATATATATGTTGTTATGCATAATATTAATTCTATTGGAACTGTCGAAGGTCATTCTAGGTTTGAGTGATAATATATGAAATTCATAATTAATCAAGAGGAAGAGGAAAGATCATAATGGGGATATAATATGTTGGTTGAGGTGATATAGATTTCATTTTCTTATTTTTTATTTTTATCATTGCTAATTTCCAAAGGAGGGTGGTATGGAGGTAAATCAGGAAATTTTGACTTCGTACACCCAAGTTAACTAGCCATATCAGTATTCTGGGTCAATGGTTCCTCAAACCCAGTAATGCTTGTTCTATGTGTCTTCTTTCAATCAATTTTCTGAAAATGGCTGGATTATCTGTGCAGGTAAACAAACCATCTGTTATATTTATTGATGAAATCGATGCGCTGGCAACAAGGTACGGGCTTTCCTGTTGTGGCTTGTAGTCTGTTTCCTTGTGGTACTCCGCAAAACTTCATAACATGGCACTGCTTGCAATCCAACCTCTTATCTAAGGATTGCTATGCAATTACATTTCAATCTGTCAAATTTTAACCACTGTAAACAATTCAGATGATTGTGTTTGTTTTTGCTTGAGCAGGCGTCAAGGAATTTTCAAGGAAACCACGGATCATCTGTATAATGCAGCTACCCAAGAAAGGGAAACCACATTGAATCAACTGTTGATAGAGCTTGATGGATTTGATACTGGTAAAGGTGTTATTTTCTTAGCTGCAACAAATCGAAGGGATCTGCTAGATCCTGCACTTCTTCGTCCAGGTCGTTTTGATCGAAAGGTTTGTCTTTGTTATTGAATCACACCATTAACGAAGCTACCTAGTAGCCTTAGTAAAAAAGTAATTTTTTCCCTTTGCACCACATGTTATTTGGATGCATTTTTTCTATTGATGTTGTATTGTGAGATTTTCGAATTGATGAATTGTACATATGAATTTCCTATCAATGGAACCTGTCTGTTGCTCTGTGATCCTAGCATATTACATTTGAAGTGAATTCAGTTGTTAATTATGATGGCTTTTGTCTTGTAGATAAGAATCCGACCTCCAAATGCTAAAGGAAGAACAGAAATTCTGAAAATCCATGCAGGCAAAGTGAAAATGTCAGATACTGTCGATTTATCTTCATATGCCAAAAATTTACCTGGTATGATTTAAAATTTGGTGTTTTGTACTATTTATCATTTCATTGTCTGAATCATGTTTTTTGTTGTCAGGATGGTCGGGAGCAAAACTGGCCCAGCTGGTGCAAGAGGCTGCTCTCGTGGCAGTAAGGAAAGGGCATAATTCAATTCTTCAGTCAGACATGGATGATGCCATTGACCGACTTACAGTGGGACCCAAACGTGTTGGAATAGAGTTGGGTCATCAGGGACAATGTCGTAGAGCTACTACTGAAGTAGGCGTTGCCATGACTTCTCATCTGCTCAGGAGATTTGAAAATGCAGAAATTGAATATTGTGATCGCATTTCAATTGTTCCTCGTGGTCAGGTCCTCTTCCTGTTTCCTTGGACAATGTTTATCTTCCCCTTTGAGTTTTTTCCCCATAAGTCTTTGGATGCTTGGTGGTCTTGTATGTTGAGGTTGCCTGATCCCACTGAATTAAGCTAAAAAACATCTCTCTCTTGCTTTTGTATTGCCAAAGGATATCTATTGCCAGATATGGATGTCAGCAGGTGTAATTATCCTTAATATTAATTCAAGTTGCAATAATTGTCCTCCAACCTCTTAGTGATTAAATGCAGCAAAAGGTCATTAACAGTTACATAGGGTTTAAATGTGTTATGTATCTGCTTTAGACAAGTTTCTGCGATGTGGGACTATCCTCACTTAACTTCTCTCAAATTCTATTCTCTTATGCCCTTTGTTACATGTTATCTATGATAACCTATCAAATTTCGTGTGCAGACATTATCGCAAGTAGTGTTTCAACGGCTTGATGATGAATCATACATGTTTGAGCGACGACCTCAGTTGCTGCACCGCCTTCAGGTTTGAACTTCATCTTACTAATTTGGTTCTGTCCTGTTCTGTTTCTGGAACATGTCCTGTGTTTTTATATGAATTTGGTCCTGTCAAAAGGTTTTACTTGGAGGGAGAGCTGCCGAAGAGGTCATTTATGGACAGGACACATCAAGGGCATCAGTCAATTACCTTGCAGATGCATCTTGGCTGGCTCGTAAAATTTTAACCATGTCGGTGCCTTTTTCAATGCGGCTGCTTTGCCATTTTAGTTCTTTCTTTCCTGGCAGGTGTTAATATTAAATGTCTACATTCTGTTTCTACAGCTGGAATTTGGAGAACCCAATGATCATACATGGAGAACCACCTCCATGGCAAAAGAAAGTTAAATTTGTGGGTCCACGGCTGGATTTTGAAGGCTCACTTTACGATGACTACGGCCTGGTTGAACCACCCATCAACTTCAATTTGGATGATGATGTTGCACGAAGAACTGAGGAGCTATTATGCGACATGTATCAAAAGACAGTTTCTCTGCTTCGGGGACACCATGCAGCTTTGCTTAAAGCTGTGAAGGTAGTTTGATTTGAAGTGTTCATGTGCTGGTTTCTTCATTCCTGCCACTTTATGTTCTTCTGATAAACAAAAATCATTATTAACCCCACTGTAATCTAATTAAAATAGGGGGTTCTTGGCACTTGTATTGCAGGTTCTTCTTAATCAGAAAGAATTAAGCGGAGAAGAAATCGGCTATATATTGAACAATTACCCTCCACATACACCATTAAGTCTTCTTCTGCAGGAGGAGAATCCAGGAACCCTCCCTTTCATCAAGCAAGAGCAGGGCAGTGAGTTCGAATACGCCCTTGCAAACCATTCCAAAGGAGAAAACCTCTGAAATAATTTAGCTATTTCGCACATAGTTCATCATCATTCGACATCATAGACTCAGGCAAGCCATTTTAATCATAGATGCCAACACTTGATGCTGTGAAAGCTTGTTACCTGCCATGAAGAAAGCATGAATGGCATAAATTTTGTATCTGTTTGTATCTACTTATCAAAATAAAAAAAATGTATTCTACACTTCCCCTGTCATTTCAAGATAGTATTCATTTTGATATTAAGACACTATACATAATCAGTCAGTTCGAAATTCCTATCTAGCAACGGATAATGTTATAGATAATTTACATACATATCAATATCAAATATTAAATATTACTAGTGTGATATGGTAATCAAATATGGTTTAATTTAATGTTACCCCGAATCAAACGGTCTTTGAAAATGGAAATGGCACAAACAAAACAAGCCACCACTAAGTTTCCGCAAGATAAGGGAAGCAAAATCGCCACACGCTACAAAACAATTTTATGCTCGTAGAAACAAAAAATATAAGCTTGTGAAAAAAAACTGTTAGTTCTAATATACTAGGATAGTCTCTCACTTTTTCGTCTACTCTTATCCCCTATCATTTCAAGATAGTATTCATTTTGATGTTAAAATACTATACATAATCAGTCAGTTCGAAATTTCTAGCTAGCAACGGATAATGTTATAGATAATTTACATACATATCAATATCAAATATTAACTATTACTAGTGTGATATGATTTAATTTAATGTTACCCCGAATCAAACGGCTTTTGAAAATGGAAATGGCACAAACAAAACAAGCCACCACTAAGTTTCCGCAAGATAAGGGAAGCAAAATCGCCACATGCTACAAAACAGTTTTATGCTCTTAGAAACACCAATAATATAAGCCTTTGAAAAACAAGCCGTTGGTTCCAATATACTAGGATAGTCTCTCACTTTTTCGTCCACTCCTATCTATAATGAACCAGAACCAGAAGTGACCCCAACAAACCAAAACCCTTGTGTGTGCACGGATGAGACATGAAGAAACCTCAAAATGCTATCCCCTTCTCCAATGAAACCATCAGATGTCAAAGCAGCAATGACAAGAAGAAGAGCATGCACAACAAGTGTATTAACACCAACGAGAAGAAGAAGAACCAGAACCAAAACCAAAACCAAAAGAGCTTCTATGAGTTTTCATTGTCTCTAATGATCTCACTTTGGTGTTTTGTCCTCTTGTTTTACTCTAAACTTGGTCACAGCCACGACAATGCAGGTTACATAGAAGTGTTTTTTGGTCTTTGATAGAATTCCTTTTGCATGTTTTAGTGGTTCGTACCCATATATATATTTTTTTAATTTTGGAATTCTAGCAAACCCATTTGCCTTATTTTTATTATTTTTATATATATTATTTACATAAATTCATATTTTGTTCACATTTCTCTTTTGGTGGAAAAGAGAGAAAAAGAAG
The DNA here is from genome assembly GCA_019925255.1 of Litchi chinensis. Classification (NCBI taxonomy): domain Eukaryota; kingdom Viridiplantae; phylum Streptophyta; class Magnoliopsida; order Sapindales; family Sapindaceae; genus Litchi; species Litchi chinensis. The sequence continues at coordinate 1,952,976 of CM034470.1, read as the reverse complement.
ACATTTTGTGTTTTGTTTTTGAAAAATGAAAGTCATTTTGGGAACACAAGGATAATAAAGCTGAAGCCTTTAATCTTCTTCCTTTTTTTGGTTCAACTGGATTGACTTGAACATATAATCATTCAATGCAATGCTCAGTTAATTAGGAGAGTAATGTAAAACTTGAAACAACATGTGAGTAGAAATAGATATGGCCCAGCTTCTCTTGAATCCGCACAATATTGCTCAAATGCTTATGTTTATATGGTTGATGATTTTCATTCTATCAAATTTATATGTAGTTTCTGTCTGTTTATATAGTTGTTCCTTTTGCAGTGCCTTGAATGGAGTTAATTATCTTTTGATGGAGAATTCTTATGATGTAGCCATGAATTATAACAGTTCTGGAGTGGAAACTTCCTGTTTTATTTTGTGCTTGTTGCCATTTTTCTTTCATGAACCTAAATTTGAATAATGAATTAGAAAGAATCATGTTGTTTCGTGGAACATTGGGGCCAAAATGTTTTTTTTTTT